>OX333079.1:35374287-35534287 GCA_946863875.1 Alloplasta piceator | reverse complement strand
TTTCGTGAATTAAAAAAAAATTCAGTTTATTTCCTCTAGTCATTGAATTATTACAATATTTCATTTTTGCATTCTTTAAATAATTCAATTTGAAGGGTGATTTTTTTTTTACTTTGCCTAATCAGCATTATTTTGCAGGAAGTTCCGTCGCGACGTCACTCAGCGAGGGTGAAGCCGTTGAAAAACACGTCGGGCTGCTGAAAATAAACAAAAAACGCTTTCGCCTTGATGCAATTAAGCTCGAGACAGTTCGGCCCTTCGTTTTCGAGAATATTCATCTCAACGATGAAGATATTAAGGAGGATTACACGAAACCAGTTGCCGAAACGATTTGCAAATTTATCGACAAGTATATTGAGGATATCCTCTTACCGCGAGCCGGTCTACAAATCACAGGTTCGTGATTCGCTCGTTTTCAAGGTTAAACAATAATTTTTTATTTTAATTAATAATTTTATCACGGTTGAAAAATAATTTAAAATTTTTATTAATAATTTCATAAAGGTTAATAGGGAACTCGCATGCATCTGAAATCTCTATTTTAGTCTATTGGATTCGAAACTAGAACAAAAAATAATGAATTTCCCAAGACAGTTTTTTTTTTAAAGGAATATTAACGATGCAAAAGTGTTTTCTTTTACACTAATTTTTCCCGGTAAAATTGAATTGGCAACCATATTGTTGTACCCAACTATCAGCGCCGCGAGTGTCGCGTCTGGGAACTAAGTCCTGGTGTAGACAGTTTTTGCTCTCGCGGACATCTTGCTCGCGGAAATTCTAACCTATAATATACCAGGTGTGTAAGTATGAAACCGGAATTTTTGTACAGAAAAAACATGTTTATTGTAATGATATGATACAAAGTAACTTATTCAAAGTATTGTCCGTCGCTATCTATACATTTTTCCCATCTTTCTGGCAATTTGTGGATTCCGCGCCAAAAGAACTGTTGCTCTTTTGAGGCAAACCAGTCATCGAGCCATTTTCGTACATCTTCGTAAGAAGTAAAGCGCTGCTCAGCAAGTGCGTGTCCCATCGATGCAAACAAGTAGTAATCGGATGGGGCAAGGTCTGGTGAGTAAGGCGCGTGCTGAAGAATCTCCCAACGGAACGACTCTATCGTTTTCTGGACCTGTTTTGCTTTGTGTGCTGGTGCATTGTCATGCAGCAAAATCACCTTGTGTTGTCTTTGTCAGTATTCTGGTCGTTTTTCACGCAAAACTCGATCCAAATCCGTCATTTGTTGTCGGTAGCGTTGAGTATCGACAGTTTCCAAAGGTTTCAGCAGCTCGTAGTAGATTACGCCCTTCTGATCCCACCAAACACGTTCTTCGTTCCTCACGTCAAAATCGCCACTTTTGAACCGTTTAAACCACTCGAAACACTGTGTTTTACCGAGAGCATGCTCACCAAACGCCTCCAGAAGCATTCGATGCGATTTGGCTGCGGTTTTCTTCAGATGAAAACAGAAAAGTAGGGCTGTCCGCAAATCGTAATTTGTTGGCACAATACTCGACATGTTTATCTCTAATAAACTAATGCTACTGAATGAAACTCGTGTTATTGTGAGTTGGAAATCTTTGTCGGATATCAATACAATAACAAGACACCGCTGACGTGATGTGTCGGTAACTGCATCGACATCTAGCGCCACCTATGGGCAAATTCCGGTTTCATACTTACACACCTGGTACATATAACCTGCAGTCACGGTCGTACATACAGTCGAAGTCCCCATTTCTTAACCCCCCATTTCTTGACCGCTCCCACATCTTGACTGGGTTACCATGGCAACCATTCCCACATCTTGACTTCTCCTATTGATGGTTGCACCACTCTATAACACAGTAGTTTGTAGGCGCGTACGCAAGTGTGCCGAGATCAGAACAGCGCGTGCGCGCTCCCACGAGCATGCGCGTGCTCACACGAGCATGCGCGTGCTCACACGAGCATGCGCGCCTCTGGCGTACAATATGACGTCGTATCGAAAGTGGGGACTGTAGGAGAAGTCAAGATGTGGGAATGACCTACATTCGTCTGGTCAAGAAATGGGGACTTCGACTGTACAGGTCTTGCAACGACGGTGATGGGGGAACGTCGCCTTAGCGTCCACTTTTTACCTCGACTTCTCGCCGCAAGGGCCGCGCTACTAGCGGGGTCCTGTACTGGGCAAGCGCGCTGCGCATGAAATCCTAACCTATTTTCTCATATGAAAATATGCATAAATCCTTCCAAACTAATAAAAGATAGGAATAAAGCAATTAACATTAATAATTATTATTTCTTGTCACAAAAAACCACAAAACTCACAAAAATCGAAAATATCATGCACGCAAGCCGTTCACCGTTGCCGCAGATTTAAGGTGTGAGGTTATGTTTCACATAAAATACCCCTACACTAGCGACTCGCTGTGGCGTCACCACGCACTAATTCGTGGACGCTAAGGCGACGTTCCCCCACCACCAAAATTTGGCTTCGTTGGAAGACCTGTATGTACGACCGTGCCTGCAGTATAATATTCTTCAATATTATTATGTTAACCAAGTTGTGAAAGTATCGGTGACGTCACAATATCACAGGAATCATATGAATCGCGTCTTCAATATTATTATGTCAACGAAGTTGTGAAAGTGATATAAATTGACAGATGGATGACAAATGGACAATAGATTCATTCACTCCGCAACCAAACTTATTAGATTGGTTCATTTCTTATTAGAGTTTATTCATAATTTTCTATTATTATATTGCTAGTATGTAAACGAATATTTTTACTGATTTATATTTTTACAGCAGGTTATGGCGGCATTCGCTTTGGGCGCTTATGCGGCTGTGAGCGCCACATCCTGTAACATTTTATGTGTCGATGTATATCTATACATACGTGCTGAAAGCGCGTAAGCGTCCAAAACGAATGCAGCCAGTGTTTATAACGTGACGTAGTTCCCGGAAGCGACACTGGCGGCGCTGATAGTTGGGTACAACAATATGGTTGCCAATTCAAATTTACTGAGAAAAATTTGTGTTGAAGAAACAATTTTTGCAGCATTAATATTGCTCTAAAAAAAACTTTCTTGAGAAATTCATTATTTTTCATCCTACTTTCGAATAAAAAAATAAAAAAAAGACATGCACGTTCCCTATTAATAATTTTTAATTTTAATTCATAGTTTTATCAAGATTAATTAATAATTTGCCGATTACGTCTCTGGCAATGTTTAATTCATTTTTTTAAGGGCTTATACGAAAAAGGAATTTAAAAAAAATCGATTTTTTGAAAATCCTGGCTTTGCATAACTCCTCAATTTATTGTAACTTCTGTTTCTGGTTTTTCAGGTCATGAGAAACAACCTGTGCTTCCTTTGATTCGTTTGAGAATATTTTACACCGCGGATATACAACTGTTCGATACTATGATGTAAGTGCATGGGTACGACGAAATGGTGTCGAATTACAAAATGGCGTTGAATAACAAAATGGCGTTGAATAGCAAAATGGCGACGAGCAAACTTCAAGCGTTAAAATTTTTGAATATAACGTTTTTTTTTTTAATTTCATATGTTGGAATAATGCCACGATATGTCATGAAATATTGCCAAACCACGAAAACATCGTTTGAGATAAAAAATACGGGCACATCTTGAAATTTTTCATTCGCGATCTTAATTACATCGTTCAAGACTTATTTCATATAATTTTGTTTTCATTAAAAGGTTGGTAAAGAAAATTTCTTTTAAAAGTTATGTTTTATTCAAATTTTCATTACTTCAATTGAAAAAATTTGACAAATTTGCACATTGATTACTACGTTTTTCGATAGTTAACGAGGAAAGCCAAATTTGAATAGCTATTAAAAAATATTTTGAATTTCACATTTCATCAAAAGATTGGTAAAGAAAATTTCTTTTAAAAGTTATGTTTTATTCAAATTTTCATTACTTCAATTGAAAAAATTTGACAAATTTGCACATTGATTACTACGTTTTTCGATAGTTAACGAGGAAAGCCAAATTTGAATAGCTATTAAAAAATATTTTGAATTTTACATTTCATCAAAAGATTGGTAAAGAAAATTTCTTTTAAAAGTTATGTTTTATTCAAATTTTCATTACTTCAATTGAAAAAATTTGACAAATTTGCACATTGATTACTACGTTTTTCGATAGTTAACGAGGAAAGCCAAATTTGAATAGCTATTAAAAAATATTTTGAATTTTACATTTCATCAAATGGTTGGTAAAGAAAATTTCTTTTAAAAGTTATGTTTTATTCTAATTTTCATTACTTCAATTGAAAAAAATTGACAAATTTGCACATTGATTACTACGTTTTTCGATAGTTAACAAAGAAAGCCAAATTTGAATAGCTATTAAAAAATATTTTGGATTTTACATTTCATCAAAAGGTTGGTAAAGAAAATTTCTTTTAAAAGTTATGTTTTATTCAAATTTTCATTACTTCAATTGAAAAAATTTGACAAATTTGCACATTGATTACTACGTTTTTTGATAGTTAACGAAGAAAGCCAAATTTGAATAACTATTAAAAAATATTTTGAATTTTACATTTCATCAAAAGGTTGGTAAAGAAAATTTCTTTTAAAAGTTATGTTTTATTCAAATTTTCATTACTTCAATTGAAAAAATTTGACAAATTTGCACATTGATTACTACGTTTTTCGATAGTTAACGAAGAAAGCCAAATTTGAATAGCGATTAAAAAATATTTTGAATTTTACATGTCATCAAAAGATTGGTAAAGAAAATTTCTTTTAAACGTTATGTTTTATTCAAATTTTCATTACTTCAATTGAAAAAATTTGACAAATTTGCACATTGATTACTACGTTTTTCGATAGTTAACGAAGAAAGCCAAATTTGAATAGCTATTAAAAAATATTTTGAATTTTACATGTCATCAAAAGGTCGGTAAAGAAAATTTCTTTTAAAAGTTATGTTTTATTCAAATTTTCATTACTTCAATTGAAAAAATTTGACAAATTTGCACATTGATTACTACGTTTTTCGATAGTTAACGAAGAAAGCCAAATTTGAATAGCTATTAAAAAATATTTTGAATTTTACATTTCATCAACAGGTTGGTAAAGAAAATTTCTTTTAAAAGTAATGTTTTATTCAAATTTTCATTACTTCAATAGTGAGCTATAAAAAATATCATGCTCAAGTTTGATATATCATAGGACAACATAACTTCTTCATCGAAATCGATCAGTTTAAGAGGAAAAAACAATTATTCGAATAATTCGATCGGTTTCGAATAATTCGAAAAATTCGAATGCTATTCGCACGTCCCTAATATAATACACTATTTTTTTTTTAATATTTCAATTACATTATTTTTTTTTCCAGAATAACGCGGAAGTATTGCGACAAAGTTGCGAATCCACGTGACATGATAATATTCCGGAAGGACAGAAAAGCGTTAAAATTGAGGGAAAATCTGTTCGACGAGAGCATCGAGAATGAAAATGAAAACGACATAAACGAATGTTTTCGTCACGATGTGATTACTGCTCATTTCAATCAGCCGATTAATTTGCTTTTTTTTTTCTTTTTTTTTTTTTTTGAATTTTTGAATTTTTCGAATCAACATTTCAAGAAAATAAATATTCCAATTTCAACAGGATGATGTTGACTGGAATGTGACGGTTCAAGGCTCGATAAAAAAATATTTTAACCAAAATCCGAAGAATCAATTGGTCGTTTTGTCGGTCGATGGTTTAAACGAGGCTCTCGAAAGATACGTCACGGCGAACGACGATGACGCTTTGTTGGATGTCATAAAGTAATTATTGCTGTTATTTCAATCAATCGTCAATTTATTTTCAATTTTTCAAAATAATTTTTCTTTCATGAATTTTTTACTTTTCAAATTTATCTTATTTTTGAAATTAAATTATTCATTGTTGATATTCCAAACGAATTATTTATTAATTTATTTTTCGTTTTTTTAAATTATTCATTAAGTTTTTATTTTTAAATCATTTTTTTTTAAATCGCTGAATTAAGATCAATTGTAGTAATGAAGAAAAAATGTTTTTGAAAAATCAATTTTGCGCAAATTTGTTAAATGTTTTTTTAAATTCCATTTCAGTCATCAGTGCACAAAAAATCAGGAATACATGAATAAATATGACATTGACAACGAGAAAGAGATAATCGAGCAATTGAAGGAATACAGAAATGAGAGACTGAAAGCTGCGGAAAATGATGACGAAAAACGCGATGTTAGTATGATATTTAAAAAAAAATAATTTCCGTATGATAATTTTTAATTGAAATTTTTTATAATTTTAAAACGGTAACATTGTTTAACATGATTTTCTGAAAAATTTTTTGCAAGAAACAAATGTTGAGTTTGAGCTTAAATTTAATTTATAAATTTATCATTATATTCACCAAAAAAAAATTGCATATTGAAAATTGATGGATTGATCGAAATTTCGGATAATCTCATCTTGAAAATATATTTTTCGTTTTTTATAATCAGTTAAAAAAAATTTTTTTTCATATCAATCAATATCGCTATCTTTCCAATTGCGGTAGTTCTTGACAATTTAGAATTACAAAAAAGACCGGATTTTTTTTTGTTTTTCCAAAATTATTTTAAAAGATTTTTTTTTTAAATATATTTATTTGAGATTTTGTTTATTTGAAAATTATTTTTCTTACTTTTTTTTTTTAATTAATGAGTACCGCTAATTTTTAAATTGCGGTAGTTCTTGACAAATTAGAATTACAAAAAAAAGTCGGAATCTTTTTTGTTTTTCCAAAATTATTTAAAAAAATGTTTTTTTTTTTTAAATTTTATATTTACTCGAGATTTTGATCATTTGAAAATTATTTTTCTTATTTTTTTTTTAAATTAATGAGTACCGCAATTTCAATAACTGAGAAAATTCTTTTCAAATAGGAATTATTTAAAAAATCAAGGAATTTTTGCTTTTGTTTTTATTTTTTTACAATTAACGAATAAATGAAACCCCACAAAAATGATTAAAAAAAAATTTCGACTCAAATTATGTTCCTTGCTTCAAATTATAACACCGCTTGAGTTATGATTTGAAATTTTTTTGGTTTTTTTTTCTATATTTATTTGTTTGAGATTTTTTCTGTTACTTCACTTTGAACAAATTGCACATTGAAAAATTGTACATTTCTTAAAAAAAAAAAGAGGAAAAAAAATTGCCACATTTCTTGAGCGGATAAGATCAATTTTTTTCAGTGAAAAAAAAATTTCAGTAAAGATTAACCAGTGATCGGCAAAAAAAATCTACCTATTTTTATTATCCAATTTTTTCGAAAAATTAATAATTAGGAAAAAAATATTACTAATTTTTTTAACATTAGTAATTAGCAGAAACATATTACTAATTTAATAAGTATTACTAATTTAAATTAGTAATTAATGACAAAATATTTCTAATTTTTGTTAAAAAATGAGTAATTAGCAAAAAAATATTACTAATTTTTCTAAAAAATTAGTAATTGGTGACGAGATATTACTAATTTTTCTAATAAATAAGTAATTACTGACAAAACATTTCTATAATTTTTCCAAAAAAATGAGTAATTAACGATAAAAAGTTACTAATTTTTTCCAAGAATTAGCAATTAGCGAGAAAGATATTGCTAAGGAACCAAAAAAATCCATGATTTGTGGAGAAATGTTGCATTAATTTTGGAAAAAGTAATAAATAAATGAAAAAGTGCTAATGCATTTTTTAAGAGGTACTGATTAAATATTCGTATTAATAATAACTTATGTGATATCGTATGACATTCGATACAATAAATACTATTGTGTGAAATATTCAAAAGATCTAGTTATTATAAAAAATAAAAAAATAAAAAATAAAAAAAAAAAAAATAAATAAATAAATAAAGTTTTTTGAGCTTTTAACCATGACTCAATCCATACACAAAAGTACGGAAATATACACAATATTTTTCGACAAATTACTGTTTAAAAAAAATTAATTAGTGATATCTTCCTTACCAATTACTACATTTAGAAAAAAACTTGGTAATATTTTTTTGCTAATGACTAATTTTTTTGGAAAAATTGGAAATAGTTTGTCGCTAATTACTAATTTTTTTAGAAAAATTAGAAATATTTTGTCACTAATTACTAATTTTTTTGGAAAAATTAGAAACATTTTGTCACTAATTACTAATTTTTTTTGAAAAAATTATAAATATTTTGTCACTAATTACTAATTTTTTTGGAAAAATTAGAAACATTTTGTCACTAATTGCTAATTTTTTTGAAAAATTGTAAATATTTTCTTACTAATTACTAATTTTTTGACTAATTATTAATTTTTCGGAAAAATTATTAATAAAATCAATATCGTTGACGACAAAATCGATACTGCCGATCACTGGGATTAACAAAATTTCCAAATTCGATAATAATTTAATAAAATGATTCTTTGGCGAAAATTCTTGAATTTTTGCCGTTTCGCAGATTCAGAAATTTCTGGACGACGAGAAACGAAAATCACGAAAAAAAAATACACAATCGAAAGTGGCGGAGGTCAGTGACGAGGATAACGACGACGACGACGACGAGGAAAGACCTACGAGGGGTCGTGGCAAAGGATCGAGAGCACGAGGAAGAGCACGAACACGAGGAAGTGCCAAAGCCAGAGGAAAAGCCGTTGATGCAAATTTTTTCGGCACCGAACCGGTTAGCGAAAAAATTATTTTTCGTCCTTGAAAATCCTCGATATTCTGGAAGCCTTAAATTTTGTTCAAAATTAAATTAAACAGAGTAGTGATAAAAAGTATGGAGAATTTAGTTAGTTGTTTAGACGAGAGGCATTTTTTAATTTAATTAATTTAATTAATTTAATTAATTTAATTAATTTAATTAATTTAATTAATTTAATTAATTTAATTGATTTAATTGATTTAATTAATTTAATTGATTTAATTGATTTAATTGATTCAATTGATTCAATTGATTTAATTGATTTAATTGATTCAATTGATTTAATTGATTTAATTGATTTAATTGATTTAATTGATTTAATTGATTCAATTGATTTAATTGATTTAATTGATTTAATTGATTCAATTGATTTAATTGATTTAATTGATTTAATTGATTCAATTGATCCAATTGATCCAATTGATTCAATTGATTTAATTGATTTAATTGATTCAATTGATTTAATTGATTTAATTGATTCAATTGATTTAATTGATTTCATTGATTTAATTGATTCAATTGATTCAATTGATTTAATTGATTCAATTGATTCAATTGATTTAATTGATTTCATTGATTTAATTGATTTAATTAATTTAATTAATTTTATTGATTTTTTTATTAAATTAATTAAGAAACCCAAAAATTAATCGATTAGAAACGTATTTTTTAATTCGTTCGAAAAATTTTGCAATCGATTTGGTAAATTATCAAAAAGTAAAAAAAAATTTTTGAATACAACGGAAAGATCATGAAAATTGGAATTTTTTGAAATAAATTTCAAGAGCATCACAAAAAGTCAGGACACTTTTTAAATGATAAAATCGCGAAAAAGGCATTTTTTAGTCGATCGGGAAAAATAATTCGTCGACGTAACTTTGAAAAAACTTGAAAAATAATTTTTTTTCCTCAACAAAATTTCAGATTATCCCTGGCAATAAAAACGCAGGATCCTCGACTTCCGCCAGTCAATTTCGCGCGAAGGCGACTGCGAGGAAAAAACCTGCAATATTTATCGAAGAAAGCTCGGATTCCGATTGAGATGATTGAAAAGTAAGATTTTTGTCAAGCAAAAAAAAACGATACAAATTTATAATAAAAAAAAAAAATCTAAATATATGTATCGAGGAAAAATGTTTCACTCGAAAGCATTGCATCATTTTTAAACCATCGCTTTCAAATTTTGAGAAATTAAAGAACGAGAAAAATAGTTTTCGCAAAAAAATTTATAAAAATCTGAAGAAAATTCGAGTATTGTTTTTTATAGTTAAAAAAAGTGAGCAAACTTCCTCTGATTAGAAAGGGTCGATCTTAAAAAAAAAAAAAAAAGAATTCTCTATAATTATAATGTCTATATTTTAATTTCTATAATTTCTCTTTTATTGATATCATTGTTAATCAATGAAAAGGGTGATTTAAATAAAAAAAAATTATTTTCAATATGATAATATCTATAATTTAAAGGTGCGATAATCACGCTCAATTTCTTCGCCGGAAGTAAAAAAAATTAAATTAAATTGAAAAAATGTAGAAATCGTTCTATATTTTAGAAAAAGCTCCTAGATTTTTATACTGAGATTTTATTTTTGTAAATTTTTTGTTTGATTACTTTTCACTTTGAAAATGCTTTTTTTGAAACACGATCCGGTTTCTTATTTTTTAGCTACCCATTTTATTGTTAAGAATGCAAAATTTTTATGTAAAACTTTTACATAACTTTTATATAAAACTTTTTTTTTTATTTCCTCAAATTTTTTTATATTTTTTAGTACCCATCAAAAACCCTCGCTGGTAAATTCTGAGATTTTTTTTATTACCCGTTCAAAATATATTAAATTGACAAAAAAAACGTCGGTATTTTACTAAACTTCTTTAATAGTGGTCCAAATTGAAAGTGTTTTTTAAATGTTGGTTTTTAATGGCCTTTTTTAGAAAAAAATACAACAAAAATATTCGACGTGTTTTTGAATGAGTTTTTTGAGTTTTAAACTTTGAATCGCGTTTTTAAAAGTGATTTTTTATATTTATATTTTGATATTTTGCATATTTTGATTTTTATTTAAGTTTTTGTTTTCAACTTCTATCTATTCAACAACTTTTAAGACTAGTCCGATCGTGGGCCTTCCATAGCTACTATTTTTTTTCGATTTTTGAAAACTAAATTTTTTTTTTTTATTTAAAAAGTTTTATAAAAAAGTGTCAAAATAAATTCTAAATAATGAAAAAATACTATACAGTGACGAAAATTGGTATTCATAATAATTTGTAGAAAAAAATAGTAGTTATGGAAGGCCTACGATCGGACTAGTCTTAAAAGTTGTTTAATAGATAGATGTTTAAAATTAAGAAAAAATATATATTATTTATTTTTATTATTGAGTTTTATTTGCATAACCTTTTAAAAAAGGAAAAAATATTTATATATATGTACACTCATTTTTAAAAACGCGATTAAGAGTACAAAACTCAAAAATACTCATTTAAGAAGTTATGACCAAAATACCGAAAAAGAACGTTTTTTTGGTCTTTTGAACGAGTAATCAAGAAAATCTCAAAATTTACCAGCAAGGGTCTTTTGATGGGTACTAAAAAATATAAAAAATTTGAGGACATAAAAAAAAAAAAAAGTTTTTCAAACTGTCCGATTTAGAATGGAATGCCCCAGATACGTACATATATATGAGGCAATCCACGCCATTTCGCTCGGCCCTGACCCTGACCATTTTTAATTTTTTCCATTTTTTTAAATAAAATAGTATACTATGCAAGGAGTATTTTGACCAATTTTTATCGCATGTATTTCAGAAGTTACAATTTTTCGAAAAATATGGATTTCAGAAATTTCGGGAACGTTCTAACGCCGATATCTCTTAAATTAATCGATATATCGAAAAATGTTTGGAGATAGATTTTTTTCATATTAGTTCACGATTTCATAAAAAAAAAAGAAGACATTTTTAAATCATCGTTATCAACATTTTATCAGCGTGTGAAGTGAAAATTATTTTTTTTAAAGATGATTGCCATTTTTTAATTTTTTCAAAAAATTTTCTAAAATAATATGATGAATTATATGAATTTTAACGCTAGTCCCATCGTGAGCCCATTTTTCCTTCCGTTAAAAAAAAAAAAAATTCAATTTTTTTTCACGAAAATTTTGCGTGTTTCGTATGAATTACTGTAATAATTTTTATTACTAATAATACACGTAAGTAATCATTATTGTACTCATTTACAATTTGTAATTGTAGTGATAATATTACAATTAGTAGCCCGATCTAATATGTTGAAGAATTATTTTTCCATTATTTTCCTATATAAGGAACGTGTGCATTATAGGAGAATATATGAATGAAACACTTGCATATTTTTTTTGTCTTGAGAGAGTTATAGATATTATTACATTTATACTATTTTATAGAAATATTTTATATTACACTATTTTATAAAAAAAAATTAAAAAATGAAAAATGGTCAGGGTCACGGCTGAGCGGAGTGGCGTGGATTGCCTCATATATATATGGGGCATTCCAGATCAAATCACGTAGTCATCGGCCTGACCCCCTCGGATTTAGTTGCCGAATTTTTTTTGAGCATATTTTGGTCTAAAAAAAAGATGTTATTTTTTTCAGATTTTGATTACTTGTTTTATCCCATAAAATAATTTTGTTTCCATAACTTTCGAGTAAACATGAATTACGCCCAGTTTTTTAATTCTGAAATTTTTTGCATCAATTCTACAACTAAAAACTAGTATTTTCATCATAGTTCGAGAGTGGGCCGAGAATAATTAATATTTTTTTTTTAATTAAAGAAAAAAAAATTGTTTACAATTTTTTTAAATTAAATATTTTAATGATGGTTTCCTATAGGGGAAAAAAAATAAAGATAAATTGTGTCTTGGTAAAAAAAAATTTTCCTATGTTTTGATAATATATTTTCTGTATTTCGATAATAGATTTCCTATATTTTAGTAATAGATTTGATAAAATCGATTAATTAAGGCATTGAAAAAAAGTATTACTTTTCGGAGGGAGCACGAAAACAATATAAAAACTTTATCTAACTATTAACAAAAAAAACTATTATCAAAATATAGAAAATCTATTAGCGAAATACAGAAAATATATTATCAAAATATAGGAAACAAATTTTTTTGGCAAAGATGATTTATTTTTCTTTTTTTTTTATCCTACAGGAAACCATCGTTCAAATATCGCGTTACAGCTGCCATAAGGGCGTATGCCAGCCAAAGGTAGGGCTGGAAAGCCATAAGGGCGTATCGAAATTTTTTTTTTCAGGAATCGACGTAATTATGACCGAAAAGTATAGAACCTATGGAAAAAAAAATTTCCCAATTTTTTTAAATTTTTTATACGCCCTTATGGCTTTCCGAGTGGGTCTCGAAAGCCATAAGGGCGTATCGAAATTTTTTTTTTCAGGAATCGACGTAATTATGACCGAAAAGTATAGAACCTATGGAAAAAAAAATTTCCCAATTTTTTTAAATTTTTTATACGCCCTTATGGCTTTCCGAGTGGGTCTCGAAAGCCATAAGGGCGTATCGATTTTTTTTTTTTTCAGGAATCGACGTAATTATGACCGAAAAGTATAGAACCGATGAAAAAAAAAATTGGGAAAATTTTTTTTATCGGTTCTATACTTTTCGGTCATAATTACGTCGGAGTTTGGTTCTAACCGCGAACGAGGAAAGACGTCGCACACCGCGTTCTGTGCCACTATCCTGTTAGCGTAACGAAAACCGGTGCTAAATTTACTCACTCTTTGCTTAATTGCTTGGCTTCATTCTCGCTTGACTGTGCTTCGCATCCTTATCCCCCTATGTCCTTTTCCCCCAACCCCTCCGAAGGGCTTCCACCCTCCGGAGGGCTCCCCCCTCCAGAGGATCCTCCTCTGCTTCCCGATCCTCCTGACCCCCCTGATAAAACGATACCCATGCTTTGCGCTTCCTCTGCGAGCTTCTTGGAAGACTTAAAAGCTGCGAATGATCTCATCGGGCTTTCACGATCACGATCAAGCTCACTATCGTTCACCCGGAGTCGATCACCACGGGGCTCTCGCTTACCTACTATTAAGTCGATCGACAATGTCGATTTCATCTTCAAAACTCCTACGAAAGAGGATTGGATCAAGGTTGGAGAAAAAAAAGGAAAGAAGCGATCGCTCACTTCGTCGGAGCCTGCAGATAATTCCAAACGCGTTGCGGATAGCCGCTCGGTTGTCCCAACTTCGAAATCGGAGCACGCTCCGAAAGTCTCGCCTCACGGAAACGCCTCTTTAACTCTAGGCGCGGGCATCAATGTGCAAAGGCTTCTCGCATCTAACCCGGCGCTAAGCAAACTTTCCGCGAATAGATATTCAAGACAGAACGGCGGCCCTTTCGTCGTTATCATTAAATCGGCAGCACCTTCCTACTCGCTCGACACAAAGGAGACGCAAAACCAAAACACTGAACTCAACGAAGAGAGAGACGACAACACCAGCACAATGGCTGTAGATGATCAAGGCCCCTCGGAGCGAACGGAAAGGAAAGTACCACTGAAAAAAATAACAACATTGTACGTGAGTATGCTTCTTCATCGCCTATTCCCTCGCAACCAAGTGCTTGATGTAAAATCTATTGGGCTCACGGAAATATCAGTTCAGCTCCAATCTTACACTGTTGCCAACAACTTAATTGAGAGCCCGGCCCTAGTGGCCAAAGACTTACTTGCATTCATCCCTAATAACCGAGTCTCGAGACTCGGAGTTATTCGGGACATACCAATCGAGATTACAAATGAAGAAATTCTTGAAGGCCGTGAATCTCCGTTCAAAACTAAATCCATCCGACGCCTAAATCGTCGCATCACCAATCGAGTCACACACGCTCGAGAATTGGCCCCCTCAACAAGCATCCTCATCACATTCGAAGGTCAACTCCTTCCCTCGGGAGTTTCTATCTTTCGAGTGAACTATCTGGTCCAGCCATGGGTCGAGCCGGTAAAAATTTGCTTTAGATGCTACCGACACAATCACGTCAAGGACGAATGTAGAAGTAAAGCGCGCTGTCCCCGCTGCGGCCAGACCGCGCACGCGGATATCGCAGATTGTCCGAGACTTTCATTGCCACCAATTTGTCTACATTGTCAGGGATCTCACCTCCCAACCGACGCTTCATGCCCTACGTCATGCACGCACAGAGATATTAAGCGGACGGCAGCATCAAGAAACATCTCCATCAGGGAAGCTAGAGAAATAACTCTGGGATACTCCTCGGTACCCGCTCCACCTCTAAATGACGCACACTTTCCTGCGCTCCGAACTCCACCGATGGTCGTGCCTAGAGAACAGCATCATATTCCTCATCTCCCACACGAGTATCCCCTCACACAGCAGCATCATAATCAACAAGTGAATCACCGATTAAACCGATTCACAGATACGCAGGAACAAGAACATTCATACGTTCAATCGTTTCGCCTCTCTCAAAATTCACCTCAGCTACAGGAATCCGCGAACTCCCCCCCGCGCCTGACACCTCCTGAACCCTCTCCATCCATAATGCTCCCCCCCACTCCTTGCTCTTCGTCGCTCTCGTCCTCGCTCCATCCTTCCCCCTCCCATCGAGTCACATCGACACCTGTGAGCTATCCAAGGGGCAGAACTCAATACGGGCTGCCTAAAAATACGACCCTATCGGAACACCGCAATCTCTTGCTCTGTCCTGATGGTCGAAATACTCCTTACCGAGAGTCGGAAAATGGATTTGCGCTCCCTCGTACTCACTCTCCCATAACTCCTTCGGCAGACATTGCCTCAGTCCTCGACGAAATCACCAGCTTTTTCTCAGCCCTTGCCGATCGGCTTATGCCACTCCTCTCAATCATTGGTTGCTCTGAACAATTTTCGAGCATTCTCGACAAACTGAGGAACCTGAATTTCCGCCACTTATCTCAAAATTCACCCAACCATGGCTCACAAATCCAATAAAAATATCAACATCCTACAATGGAATTCCCATAGTATTCGCCCGAAACGAGGAGATCTCCTGGACATAGCACACGATTATGATGTCATAATACTCTGCGAGACTTGGCTCACTCCGAACACCCAATTCTCGCTCTATAATTTCAATGTTATCCGCTCCGATAGACTGACTAGAAGAGGAGGGGGGTTAACTATCGCTCTCAAGTCACACATCCCGTACACGATCATCGACTCTGTACTTTGTCGACCCGAAGTGATTGATACGCTCTCAATTTCAATACCAACGCCGTCAGGAGACATGCTCATTGTTTCCCTTTACAAAAACCCTACAGCTTCCCTGTGCGCAAATGATTGGACACAGCTTCTCCTCTCAACGACATCTTTTCCTAATACATTTATTGGAGGGGACTTCAACAGTCATCATCCTGACTGGGGATGCCCAGTGAGCTGTAGTGATGGTAGTGCGCTCTCCACGGCAATTGAAAACTCGGACTTCATCATCCTCAATGATGGTTCGCCAACCTTTATCACAAGACCGAATGAAAACCTGTCAGCCATTGACATCTCAATGGTATCGTCAAATTTGTCCTCGCTTTGCTCCTGGTCAGTTCACCCGGACTCACTCGGCAGTGACCACTACCCAATAAACATACGAATCGGTGTCCCTCTTGACACCAGGGATTTTTTCAATCATAAACGGAACCTCAACAAGATCGACTGGAGCTCTTTTTGCTCTATCCTTTCGAATAACTCCAATGACCTTCAGAGGCGAATAGACGCCGCAAGTAATGGAGCGGACCAATATGATCTCTTCATAGATCACATCGAGCATGCCATCGACACGGCTTGCCCCCTTAACCGACCTACGAAGGGCTCCCACGGTAAAATGTCGCGCAGACCAGCACCGTGGTGGAACGACGATTGCACGGCTGCGGTGAATGACCGCAAACAAGCGCTATCCGCTTTTCGAAGGCGTGCTACCTTCGAAAACTACGTACGTTATAAACGGGTAAATGCACTTACGAGGAAAAAACTACAAAAAGCCAAGCTGGAAGGATTTCGGAATTACTGCGCCACACTCAACGGCAGCTCCAATATAGCATCGGTTTGGAGAAAAATAAAATTTTTTAAAAATAAAGCGCTGTCTACGCCAACGAACAATTCGCGAATGGATCGCTCAGCCCAGGAGCAAATTCAACAAACTATTGACTCTCTCTGTCCCCCATCAACCTTCCACCCTTCCGTACCAATAGTATTTTCTCCTCAGGCAAATTTTCTGGATTCACCATATAACTCCGAAGAGCTTTATACGGCGCTCAAGGCCACGAAAGCGAAATCCTCGCCAGGAATGGACCGCATCACATATTCGATCCTCCAAAATGCTCCGCCGAGCTCTCTAAATCTGCTCCTGAAAATCTTTAACAATATTTTCAAGGAAAAACTATTTCCTGAACCCTGGAAAAATTTCCTTGTCTTTCTGATCCCAAAATCAACTCCTGGAAAGTTTCGCCCGATCTCGCTCGCTTCCTGCGTTCTAAAACTGCTTGAGAAAATGATTCTCTCCCGTCTTTCTTGGTGGCTTGAACATAATGCCCTTCTCCCTCCTTACCAATATGGATTTCGCAAGGCAAGATCGTGCGCAGACAACCTCGCAATCTTAACCACCGAGATTTGTACAGGCTTCGCCCGTAAAGAATACACGGCCGCCGTCTTTCTGGACATCGCAAGTGCGTTCGACAACGTAGATCCAGGCATCCTCACAAACGACCTCAAATGTCTGGGAGCTCCTGCGGGCATCTGTACGTTCATTTGGAACCTCCTTTCAAATCGACGGCTACACTTCGTTGTCAATGGTGAGCTGAGGGGCCCTTTCTTTTCACACAAGGGAGTCCCTCAGGGATCTATCCTAAGTCCTACCCTATTTAACATTTACACTCGAGAAGTCGGAAAATACCTACACCCTGACTGTGAACTTGTCCAATTCGCCGATGATATAGCAATTTTTTGCCGATCGTCGAACCTAACCGAGTGCCTTGACAACATTCAGACCAGCCTTGAGCACATAGACGACTACCTCCTTAACCGCCTCCTGTCCATATCACCGACTAAATCTCACCTCGTTATATTCACGAGGAAAAAATATGATCCCACGACATGTTCAATTCATCTAAAAAACGCTAAAATTCCGGCCTCTGTTTCGGCTAAATTTCTTGGAGTCATCCTAGACCACAAACTGCTAGGTAACAATCACCTCAACTACGTCATTCAGAAAGCTCGAAGAGGGGTCAGCGTAATAAAAGCCTTGCGTGGAACATGGTGGGGAGCAGACCCTCAAACATTAATCAGCGTCTACAGAGCTCTAGTTACAAGTGTGATCGACTATGGATCCCATGTTCTATTTTCAAACAACTTTACCCTCATGGAGAAATTATCAAAAATTCAGTTCCAAGCGTTGCGACTTGCAATGGGGTTTCGATCCTCCACTCCAACGAACCTCATCCTCGCAGAAACAAAAGAATCTCCGCTCAGAATCCGTTTCAAATTTGTCGCTAATCGTTTCATCATCAGATGTTTAGCCTTTCGACACTCACCGGTCATAGAGAAGCTCGACACCCTCCGCGACGCACTGCTACGCAATACACGCCACAATATTCGATCACTTTTCATTCTATATTCCTCTTTTGTGACTCTCGCCCGCTATAAACCTAAAATATCCACCTCGGCACATCCTGCACTAATTCACAGTTATGAATACGACCTCCCTTTTCACATATGCCCCCTTGACGTAACTATGGGAAGGGAACTGCAAACATCACAAAGTATCCCCCACGACTTTGAATATCTGCTGCTTACGAAATTCTCGGACACCGTCGTTTTCTACACGGACGGTTCAAAAAAGGAGCCGGGGCTCTACGTCGGTCTGGCGGTTTATTGCCCAAAACTGAACATCTCGAATAAGTACCGGATCGCCCCGCATGCTTCGATTTTCACAGCCGAATCACTGGCAATCTTACTGACAGTAAGGATGATAAAGGAAAAGAACATTAAGCGCTCAATCATCCTGTCGGACTCGCTTTCGACAATTCAAGCTCTTGCCTCGCCTAATTTTGGAGCACAAACCTCCTCCATACTCTTCGACATCAAATCAGGACTGAAAGAACTGGCTGAGGCCCATCTAGAAACCTCCATATCATGGATTCCAGCTCATCAGGGGATCGCAGGCAATGAGACCGCAGACTGTCTTGCTCGCTCCGCCACCTCTTCAGGAGAAATTCTCCTTCGACCTCTGCCGTTTACGGACTTTCATAATGATATTAACATCTCGAAGAACGACTTAACGCATCGCTTTCAGGTGGCCTCTAGCCGGCACAAAGGCATCCAGTATCACGAAATTTTCTACAATCGTTCGAAACACCCATGGTTTCATGGCTACAACCTGAAAAGAGAAATGGTGGTGACGATATCGAGAATGAGATCTAACCATTACAATTTAAACGAGAGCCTGCACAGAAAAAACTTGGTCGACTCAGCTCTGTGTCAGTGCGGACACGACATAGAAGACCTTAATCACGTCTTCTGGAGCTGTGGACGATTCACAGTGGAGCGATACGCTCTCTACAAACGTCTCATTAAAAAAAATATTAATCCGCCCTACTCTATCTTCCCGCTCCTCGCTTCAGCCTCTATTAGCACGCTGCACATCATCTACGCCTTTTTAAAGGCCTGCAAGTTACAAATATAAATGCACCTTTTGACGCATCCTTCCTTTTCAATGCACAGTGCACTTCGTACCTAAACATTCTACTATACCCACCCCCCTCCATTCGGAACTGCAGCATATACCCGCTTCAGGATAACGGAGATGGCAAAATGAATCTCACACTCAGTGTGTAATCAGCGCCAATAAAGAAAAGAAGAAGAAGAAGATAATTACGTCGATTGCTGAAAAAAAAAAATCGATACGCCCTTATGGCTTTCGACACCAACTCGGAAAGCCATAAGGGCGTATAAAAAAAAAAAAAGTTGGGAAATTTTTTTTTTCATCGGTTCTATACGTTTCGGTCATAATTACGTTGACTTGAAATTTCGCTATTTTCAGGTTTTTGAAAATAGGCCCAAAATTGAGCAAAACAGTTTTTTATCGAAATTAATGAAAATTTTGATTTTTTGAAAAAACTACTGATAGATTCGTGTTTAGGGGGCAAAAATACATCGATATGAGGCCCGAAAAACAAAAATAATTTTTTTTTTTTGCATTTTGGCCAAAATTCAATCGGTTCACTAAAATGGCTGCAATTTATTTTCTAGATAGAATTGCGGCTTGAGCATGAGCTCATTCTCTTCGTAATCGTTCACGCTTCGAAATCCCGTTTGGCTCATCCCATTACGATCTTTTTTCGATTTTTGGCAGATTTTTAAAGTTCAACAATAGATTTTTGCAGATTTGTTAAGGTATACCCCTTTCCATTTTTTCGGCGATTTTCAAACTGCTCTCATTTCTACAAAAAATTAGTTATCGAGATGAACTTAACGGCATTCTCTAAGTTTGATCACAAGCTTTGCGTACGAAAAACAAATTTTGAAATCGGTTGAACCAAAGTGAAGTTATGAGCACTTGAAATTTCGCTATTCTCAGGTTTTTGAAAATAGGCCCAAAATTGAGCAAAACAGTTTTTTACCGAAATTCATGAAAATTTTGATTTTTTGAAAAAACTATTGATAGATTCGTGTTTAGGGGGCAAAAATACATCGATATGAGGCCCGAAAAACAAAAATATTTTCTAGATAGAATTGCGGCTTGAGCAAGAGCTTATTCTCTTCGTAATCGTTCACGCTTCAAAATCCCGTTTGGGAAATTGGGAAAATTTTTTTTTCATCGGTTCTATACTTTTCGGTCATAATTACGTCGATTGCTGAAAAAAAAAAATTCGATACGCCCTTATGGCTTTCGACACCCACTCGGAAAGCCATAAGGGCGTATAAAAAAAAAAAAAATCGGAAATTTTTTTTTTCATCGGTTCTATACTTTTTAGTCATAATTACGTCGATTCCTGAAAAAAAAAATTTCGATACGCCCTTATGGCTCCTGGATGCCATAAGGGCGTAAAAGAGGTGATACGCCCTTATGGCAGCTGTAACGCGATATTTAATTTACAAAATGTGTAAAGAAATTTTCTGTGTTTAATTGAAGAAAAAATATAAATTATTCTCGGCCCACTCTCAAACTAGGATGAAAATACTAGTTTTTAGTTATAGAATTACTGAAAAAAAATTCAGAATTTAAAAACTGGGCGTAATTCAATTTTACTCAAAAGTTATGGAAAAAAAATTATTTTATGGGGTAAAACAAGTAATCAAAATCTGAAAAAAAATAACCTCTTTTTTTGGGAGCAAAATGTGCAAAAAAAAATTCGGCAACTAAATCCGAGGGGGTCAGGCCGATGACCACGTGATTTGACCTGGAATGCCCCATATATATATATATTAGGCATTTTTATTTATTTATTTAAAACCGATTTAGCACTATCGTCAAAAGAAAAAACAACATAACCTAAATAAGGACCACCCTAATATATATATCAGAATTTCAATTAATTAAGAGCTCAATGAGCACGTTTAACCGTTAAATTTATTAATAAGTCGAATCGACAATCGATCCTCAATATTCGAGAATCGATCCTCGACACTCGATATTCGATGATCGATGTATTTTGTATCGTTAACTCGTCCGAAAGCGAAAAAAAGTTCATGTCATGGCCAACTGCGATTAATAAATTCGCGAATAAAACGAAAAATTTATTCAAACTTTGAATAAAATTATGTTTAAAAAAATATATAGTTCAAATTTAGTTCAGTCGAATTTTCGACATTTATTCGAGATAGATGCAATTTTGTTCATGAGCGAAAATGAGCGACGAGCACTATTTTTTTTATGCGTTTTTTTTTTTTCATTTACGAAATCACAAAATAATTTGTTCAGAGCTTTTTTCGATTCGCTAAATCTTCTTTTCTAGATTTCAAGGGCATCTTTCATTTTCTAAACGGTAACGGCCAATTTCTCCAAGAATTTTCGTCCAAAATCGTTAAAATTTCCTTTTTTTATACTTCAACGGCATTCGACAGAATTTTTTTTCGACTTCTAAACGGTAACGCCAATTTCTCCGAGAATTTCTGATAATTTTTCCAAATGTTTTCCGATCGACGTATGCTGATGTCGACTCCGTGAAATTAGTTGAAAAGCGTTCATGTATTCGAGCTCGGAAAATTGCGCCCCATTTTCCAAAACGCTGTTCAAAATTTCCTCCGGTGTTTCGTAGAAGAGCTCGAAATATTGACGCGCGTAATCAAGGGCGAGTTCACGCGCCATCGTTATATTCGTCAGGGTTTGCTGAAGAGTGAAAACATTCCGGCACATTCTTTGTATCCCACTGTCGTCAATCTTGCCGATGTACTGCGCCGATGTTATGAGAATCTTGGCGATCAGATGTCCGAGACCCTCGAAGATATACTGAAAAAAATAATTGTACGTTTTTAGTGACAATTATATTTTTTACTTGCGACGTACTTGCAGTACTCAAAAAGTACCTTAAGTATTGTACTTAACTTTTCAAGTACTTTAAAAGTACTTCAAGTATTGTACTTAAATCTTCAAGTACTTAAAATGTACTTCAAGTATTGTGCTTAATTTTTCAAGTACTTGAAAAGTACTTCAAGTATTGTACTTAATTTTTCAAATACTTGAAAAGTACTTCAAGTATTGTACTTGATTTTTCAAGTACTTAAAAAGTACTTCAAGCGTTGTGCTTAAAATTTCAAGTACTTAGAAAGTACTTCAAGTGTTGTACTTAATTTTTCAAGTACTTAAAAACTACTTTAAGTATTGTACACAATTTTTAAGTACTTGAAAAGTAATTCAAGTATTGTACTTGAACTTGCATGTACTTAGAAAGTACTTCAAGTATTGTCCTTAATTTTTCAAGTACTTAAAAGTACTTCAAGTATTGTACTTAATTTTTCAAGTACTTTGAAAGTACTTCAAGTATTGTGCTTAAATTTTCAAGTACTTAAAAAGTACTTCAAGTATTGTACATAGATTTTCAAGTACTTAAAAGTACTTCAAGTATTGTAATTAATTTTTCAAGTACTTTAAAAGTACTTCAAGTATTGTGCTTTAATTTTTAAGTACTTAAACAGTACTTCAAGTATTGCCCTTAAATTTTCAAGTACTTAAAAAGTACTTCAAGTATTGTACTTAAATTTTCAAGTGCTTAAATAGTACCTCAAGTATTGTTCTTGAATATCGCGTTACAGCTGCCATAAGGGCGTATCACCTCTTTTACGCCCTTATGGCATCCGGGAGCCATAAGGGCGTATCGAAATTTTTTTTTCAGGAATCGACGTAATTATGACCGAAACGTATAGAACCGATAAAAAAAAAATTTTCCCAATTTCCCAAACGGGATTTTGAAGCGTGAACGATTACGAAGAGAATAAGCTCTTGCTCAAGCCGCAATTCTATCTAGAAAATATTTTTGTTTTTCGGGCCTCATATCGATGTATTTTTGCCCCCTAAACACGAATCTATCAATAGTTTTTTCAAAAAATCAAAATTTTCATTAATTTGTAAAAAAACTGTTTTGCTCAATTTTGGGCCTATTTTAAAAAACCTGAAAATAGCGAAATTTCAAGTGCTCATAACTTCACTTTGGTTCAACCGATTTCAAAATTTGTTTTTCGTACGCAAAGCTTGTGACCAAACTTAGAAAATGCCGTTAAGTTCATCCCGATAACTAATTTTTTGTAGAAATGAGAGCAGTTTGAAAATGGCCGAAAAAAATGGAAAGGGGTATACCTTAAAAAATTTACAAAAATCTATTGTTGAACTTTAAAAATCTGCCAAAAATCGAAAAACGATCGTAATGGGATGAACCAAACGGGATTTTGAAGCGTGAACGATTACGAAGAGAATGAGCTCATGCTCAAGCCGCAATTCTATCTAGAAAATAAATTGCAGCCATTTTAGTGAACCGATTGAATTTTGGCCAAAATGCAAAAAAAAAAAAAAAATTATTTTCCTTTTTCGGGCCTCATATCGATGTATTTTTGCCCTCCAAACACGAATCTATCAATAGTTTTTTCAAAAAATCAAAATTGTCATGAATTTCGATAAAAAACTGTTTTGCTCAATTTTGGGCCTATTTTCAAAAACCTGAAAATAGCGAAATTTCAAGTGCTCATAACTTCACTTTGGTTCAACCGATTTCAAAATTTGTTTTTCGTACGCAAAGCTTGTGAACAAACTTAGAAAATGCCGTTAAGTTCATCCCGATAACTAATTTTTTGTAGAAATGAGAGCAGTTTGAAAATGGCCGAAAAAAATGGAAAGGGGTATACCTTAAAAAAATTACAAAAATCTATTGTTGAACTTTAAAAATCTGCCAAAAATCGAAAAACGATCGTAATGGGATGAACCAAACGGGATTTTGAAGCGTGAACGATTACGAAGAGAATGAGCTCATGCTCAAGCCGCAATTCTATCTAGAAAATAAATTGCAGCCATTTTAGTGAACCGATTGAATTTTGGCCAAAATGCAAAAAAAAAAAAAAAATTATTTTCCTTTTTCGGGCCTCATATCGATGTATTTTTGCCCTCCAAACACGAATCTATCAATAGTTTTTTCAAAAAATCAAAATTGTCATGAATTTCGATAAAAAACTGTTTTGCTCAATTTTTGGCCTATTTTCAAAAACCTGAAAATAGCGAAATTTCAAGTGCTCATAACTTCACTTTGGTTCAACCGATTTCAAAATTTGTTTTTCGTACGCAAAGCTTGTGAACAAACTTAGAAAATGCCGTTAAGTTCATCCCGATAACTAATTTTTTGTAGAAATGAGAGCAGTTTGAAAATGGCCGAAAAAAATGGAAAGGGGTATACCTTAAAAAAATTACAAAAATCTATTGTTGAACTTTAAAAATCTGCCAAAAATCGAAAAACGATCGTAATGGGATGAACCAAACGGGATTTTGAAGCGTGAACGATTACGAAGAGAATGAGCTCATGCTCAAGCCGCAATTCTATCTAGAAAATAAATTGCAGCCATTTTAGTGAACCGATTGAATTTTGGCCAAAATGCAAAAAAAAAAAAAAATTATTTTTGTTTTTCGGGCCTCATATCGATGTATTTTTGCCCCCCAAACACGAATCTATCAATAGTTTTTTCAATAAATCAAAATTGTCATGAATTTCGATAAAAAACTGTTTTGCTCAATTTTGGGCCTATTTTCAAAAACCTGAAAATAGCGAAATTTCAAGTGCTCATAACTTCACTTTGGTTCAACCGATTTCAAAATTTGTTTTTCGTACGCAAAGCTTGTGACCAAACTTAGAGAATGCCGTTAAGTTCATCCCGATAACTAATTTTTTGTAGAAATGAGAGCAGTTTGAAAATGGCCGAAAAAAATGGAAAGGGGTATACCTTAAAAAATTTACAAAAATCTATTGTTGAACTTTAAAAATCTGCCAAAAATCGAAAAATGATCGTAATGGGATGAACCAAACGGGATTTTGAAGCGTGAACGATTACGAAGAGAATGAGCTCATGCTCAAGCCGCAATTCTATCTAGAAAATAAATTGCAGCCATTTTAGTGAACCGATTGAATTTTGGCCGAAATGCAAAAAAAAAAAAAAATTATTTTTGTTTTTCGGGCCTCATATGGATGTATTTTTGCCCCCTAAACACGAATCTATCAATAGTTTTTTCAAAAAATCAAAATTTTCATGAATTTCGATAAACAACTGTTTTGCTCAATTTTGGGCCTATTTTCAAAAACCTGAAAATAGCGAAATTTCAAGTGCTCATAACTTCACTTTGGTTCAACCGATTTCAAAATTTGTTTTTCGTACGCAAAGCTTGTGACCAAACTTAGAGAATGCCGTTAAGTTCATCCCGATAACTAATTTTTTGTAGAAATGAGAGCAGTTTGAAAATGGCAAAAAAAATGGAAAGGGGTATACCTTAAAAAATTTACAAAAATCTATTGTTGAACTTTAAAAATCTGCCAAAAATCGAAAAACGATCGTAATGGGATGAACCAAACGGGATTTTGAAGCGTGAACGATTACGAAGAGAATGAGCTCATGCTCAAGCCGCAATTCTATCTAGAAAATAAATTGCAGCCATTTTAGTGAACCGATTGAATTTTGGCCGAAATGCAAAAAAAAAAAAATTATTTTTGTTTTTCGGGCCTCATATGGATGTATTTTTGCCCCCTAAACACGAATCTATCAATAGTTTTTTCAAAAAATCAAAATTTTCATGAATTTCGATAAACAACTGTTCGATAAACAACTGTTTTGCTCAATTTTGGGCCTATTTTCCAAAACCTGAAAATAGCGAAATTTCAAGTCAACGTAATTATGACCGAAACGTATAGAACCGATGAAAAAAAAATTTTCCCAACTTTTTTTTTTTATACGCCCTTATTGCTTTCCGAGTTGGTGTCGAAAGCCATAAGGGCGTATCGAATTTTTTTTTTCAGCAATCGACGTAATTATGACCGAAAAGTATAGAACCGATGAAAAAAAAATTTTCCCAATTTTTTTTTTTCATCGGTTCTATACTTTTCGGTCATAATTACGTTGATTCCTGAAAAAAAAAAAATCGATACGCCCTTATGGCTTTCGAGATCCACTCGGAAAGCCATAAGGGCGTATAAAAAATTTAAAAAAATTGGGAATTTTTTTTTTCCATAGGTTCTATACTTTTCGGTCATAATTACGTCGATTCCTAAAAAAAAAAAATTCGATACGCCCTTATGGCTTTCCAGCCCTACCTTTGGCTGGCATACGCCCTTATGGCAGCTGTAACGCGATATTCAAGCACTTAAAAAGTACTTGAAGAATTGTACTTAATTTTTCAAGTACAATATCCTGAATGATACTATTGGACTGTTATTTAAACTGACTTTTGTCTTTTTTGGATGTAACGTCGATTGTAACGCCTCGTCGATATTCTGAAGGACTCTGCTCAGCTCCTCGACCCGAGGATCAGCTTCCTGAGGATCCTTTACTCCGCCGCACAAATGACTGTATTCTCCCTTTGGCAGTAGATAATGAAAGCACTGTACTCTTACCTAAAAAAAAAAAAAAAAACAATGAAAATTTGTTTCACAATGATTTCAATCATTGGAATCCATTTGCAAAGGCCTGAGGGTTTTGGCATAAGAAAGATTGAATTTTGTAAAATTTCAACCGTTCAAATTCAAATTAAATTCAAATTAAATATTCGAAAAAATCATGATTCATCGTTTTTTCTCTAAATTTTTTTTTTTCAACAATACCTCCAGATGCAACACGAGTATACAAGTATTGGCGAGTTCCTCAAACTCGTCGGCGACTTGTTGCAGAGATTCGACGAGCGGAATTTGCATCGGTGGCAAAAGGCTCTGACCATCGATATCCTTGTTTGCTTGATGCAATTCGGCGATCAAGGACCTCGTCGACAGGGCGAACCACTCCATGCTTTCCTGGAGCAGAGCCAAACTCCTCAATTGTCCAACATCGGACAATATCTCGTGGGAATTAATTCCACCCTCGCCGAGATTGCTCGCCAATATTTCGGCCTCGCGCAAATTTCGCTGACGCACCTCCTCAGGGCTTTCCTCGTCCTGCGTCTCCTGACGTCGCATTTGCCAATGGCCATGTTTGCCCGGTCTCTCGTAAGTCTCGCTCTTCAAGTTGTCCCAATTTGGAAGCGACCTGAGGGTAAAAAATTTTTGCAAAAAAAGTTTGCCAAATTTCAGTAACAAAGGGGGGGAAAGCCGATGTAAGATATGGGGGGCGTTCCACGGCAAATAGGACACCATTTGCATCTCTGATTTTTTTGAAAATTTTTTATGTTTTGGTACTCATCGAAAGAGGCCTCCATGAATTTTTTCATTTTTTTTTGGCGAACCGTTTTTGAGATATCGATTTTTCAAAAATTACGTTACTTTTTGTTCCCTTAAAGATGAGGCTAAATACCGACACTACGCTTCGAAATCGCCATCCAAACCTGCTCTCATACGAATGAATGGAATTCAATAAAATTTTAACAGCATAATCGGAATTATGGCACAAATGGAGCCTCACTAGAAATTTTTTGAAAAATAAAAAAAAAAAAATTATAGATCCGATTACCATCAGGAATCTGTAATTGAAAATCTTGAATTATGAGACTTTTTACTGTATTTCGTCTAAACTAAGAGTGAGGCTCCATGAAGAACGCCAAGACACAAATATCAAGACGTTTTCGACATTATTTTATGGAAAAGACACATCGTAAGTTTGGATGGCGCATAAGGAGATAAATATCGATAAATTGTAGTTTTATCGAAAAACGACATGGCGAAATGTAGTTCACAAACGTGCGAGGGAGGGCAGCACCATGGATTCTGACGAGTAACCTAATATTTTTGGGGCTCCAATGAATTCGTTGGAGTTAGTTATAACGCATTTTAGCCTCTCAATTGACAATTAATTGTTAATTAACTTATCCTCCTCTGAATTTTCAAAATTTAATAAATTTTCATTTACGGTTGTCGGAGAAAGACTGGACGACGATGATACGTCGATAATGTAGGGATTGAATAAAAATGGTATTTAGCCTCCTCTTAAATCGACAATTTTTTTTTTTTTTTTTTTTTATATGGGGCATTCCACGCCAAATCGACCACTTTAAAACCTGACCCCTTTCGATTTGGCTGAAACTTTTTTATTTTTTTCTACCCTATGAAAAAGATTTTTCAGAATTTTTTCAGATTTTTTTACGAAACCGATAAAAAGTTATGAATATTTCAAAAAAAATGGCCTTTTATTTTTCAAATGTCCATAACTTCTTCAAAAATTGACGAATCGGGATGTTTTTTTTTTCAAAATTTTCGTTTTTAAATGTACTTTTCAGAAAAATATTTAAAAAAATGATTCAGAGCTATCTTCATTGTTTTTTTTCTACTTTTCGGAAAAAAACGAAAATTTCTCGATGATTACCATTTTTAATTTTTAACTTTTTTTTTTATTAGAAACCTTGATATTTTCTGTAACTTCTCTGAAATTTTCAGAGTGGGGAAATTTTTTCTTCTATTTTTTTTTTAAATTAAAAAAAAAAAAAATTTTTTTCACTCAGCCTATTCCTTATAATACTACTCTAGGGATTTATAATTATGTAGAGAGAACGTCAAAGTTAAAAAAAAAAATAAATGACATTCAAATCTCATGAATTAAAAAAAAATGGCTATTGATTTTTCAAATGTCCATAACTTCTTCAAAAATTGCCTTATCGGGATGTTTTTTTTTTCAAAATTTTCGTTTTTAAATGTACTTTTCAGAAAAATATTTAAAAAAATGATTCAGAGCTATCTTCGTTGTTTTTTTTCTAATTTTCGGAAAAAAACGAAAATTTCTCGATGATTACCATTTCTAATTTTTAATTTCTTTTTTTTATTAGAAACCGTGATATTTTCTGTAAGATGTCTGAAATGTTCAGAGTGGGGAGATTTTCTCTTCTATTTTTTTTTCAATTTGAAAAAAAAATTTTTTTTTGCACTCAGCTTATTTCTTATAATACTACTCTAGGGATTTATAATTATGTAGAGAGAACATCAAAGTAAAAAAAAAAAAAAATGACATTCAAATCTTATGAATTAAAAAAAAATGGCTATTTAGAAATGGTAATCATCGAGAAATTTTCGTTTTTTTCCGAAAATTAGAAAAAAAACAACGAAGATAGCTCTGAATCATTTTTTTAAATATTTTTCTGAAAAGTACATTTAAAAACGAAAATTTTGAAAAAAAAACATCCCGATTCGTCAATTTTTGAAGAAGTTATGGACATTTGAAAAATAAAAGGCCATTTTTTTTGAAATATTCATAACTTTTTATCGGTTTCGTAAAAAAATCTGAAAAAATTCTGAAAAATCTTTTTCATAGGGTAGAAAAAAATTAAAAAGTTTCAGCCAAATCGAAAGGGGTCAGGTTTTAAAGTGGTCGATTTGGCGTGGAATGCCCCATATATATTTTTATCTATTTTTTTTCTTTATTTATTCATTTATTTTTTTTACGTACTTGATGAACCTACTGATATCGTCATCTTTGAGCCACGCTGCCGAACATATTCTCTTGTCCTCGCTGTCCGGTTGTATTATACCGCGATAAGCGGCTTGGCACGTTTCGCGATAATTGTGAAGAACGTTTAACGCGAGAGTACAAAAATGTTCACCCTGAAGCGGCAACGCGATCATCAATGATCTCAATTCGGCGACCGACTGTTCAACTTTGACGGTGCTCTGAAATTGTGCAAAGTCAATTATATTATTAATTATATTATTTAAAGAATAAGAAATAAAAAATAATATTAAATAAGTATAAAATGAATTAAAAATGAATGAATTAATTAAAAACAATTAAATACTAACTACTAATAATTAATTACTTGTAATTAGTAATCAATTAGCTTAATTCATAATGAAGCTAATCCAACGAAAATGGATAAATAACAAATTAAATTATCAATAAATTTGAAAAATAATTTTCTCATGCTTCTATTAATCGGACCTCCTTTTTCGACCATTTCGTAAATGAGGCGTTCCACGTCAAGTCAGCCACCCCATTTTTCGAAATCGCCAATAATCGCATACAAATTTTTAAAAAGTAGTTCAAAATATCAAGAAAATTTGTGATTTTTTTCAGATTTTTAAATTACATTTTTTAGCCGGAAAAAAATACAAAAAATTTGTTCGTCCCATTTTGTGACTCGAAAATTATTCATAGTACGAAAAATCAACGTAGAAAATAAAATTTAGGATTTTCAACGTACTTTTCACTGACATTTTCGACAAACTCCTCCGAAAGCTCTATATGCCATTTTCGGAGCAAATAATGTTTTGATACTTTTTTTCTCAGAATTGACATCTTCGATTCGTCTGCAGTTTTAACAGTTTTTTACTTGATATATTTACAGACGAAATTTTTAATGAAAAAGTAATGCATTAACCATTACTTTTTTAATGGATAATGAAATTTAATGGTTAATGGAAATTATTTTCATTAAAATTTAATGATTAAAGAAAATTATTTCTATTGACCATTAAAATTTAATGAAAATGCAGTTGCATTAAAAAAAAGTAATGCATTATTTGCAACCTTGCCCACTACAATGTATTGTGTAATAGAAAAAATTTCCATTACCCATTGCAATGTAATGTGTAATGGACAAAACTATTATTGCAATTGTCGGAATGGAAAAATATAGATGAATAAATTATTGCAATTTTGCATTACATTTTATTGACTTAGGACTCAGATATTCACCTCGAATTCTAAAAAAAAATTTGTATTTTTTTTCGGCTAAAATGTGTAATATAAAAATCTGAAAAAAATCACGAATTTTCTTGACAGTTAGAACTACTTTATAAAAATTTGTACGCGGTTTTTGGTGATTTCAAAAAATGGGTCGGCCGACTTGACGTGGAATGCCTCATATCGAACCTGTAGAAGAGGTCTTTTCAGACCGAGATCTTTCATCAATTCGGGAGAAGTCGTTGCTCGCCAAGCTTCCGAGCCCTTCGTCGCAGTTTCTATAGTTGTTGCCACCATAACGTGATGTCTGCCCAAAAAAACTTCCTTAACGTAATCAGCGATGAAACTGTTCAAAGTGCATGGACACCTGAAAAAAACGGAAATTTTGAAATTAATTCAAAATTATTTAAAATTAATTAATTATACATCAATTTAAATTAATAGTAAATATTCGGAAGTGTAACTCCGGTCAGAATCGAGCTGATCTTTTTTGGTTTGGTTTCTTACAGTTGAAAAACATCATATTAAATATTATTATGGTGGTGCGTAATGTTTTCACTCAACGTTTAAATTTTTTAAAAATTTGTTAAATTTTTTTTTTTTTAAATAAATTTAACTACTAGAATAGATATCCCTGTTACAAAATTTCTGTTGTTTTTTTTGGGTTCGATAAAAAATCAAGTTTTTATAATTACTTTTTTTTTATCACACCCAAAAAACAACCGAAACTCTGCAACTATATAATATATGCAGAGTTGGGCAAATTTGTAATTGGCTAATTACAAGCTATATTTGTAATTAGTATCGGAATTTTCACTAACTACAAATTACAAATGGAATTAGTATCGAAATTTTCTCTAATTACAAATTACAAATGTAATTAGTATCGAAATTTTTACTAATTGCAAATTACGAATGTAGATAGTATCGAAATTTTCACTGATTACAAATTACAAATGTAATTAGTATCGAAATTTTCACTAATTACTTATTACAAATGTAATTAGTAACGAAATTTTCACTAAGTACAAATTACAAATGTAATTGGTATCGAAATTTTCACTAATTACAAATTACGAATGTAATTAGTATCGAACTGCAACCTGCTGTGGATGAAACCTCAATAAACCGAAATAAACTGCAACTTGCTGGATTTCGAAGAAATTAAAGAAATTCACGCCGTGAATTGGAAAAAATTTCAATAGTAAATACATTTGTAATCAGTGGAAATGTCGATACTAATTACATTCGTAATTTATAATTAGTGAAAATGTTGATAATAATTACATTTTCAATTTGTAAGTAGTGAAAATTCCGATACTTATTACATTTGTAATTTGTAATTAGTGAAAATTTCGATACTAATTACATTTTTAATTTGTAATTAGTGAACATTTCGATACTAATTACATTTTTAATTTGTAATTAGTAAACATTTCGATACTAATTACATTTTTTATTTGTAATTGGTGAAAATTCCGATACTTATTACATTTGTAATTTGTAATTAGTGAAAATTTCGATACTTATTACATTTGTAATTTGTAATTAGTGAAAATTTCGATACATCTGTAATTAGTAATTTGAGGGTAATTAATTACTTTAAGTAATTAGTAGTGCCCAACCCTGATTCTAGTAGCTTAATTCCTTCATTTTATTTGATTTAAATAGAACAAAAAATTGTAAGTTGGGTAAAAACATTATGCGTCGCTATAATAATATTAAATATGTTTTTTAACTGTAAGAAACCACGCAAAAAAATCAGCTCGATTCTGACAGGAGATACACTTCCAAATTAATTAAAAATGACTCGATAAACTATTATTTTTACACTAGAATTTTTTTTAAATTATTTGAAAAATAATTTTTTTTTTTGACACTATAGTTTTGTAAAAATTATTTGCTAGTCATTTAAAGATTTACCCGGGTTTGCAGTCAAGAGCTTTTTCGATCTCTGCGATAAATTGCATCATTGGCCTGAATATAAAGGTGATGTTTTTTGGATCGGGTTCGCAAACCAGTTTCTTATCACCGACGGTTTGGCCATTTTCCTTGAATAAAAATGGACAAATTCGTTAGAAATATTGCAAAAAAATATTTGATGCTGAAAATAAAATACTCCCATCTTCTTTCATATTTAACAGAGCTTCCTTTATGATTTTTTTTTAAATTGATAATTTCATAAATTTGTAAATTTCAATCTGTTATACATTTTTTCTTCAATTGGAAATTTTATCAATTCGATACTTGACAATTTTTTTAAATTGATTCGAATTTAAAGATTATGTGTGTGTATGTTTATAACTTCATGCATATAATCAATTGAAGTCAAGTTTTAAGATAAAATCAAAGTTTTACAGTCGCGTTTCAATTGTCCCGCGAAAACGGCACTTTGTCGTTACGCCATGTTGGTGACGTCATTGCTCTGTAAACAAAGGATTTCGTATACGTGAGTTGAATAAGTTTACGCGTTTTCTTTCCAATTTTTAAAGATCATGAACCCTATACATTAGGGCGATTTTTTTTTTTTACTTTTTTTATTTTTTTTCACTCCCCACCTAAAATGTTGTTGCATATGTCTGAAAGAAACTACCCTGAAAGTTGGAGCCCTTAATATTAATATTAAGTACTCGCCCTTCGCGTGAAAAGATTTCCCATCTAAAATACACGTAAATAAAAAACTTTTTTCTTCAAATTGCTATAACTCCGCGGCATTTTATGCTATCATATTGTCCTTGGTCGCAATTTACGCAGAATTGAACGTTCTTCAAAAGTGTCCTGAGCAGCATAAGTGTAATTTACACTGGTGAGATGGTACGAGTCACTAAAGTTGATTTTGACCCACACTTCTCGTTTTTTTGCTGTTATTTTTGAAATGATCAGCGTTATCGAAAAATTGCAAAGGAAAGTTTTGTTGGAAATTTAATTTCCTACAGAAAAGGTCCTTTAGACCTACTTGCGAAAATTGATATTTCTTGAGATATTGGACCTTAACTTGGTTTTGGTATACAATTTTTATGGTTTATTCAACCAAAAGTTTCAATTTTTTGATATTCTATATCATATCACCATATCACATATCATATCACCAGTCTCTCTCGCACTTACGCTAACCATAACCTCATAAACATAACCTCTACGCGTTTACGTCGTTCATTGTTTTCGTGCTGGTTTCTCTGCTGGATTTCGCTGATTGGTTGGCTCCCATCCCCCACCAAGCTTTCCACCAATCAGCGAAATCTCGAGCTGCGCGTAAACAAGAGCTATGACGTCACGCATCGTGATTGGCGTTCGTAATCACGTGACAAACAGTTTAAAAACTTTATTTTTATTATTGAATTTCTGAAAAAAAACATGACTATAAAAATTCAATAGACCGCGAAATACGACTTCTTAACTTCTAGTTTATCATTTTGATAAAACCTTTTTTTTTTATCTAAAAACCTTGTCGAGTACAGAATTTTGAAAAAATTGAAGATTCATGAAATCTGAACTTTTCATGTGAATTTTATTAAGATTTGACCCGTTCAATGATTTTGCCTAATAAAAAACGAACAATTTAAAAAATTCTAAATTTTATAAAATCAAAATCGTTTCATCGATTTAAGCCAGAATTCAGTGAGAAAAATTTTAATAAATTTAATAACGAATTTTACCACTGGAAAAGAGTTTTAAATGCAATATTTTGAAAATTGGCGAAAACTGACAAAAGCAAAAATTGCTTATTTACCACCAAACTAAAATTACTGTATCGATGCTCTTTGAGATAACTGTTGAGCGCTTTCGGATGCGACGACGAGTCGAATTTGAACAGATTTCCAGTTTTCTGTCGCTGCGGTTTTCTACGAGCGAAATATGTATTTATGTCACTCGTGGGTTCGCTCAGTGTTGTCGTCGAGTGAAAAGGTCCATCCACCATATTTTGGATGTCCAAATATTCGGTCAACAATAATTGAAGCTGGAGCAAGTAAAAAAAAAATTCAATTAATAAAGTAGAAAAAAAAAAATTCTTGAAAAATCGCTTTTTTGGCCTCCTGACTGTGCATAACCCCTTAAGTATCAAACATTTTGACACGTAAAAAATTTAAGAACCATATTTCGAAATTTGGGAATCGAGAAATCGTGAAATTTCTTTGAAAAATTCATAATTTCGTCGAATATGAGTGATTTTTGCAAAATTCGATACCAAATAAATTTACACCCTCAACTATCTGTATGAATTATTTTTGGCCCGATAACACAAAATTTGGGCCAACTGGATCTTGATTTTTGAAAAAAAAAACTCTAAATATTTAAAAATCTGAAGCTCTTGAGCGAAAGATTTCAAAATAAAGTCGGTTACAAAAATATGTATACGGGGCGTTCCATCCGAAATCGGACAGTTTGAAAAACTTTTTTTTTTATTTCTCCAATTTTTTTATATTTTTTAGTACCCATCAAAAGACCCTTCCTGTTAAATTTTGAGATTTTTTTGATTACCCGTTCAAAAGATATTGAGTTAACAAAAAAAAACCGCTCTTTTTTTGGTATTTTGGTCATAACTTCTTTAATAATGGTTCAAATTAAAAGTTTTTTTTTCAAAATTTTTGTTTTTCATGGCCTTTTCAGAAAAAAATACAGCGAAAATATTCGACGCGTTTTTGAATGAGTTTTTTGAGTTTTAAACTTTACATCGCGTTTTTGAAAGTGTCATTTTTTTTTTTTTTTTTTTTTTTTTCAAACATCTATTTATTTAACCATTTTCAAGACCAGTCCGAATTATTATTATTTTTTTAAATAAATTATTATGAGTACCAATTTTTGTTACTGTGTAGTATTTTTTTAATTATTTGGAATTAATGTTGACACTTTTTCATTGTTAACCGATTTTTTTAAATTAATAATTAATCGATGAGCAAATAACAACAGTTCAAGAATTGTATGAGTAAGGTTTTCAAAAAAATACGTGAATAAATAAAAACTGTTATTATTGTTCATAAATAGACTTAACGATTAATTATTAATTTTAAGAACCTGTTAACAATCAAAAAGTGACAAAATAAATTCTAAATATTGAAAAAATACTATACAGTAACAAAAATTGGTATTCATAATAATTTATCATAAACAAAAAAGTTTTTAATTTTCAAAAATCGAAAAAAAATAGTAGTTATGGAAATCCCACGATCGGCTTAGTCTTAAAAATTATTCAATAGATAGATGTTTAAAGCAAAAAAAAAAAATAAAAAATAAAAAATGATACTCACTTTTAAAAACGCGATTTAAAGTTTAAAACTCAAAAATCTCATTCAAAAACTCGTCGAATATTTTTATTGTATTTTTTTTCTGAAAAGGCCATAAAGAAACAAAAATTTCGAAAAAAAAACTTTCAATCTGGATCATTATCAAAGAAGTTACCAAAATACCAAAAAAAAGAGCGGTTTTTTTTTTGTTAATTTAATATCTTTTGAACGGGTAATAAAAAAAATCTCAAAATTTAACAGAAAGGGTCTTTTGATGGGTACTAAAAAATATTAAAAAATTGAGGAAATAAAAAAAAAAAAGTTTTTCAAACTGTCCGATTTGGGATGGACGCCCCATATAAGTTTTTACGTGAATAAATTTTAAAATGTCCTCCAGAAAAAATTCTTGAAAAATCGTTTTTTTCGACCTCGACACTGCGTCTAATCCGTTAAATAATAATGACTTGATTGCTTAACAATATTATTTCGTAAAAAAAAAAAAAATGGGTCACTCACGACCGCTTGAATTCGACTCCATACGTCCGGCATTTCGTACAAGCGCACTTGTAAATTGTACTTTTGTATGACGTGAGAAAAACTGCGCAAAGCCATCGAATGTACACCGGCGACCAATCGCATTTGATCGAATACGGTATTCAGTAATTCGAGTAGCAGAGCTTGACCCTCGGTCGGATCATTACCGACGGTCAATAAAATTTCTGTATTGTGCGATGACATCGATTTAACTGTCAATCCTTGCTTATCGGAATTTCTCTTTATCTGATCCGACGTACGAGCTATAATGTTCAAAAGTTCCGTCTGCATTTGAACTTTTATTGCCTGGAACAAAAAAAAAACGAAAATGTGATCAACAATGATATGGGCAGGGTTGCAAATAATGCATTACTTTTTTTAGTGCATTTGCATTTTCATTAACCATTAACGTTGAATGGTTATTGGAAATAATTTTCATTAACCATTAAAATTTAATGGTTGATGGAAATTATTTTCATTAACCATTAAAATTCAATGGTTAATGGAGATTATTTTCATTAACCATTAAAGCTTAATGGTTAATGAAAATTATTTTCATTAACTATTAAAATTTAATGGTCAATGGAAATTATTTTCATTAACCATTAAAATTAAATGGTTAATGGAGATTATTTTCATTAACCATTCAAATTTAATGGTTAATGAAAATTATTTTCATTAACCATTCAAATTTAATGGTTAATGGAAATTATTTTCATTAACCATTAAAATTCAATGGTTAATGGAGATTATTTTCATTAACCATTCAAATTAAATGGTTAATGAAAATTATTTTCATTAACCATTAAAATTCAATGGTTAATGGAGATTATTTTCATTAACCATTAAAATTTAATGGTTAATGAAAATTATTTTCATTAACCATTAAAATTTAACCATTAAAATGCAATGGTTAATGGAAATTATTTTCATTAACCATTAAAATTCAATGGTTAATGGAGATTATTTTCATTAACCATTCAAATTTAATGGTTAATGAAAATTATTTTCATTAACTATTAAAATTTAATGGTCAATGGAAATTATGTTCATTAACCATTAAAATTCAATGGTTAATGGAGATTATTTTCATTAACCATTCAAATTTAATGGTTAATGAAAATTATTTTCATTGACCATTAAAATGTAATGGTTAATGGAAATTATTTTCATTAACCATTAAAATTCAATGGTTAATGGAGATTATTTTCATTAACCATTAAAATTTAATGGTTAATGAAAATTATTTTCATTAACTATTAAAATTTAATGGTCAATGGAAATTATGTTCATTAACCATTAAAATTCAATGGTTAATGGAGATTATTTTCATTAACCATTCAAATTTAATGGTTAATGAAAATTATTTTCATTGACCATTAACCATTAAATCGAAATTAATGAATTAATGAAAACAATTTTCATTAACCATTACATTTTAATGGTTAATGAAAATAATTTCCATTAACCATTAAAATTTAATGGTTAATAGAGATTATTTTCATTAAACATTAAAGTTCAATGGTTAATAGCAATTATTTCCACTAACCATTAAATGTTAATGGTTAATGAAAATGCAATTGCTTTCAAAAAAGTAATGCATTAATTGCAACCCTGCCAATTACAATGTAATGTGTAATGGACAAAACTTTTATTGCAATTTTGGGAATGGAAAAATATGGATGAATAAATTATTGCTGTTTTGCATTACATTTTATTGACTTAGGACTTAGATCTTTAGAATTATAATATAGATGCTTTTTAAAATTTAAGGTGAAAATCTAAGTCCTAAGTCAATAAAATGTACTGCAAAATTGCAATAATTTATTCATCTATATTTTTCCATTCCCAAAATGGCAATCAAAGTTTTGTCCATTACACATTACATTGCAATGGGTAATGGAAATTTTTTCTATTACACACTACATTGTAATGGGCAGGGTTGCAAATAATGCATTACTTTTTTGAAAGCAATTGCATTTTCATTAACCATTAACATTTAAAGGTTAATGGAAATAATTTTGAATGATTTTAAATGAAAATAATATCCATTAACCATTAAATTTTAATGGTGGTAAAATAATTTCCATTAACCATTAAATTTTAATGGTCAATGAAAGTAATTTCCATTAACTATTAAATTTCAATGGTTACGAAAATAATTTCCATTAACCATTTAATTTGAATGGTTAATGAAAATAATTTCCATTAACCATTAAATTTTAATGGTTGATGAAAATAATTTCCTTTAACCATTAAATTTTAATGGTCAATGAAAATAATTTCCATTAACCATTAAATTTTAATGGTTAATGGTTAATGGAAATTAATTTCATTAGCCATTAAAAAAGTAATGGTTAATGCATTACTTTTTCATTAAAAATTTCGCAATCCTGGATATGGGACATTCCAGTTTTTTCCTTAATCTTTGAGAAATGTTTGGAATCTTTGTCAGTCAGTTGCGTTACGTGAAAAGAGATTTCCTGAATTTGTTCTGCTTTAAAATTATTTCAGGACTGATTCCACCATTTGACCACCATTATCCATGGATACTTTTGCCGATCACTGATTTTTACTGCTCAAAATTACAAAATTGCATGATATTATCGTACCTCTACAGCCTCGGGTATTTTGTTGAGCAATGCAAGACACTCAATTATTATAGCAATAAAATGCTCGGAATTGTCTTCCGGATTCGACGAATTTTCATCCTCCACGATGTTACTCAAATCTTCCATATTCACATTGACGCTTCCTCTGAAAAAAAAAATGAAAGACTTCAAATTAAGTAAAGTTTTGTATCTAAAAAAATGCGGCGTAAATTGTAACTTTATCGAAATCAAAGATATTTGCAATTGATTTTGGAAAAAATCGATCGAAAAGTTTGATTCGATAAAATTTTGAACTTTTCAAAAATGCGTCACACTTTGTAATTTTATCTGTAGTAAACATATTGAACCAAAATTTTGTACACAATTAATATAGTGGCAAAGATTATTCGTAATTGAATTTGGAAAAAATCGAGTGAACGGTTTTGACTTCATAAAATTGTTGAATTTTTTAAAAAGTTGCATATTTTGTTACTTTATCAATATTCAAGATATGACAATGAAATTTTTTGCACCTTAAGATTTGCAAAATTCAGCAAATCTTTAATTTCCAATTTTGTTAATTTATATGAAAGGTTTTATGACTTCATAAAATTTCAGAATTTTAGAATTTTCAAAAGTCGCATTTTTTGTTACTTCATCAATATTCAAGATATGGCAATGAAATTTTTTGCACATTAAGATTTGGAAAAACCAGCAAATTTTCAATTTTCAATTTTGTGAATTTATATCAAAGATTTTATGACTTCATAAAATTTTAGAATTTTTTTAAGTGCGGCATACTTTGTAACTTCATCAATATTCAAGATATGACAATGAAATATTTTGCGCATTAAGATTTGTAAAATCGAGGAAATTTAAAAATTCCAATTTTGTGCATTTTTATAAAAGTTTTTATGGCTTCATGACATTTTAGAATTTTTAAAAAAGTGGCATATTTTGAACTTCGTCAATATTCAAGATATGGCAATGAAATTTTTTGCACATTGAGATTTGGAAAAACCAGCAAATTTTCAATTTTGTGAATTTTTATGAAACATTTTATGACTTCATAAAATTTTAGAATTTTTAAAAAAGTGGCATATTTTGTAACTTCATCAATATTCAAGATAGGAGAATGAAATTTTTTGCACATTGAGATTTTGAAAAACCAGCAAATTTTCAATTTTCAATTTTGTGAATTTTTATGAAACATTTTATGACTTCATAAAATTTTAGAATTTTTAAAAAAGTGGCATAATTTGTAACTTCATCAATATTCAAGATAGGACAATGAAATTTTTTGCACATTGAGATTTTGAAAAACCAGCAAATTTTCAATTTTCAATTTTGTGAATTTTTATGAAACATTTTATGACTTCATAAAATTTTAGAATTTTTTAAAAAGTGGCATATTTTGTAACTTCATCAATATTCAAGATAGGACAACGACATTTTTTGCACATTGAGATTTTAAAAAACCAGCAAATTTTCAATTTTCAATTTTGTGAATTTTTATGAAAGATTTTATGACTTCCTAAAATTTTAGAATTTTTTTCAAGTATGGCATACTTTGTAACTTCATCGATATTCAAGATATGACAATAAAATTTTGTGTGCATTAAGATTTGTAAAATCCAGCAAATTAAAAAATTCCAATTTTTTGCATTTTCATAAAAAAATTTTATGACTTCGTAAAATTTTAGAATTTTTTTAAAAGTGGCATGTTTTGTAACTTCATCAATATTCAAGATATGACAATGAATTTTTTTGCGCATCAAGATTTGTAAAATCGAGCAAATTTAAAAATTCCAATTTTGTGAATTTATATGAAAGGTTTTGTGACTTCATAAAATTTTAAAATTTTTCATAAAGCGACATATTTTGTAACTTCATCAATATTCAAGATTTGTCAATGAAATTTTTTGCACATCGAGGTTTGGAAAAACCAGCAAATTTTCAATTTTCAATTTTGTGAATTTTCATGAAAGATTTTACTTCATAAAGTTTTAGAATTTTTTAAAAAGTGGCATATTTTGTAACTTCATCAATATTCAAGATATGACAATGAAATTTTTTGTGCATTAAGATTTGGAAAAACCAGCAAATTTAAACATTCCAATTTTGTGCATTATTATAAAAGTTTTTATGACTTGATAAAATTTTAGAATTTGTTAAAAAGTGGCATACTTAGTAACTTCATCGATATTCAAGATATGACAATGAAATTTTTTGCACATTAAGATTTGCAAAATCCAGCAAATCTTTAATTTTCAATTTTGTGAATTTTCATGAAAGATTTTGTGACTTCATGAAATTTTAGAATTTTTTTAAGTGTGACATGCTTTGTAACTTCATCAATATTCAAGATATGACAATGAAATGTTGAGATTTGGAAAATCCAGCAAATTTTCAATTTTGTGAATTTCCAATTTTTCAAAACACACACCTGCGTGCCTGACCCGTGGGAAAAGGTGGCATGACGTCGAGAAGGGCGCGTTTAACTTTGTTTCCTCTTGAGTTACGAGATTCGTTGCCACGTTGAAAATCTCGTCCTGAGCCTTGTCTCTTAAGAAAAACTTCCCTCGTCGTTTCGACGTACAAATGTCGGCTAAGTTCCTCCATTAATTTCATGTGCAATTGTTGCTTTCGCGTTTCCAATTCCATTCTCACTTCACGAAGTGCCTCAACACCTTCGAGGCTTCCGTCGCCCATCGACAACGAAGATACGAGCAATTGGGTCGCGTGTAAATAAAGCTTTTTGTTCAAATAATGACTCAAACGCGATGGAACGTCGCGTAATTGATCTCTGAAAAAAAAAAAAAAAAAACAATGTAATTACGATAAAAAAAAAATCTTAATGTAAAACGAAGATCTAAAAACCGTGATTTAAAAAATCATACACTACTGGAAAAGATTAAAGGATCAAAAAATTTTCCCAAATTTTTAGTGGTTTTTGACAATGCTGTATCTCAGTGAAAAATGGTCGTATCGAGGTCTAGAAAAAAGCATTTTGAAGCTTGAAGTTTCTAGTTTTCAGATCTTTTGGCAAAAAAATTTTCAAAGCTACAGGTTTCACGCAATTGTGAGAAATACCAAGAAAAAAAAATTTGGCAAATTTGCATCGCTTTTGTTTTGACTGTAATTTTTGAGAAAAAATTTTTCCAGCTAAATCATTGCATAGACCGGATAGCTTGTTTATTTGGCTTCAATTTGCTTTTTTTGAGACCTCGCTGCGAGCATTTTTCGCTGAGATATCGAGCTTTTACGAAAAAAGACACTTTTCTGTTTGACCATTGATATCTCAGCAACCAATGATCGCACAGAAATCAGAAGAGACGTTTCACAAACTTGAATCAATGCTCTACAAGGATTGTCGATGGTTTTTTGAAAAAAAAAAATTTTTCCATCCTTGCCATGAATTTGAAAAAACAGGAGAAAAAGGGCTATTTATGGTTTTTTAGAAAATCAACGGCCAAATTAAAAATATTGACAAAACGACTAATGTCGAGCGTGACTTTTACAGCTCAATATACCCACGAAATCCCTGTAAAGTTTCAATTTGATCTATCGAACGGTTTTTTTGTTTCAAGCCATCAAATTAAAAAAAAAAAAAAATTAAAGGATCATGTTTCTGCCCCTAAACGTCATAATCATTATTAAAGTGGAAAACAATTTTTTTTTGTGCTTTTATCACATTTTTATCTAAAACAGCGTTTAAATGTACAGAAAAAAAAATTGTTGAAGAATTTTCGAATTTTTTTTTTTTTAATTTTGTCGATTTTTTTTTCTTGCATAAATTTAAACGCTGTTTGCGATAAAAATGTGAAAACAGCTCAAAATTTTTATTTTTCCTTTTAATAATGATTATGAAGTGTTTAGGGGCAATAAACGGAATCCTTGAATTTTTTTGAAAAAAAAAATTTAAAAAAAATTAAAAAAAAAAAATTGAAAATTTTTTTGATTTTTTTTTCCTCAATTTAAACGCTGTTTGCGATAAAAATGGGGGAAAATTCTTTTTTTCATTTTCATAATGATTTTGAAGTATTAAGGGGCAATAAACATGATCCTTTAATTTTTTCAAAAATTTGATTGCTTGAAACAAAAAAACCGTTCGATAGATCAAATTGAAACTTTACAGGGATTTTGTGGGTATATTGAGATGGAAAAGTCGGGCTCAACATTAGTCGTTTTGCCAATATTTTTAATTTGGCCGTTGATTTTCTAAAAAACCATAAATAGCCCTTTTTCTCCTGTTTTTTCAAATTCATGGCAAGGATGGAAAAAAATTTTTTTCTCAAAAAACCATCGACAATCCTTGTAGAGCATTGATTCAAGTTTGTGAAACGCCTCTTCTGATTTCTGTGCGATCATTGGTTGCTGAGATATCAATGGTCAAACAGAAAAGTGTCTTTTTTCGTAAAAGCTCGATATCTCAGCGAAAAATGGTCGCAGCGAGGTCTCAAAAAAAGCAAATTGAAGCTAAATAAACAAGCTATCCGGTCTATGTAATGGTTTAGCTGGAAGAATTTTTTCTCAAAAATTACAGTCAAAACAAAAGCGATGCAAATTTGCAAAATTTTCTTTTCTTGGTATTTCTCATAATTGCGTGAAATCTGTAGCTTTGAAAATTTTTTTGCCGAAAGATCTGAAAACTAGAAACTTCAAGCTTCAAAATGCTTTTTTCAAGACCTCGATACGACCATTTTTCACTGAGATACGGCATTGTTAAAAACAACTAAAAATTTGGGAAAATTTTTTGATCCTTCAATTTTTTCCAGCAGTGTATTTCAAATTTGAGTAAAAAAAAGTAAAATTTTTAAAACGTAACTTACAAAAAATTAGATTTAAAAAACGTGATTATTTAAAATTCATTAAAAAAAAAAATTGAAGCATTGAAATTAAAGTACGAAAAATATGGTTTTTCAATTTTGCCAATATTGGTGATTATTTTGAAATTGCTTTTTTTTTTGGCGAGACAAAGTTGTGAAATAAAAAATGTTCTCACATGTCGTTCAAAAGTTGCAAAACATGTTTGTGCTCGATACCCTCGAGCCAGAGCTTCATAAGCTCTTCCCTCCGGCACCTCAAAAGCTGCTTGCAAGCATTCAAATTTTCCTTGACGGCGTGAATTTTTTCCCTCGAGGCCGTCACTCTCTCCGACAAAGTACTGAAAATCTTAAAAACATAGATGACGATTGAATACTGAAATTGAATTTTTTCTCAAACGAAAAGAAGGTCCTTCAAGGGGATTGTTGGGGGTGCAGATGGAAAAAAAAAAGAGTCAAGGATTCGAGAAAAAAATTTAATTTCAAGGATTTTCAGTGCGATGATTAATTATATAAATAGATAAATTTTGTGTTGCGGACAACTTTTTCAAAAATATGAATTCAAGAATATTTCCAATAAAAATTGAAAATTGTATGTAAATTGACGCTAAATTACCTCAAAACGCAATTTTTATTAATTTTGCAAATTTTACAATATTTTTTGTAATAAGTATTCGTTCGAATAAGGCTTTTATATTTTGCATGCGAATCAACGATCAAATTTTTCTTTTACATATTGACAATATGATGAATAATGTAAATAGTAAAATATTCCTTGAACTTAATTTCTCAATTGAGTATAATTTGTTGATTTATTAGAGAGAATCAATTAATCGCTCTTAATAATTAATGAAATACGATTTAATGAAAAAATAGTGTACATTGTCAGAGTTTGCGACTTAACAAAAAATTTGTAAAGGTAACTTTCCAAATTTATAGTCAAAACGTTTTTAACCAAAAAGCCAATCAAAATCGCCAGGCCAAGCCTTCAAATTTTAACATGGCAATTATTTAAAAAATTTGCTTTTTGTAATATTTAAGATTTTTGAAAATTCTCGAGAATTCTGATATTTGTAAATCCTTAAAAATTTGTAAATTATCAAGCTTTCCTGAAATTCTTATTGAATAATCTGGAATAATTATTGAAAAATAATTGAATAAGATTGAATAAATTAATTTAAAAACATTGCATTGTTAAAACGGAATAAAACTGTAAAATCGTAAAATAAAAATTTTAAAATTGTAATTTGAAATTGAATCAAAAATAGCGAAACTTCTGCTCACCAGTAAAGTTTTTTAGATATAAAAATCATAAAAAAACTTAAAAAATTCGAATTTTTTGTTTTTCTTTAGTTTTCAAGGTTTTTCACCATTTCATTGAGCAAGATTTCTCAGAAACGGCAAAACCGATCAGTCTCAAATTTTTTCACAAGCTTTATAAATATATTTTATAGTAATTAATCAAAGATTTGTTTCAACCGATAAATATTTTTTATTTTTCGATTGAAGGCAAAAATTCTCATTGAAAATCGATTTTTTTTTTGAGAAGCCGCCATTTTGTCAAAAATTGATATTTTGCTTATTCCTTCGATACAATACTAGATTGTATCTTATATTAACGAAATTTTTATTTTTTTATTTTTGATGTTCCAATCCAGAGATATTGAGTTGATTGCAAGATGACTTTTTTGTAGAGGCCCTTCCAGACATCGATTGTAGCGACTTCAAGAATAATTATTTTTTAGAAAGCAAAATTTCAAAATAAAGTTAAAAGTTACAAAAAGATGTATTCAAATTTTCACGTTAATGGATGATGTCTTTCCAGAAAAAATTCTTGAAAAATTACTTTTTTCAACCTCTTGACTCGAGACATGAAAAATAATCAATTGCAAAAAAATTTTTTTTGAGTTATTCCATTCTTGTTTTAAATTAAACTGTCAAAACTGACTTAGTTTCAGAAAAACTTACTTTCATAACTTCGGTAAGATCTTGCTCGTGCAGCGATACCAATTCATCGAGTCGCTGATCGCTCCTCTTGTATTCCTTTTCGAGTTTAGCTTTTTCCACTTCTCTCTGTTCGTTCGTTTCGCTCGCCGACAACGCTCTTATAACGGAGATCAACAATCCGCTCTGAGAAAAATCAAGAATGTATGTATAAAAAAATGAAAATCGCATTGTGTAATTTCCGATAAGAAAGAATACATAACCTCAAAACGTGAGATATTTTGTTATCTTATCGTATGAAAGGATACGCTTTAATTTGGCAAAATTAGAAAAATATTAATCGACTCACGATCTCTTTCGTGGGCTTGATGCCCCGCGGAGGTTTCACGGGAGGTCCCGTTGACATTTTACTCAATTTTTTTGCAATAACAGAGTATTTTTCGCCATTCGCGATGTGTCAAAAACATGGTTTCAGGGGGCGGATCTCGCGGTTCGAAAAGTTGCCGCTAGAGGCGCGACCACAGCGGCGGCGCCACCCACCTCTTGCCGCCGCTCTTTGAAATTGTAAGTAATTGTAATTGTCTTTCCGATTTTACGCGTCTGTATCTCTGACAATTGATAAACACAATCAATAAATCGATTAATCTAAAGTGAATCACGATCCTTCGGTTTCGAAAAGTGTTTCTCGTGATTCGCGATTTAATGAAAATGAGACATTTGTGCAGACGCGCGCGAAGCGGTCCGAAAATTTGCCGCTAGAGGCAGCACCAGCGCCCCCGTTCGCCGCCGCCATGTTGCTTGTTGTTGTTGAATCTGACGTTTCTCATTTACGAGTTCGCTAATTGATAAGTAAAATCGATCAATTGATAAATACAAAGGATAAAAAAAAGTTTGGAAAAATTTAGAGGCCAAAATGTCGAGTATAACGATATCGGCGGTTCGTCCGCGAACGAGTATACTCGATAAACCACTGAGCAAGGGTAAAAGTGAGGTTAGCCTGAGTTGTTACGCTCTATTGTTTTCCGAGCTTGTGCAATATTGTCAAAATCGTGTTTACACCGTTCCGGAATTGCAGAGCAAGTGAGTTTGCAGTTTTTTCTTTCCTATATTTTATAAATTAGACAAAAATTTGAAAAAAAATAAACAGAAAATTCAATCGTCAGATTGGCAGAAATGGGAGCGGAAGTTGGACACCGAATAACCGATCTTCTCGTTGTCCGTGAGAAAAGCGGCAAGAGAGAGATTAAATTATTGAACGCTTTGCTCTTTGTCAAAAGTACATTGTGGAAATCGTTGTTCGGCAGAGAAGCCGACAAATTGGAGCACGCCAATGATGACGAGCGTACTTATTACATTATAGAGAAGGAATCTTTGGTCAATAAATTCGTCTCTGTTCCCAAAGACAAAGGAAGTCTCAATTGTGCCTCGTTTGTGGCTGGAATCGTCGAAGCCGTACTCTGCGATTCCGGTTTTGTGAGTTTATAATTTGTTTTCTAATTTCGGCCCGTCATGCGGATTAAATCTCACAAAAAACATCGCCAGCTGAATTTTTTGAATTTTCAACTATATTTTTTAATTTGTAAACTATCCTGTCCAATCGTCAACTACTATTTTTGTCACCAACTTTCCTACCGTCAAATTTCACAAATAAAATCGTCAGCTGCATTTTTTGGGATCGTCAACTCTATTTTTTAAGCTGTAAACTACATTTTCTAATTGTCAACTACAATTTTTGTCACCACGTTTCCTACCGTCAAATTCATTTAAATTCAATGACAATTTTTCATTCTTCATGTTGCAAAATGTATTTTTCAAACTGCGAACAATTTTTTTGAGCTGCCAACAGTGCGTCAAGTCACCAATTTACTATTTTCAAAGTGGTCAACTGCGTTTCTCAATTCGTCGAGACCTTTTTTTCACACGAAAATTTTGTTCACATCGCCAATAATTTTTTCCCCGATCGACGACTAATTTAAAAATCTAATTTTGTTACCGAGCACAACGCTAATTACCTTCTTGTCTTTTTTTGTGCAGTCTGCCAAAGTGACTGCTCATTGGCACAAAGGAACGACTTACATGGTGAAATTCGACGACGCCGTTGTGGCACGTGATAAACAATTGGAGGATCGTTAATGACGACGAAACGAGCAGTTGTATAAATAATATTAACAATAATAATAATAATCATAATAATAATAATTTAATTGCTCTATTATCTCGCTAATTCCTGCAAACAAATTTTAGCATTTTTTTAATTAAATATACTAAGGCCCGAATTTTAAGTTCTTAAGATCAAACTTAACATCAAATTTTCCATTGAATTCAAGTTGGAACTTAATTTCCAATTTAAAATGAATCTTAAATTGAATCATTATAAGTTCAAACTTTAGTGCCAACTTCAGATCAATCTTAAGTTCAAACCTAAATTTGGTTTGAAGTTTGATCTTAAGATCCATCTTGAGCTTGAACTTGAGTTCGCTCAAACTTCTTTTATCGTCTCTCTCGACCGTGTTTTTTGACATTAGTTGTCAAAATAATGAAATTCGATCGAACTTAAGTTCAAGCTCAAGATGGATCTTAAGTTCAAACTTTAACCCAAGTTTAAGTTTGAACTTAAGATCGATCTGGAGTTCGCACTAAAGTTTGAACTTAAGTATAAACTCATAATGACACTTAAGTTCAAACTTAAGATTCATCTTAAATTGGAACTTAAGCTCGATCTTAAGTTCCAACTTGAATTCAATGGAAAGTTTGATCTTAAGATCGATCCTTAGGCCCGAATTTTAAAATCTTAAGATCTAACTTAAGATCAAATTTTCCATTGAATCAAAGTTGGAATTTAAGATCGAACTTAAATTCCAATTTAAGATTAATCTTGAGTTTGAACTGAAGTGTCATTATAAGTTCATACTTAAGTTCAAACTATAGTGCGAACCCCCAGATCGATCTTAAGTTCAAATTTAAATTTAGCTTGAAGTTTGATCTTAAGATCCATCTTGAGCTTGAACTTAAGTTCGCTCAAGCTTCTTTTATCGCCTCTCTCGACCGTGTTTTTTGACATTAGTTGTCAAAATAATGAAATTCGATCGAACTCAAGTTTAAGCTCAAGATGGATCTCAAGTTCAAACTTCAACACAAATTTAAGTTTCAACTTAAGATCGATCTGAAGCTCACACTAAAGTTTGAACTTAAGTATGAACTTATAATGACACTTAAGTTTAAACTTAAGATTCATATTAAATTGGAACTTAAATTCGATTTTAAGTTCCAGCTTGAGTTTAATGGAAAGTTTGATTTCAACATCGATCCTTAGGCCCGAATTTTAAGATCTTAAAATCAAACTTAAGATCGAACTTAAGTTCCAATTTTAGATGAATCTTAAGTTTGAAATTAAGTATCATTATAAGTTCATACTTAAGTTCAAACTTTAGTGCGAACTCCAGATCGATCTTAAGTTCAAATTTAAATTTGGTTTGAAGTTTGATCGTAAGATCCACTTTGAGCTTGAACTTAAGTTCTATCGAACTTCTTTCATCGCCTCTCTCGACCGTATTTTTTGACATTAGTTGTCAAAATAATGAAATTCGGTCGAACTCAAGTTCAAGATAAGTTCAAGTTCAATATAAGCTTAAGATGGATCTCGAGTTTAAACTTCAACCCAAATTCAAGTTCCAACTTAAGATCGATCTGGAGTTCGCACTAAAGTTTCAACTTAAGTATGAAGTTCATACTATGAACTTATATAATGACACTTAAATTCAAGCTCAAGATTCATCTTAAATTGAAACTCAAGTTCGATCTCAAGTTCCAACTTGAGTTCAATGGAAAGTTTGATCTTAAGATCGATCCTAAGATAGATCTTAAATAGAGAACTTGCATGTTTTTTTTTAATTTTTTAATTCGAAAGTAGGATAAAAAATAATGTATTTCCCAAGACAGTTTTTTTTTTAAAGGAATATTGACGCGGCAAAAAAATATTCTTTGACTCTAATTTTTCTCGAAAAATTTGAATTGGCAACCATATTGTTGTACCCAACTATCAGCGCCGCCAGTGTCGTGTCCGGGAACCACGTCTCATTGTAAACAGTTTCTGCTCTCGGTGACGCAAAAATCTAACCTATAACTTACGTATAACCTACAGTATAATATTCTCCAATATTATTATTTACGTCAAAAGTATCACAGAAAAAATATAAATTGACAAAGCAATTATGGATTCATTCACCCCGCAACTAAACTTGGATTGGTTCATGTCTTGTTTTGTACCATCGTGCAAAAACACAACAAGTACTACACCAGAAAAGATATTTGTCTATGTGCCAAATAATCCAGTGAAAAGAAAGGTTTGGTGCGCGGCTGTTGGTTTTGAGAAAAACAAAAAAATAAAAATAAATAGTTATTGTTGCGAAGATCATCTTGAGGTAAGTCCTTTCTTATACATTTAAAGAGAAAATAATATCAGAGCAGCGTTGCAAAAATATTATTCTTTACAGCTCGAAACTGATTTGAAAAACTACGATGAATGTAAACGGTTTCGAGCTGTAAAGAATAATATTTTTGCAACGCTGCTCTGATATTATTTTCTCTTTAAATGTATAAGAAAGGACTTACCTCAAGATGATCTTCGCAACAATAACTATTTTTTTTTATTTTTTTATTTTTCTCAAAACCAACAGCCGCGCACCAAACCTTTCTTTTCACTGGATTATTTGGCACATGGACAAATATCTTTTCTGGTGTAGTACTTGTTGTGTTTTTGCACGATGGTACAAAACAAGACATGAACCAATCCAAGTTTGGTTGCGGGGTGAATGAATCCATAATTGCTTTGTCAATTTATATTTTTTCTGTGATACTTTTGACGTAAATAATAATATTGAAGAATATTATACTGTAGGTTATACGTAAGTTATAGGTTAGATTTTTGCGTCACCGAGAGCAGAAACTGTTTACAATGAGACGTGGTTCCCGGACACGACACTGGCGGCGCTGATAGTTGGGTACAACAATATGGTTGCCAATTCAAATTTTTCGAGAAAAGTTAGAGTCGAAGAATATTTTTTTGCAGCGTTAATATTACTTTAAAAAAAAAACTGTCTTGGGAAATACATTATTTTTTATCCTGCTTTCGAGTGCCATAGATTAAAATACAGATTTCAGATGCATGCAAGTTCTCTATTCGGGCCTACGATGATTATTACTTTTTCGCGATTTATCGACATTTTGAAAAGAAAAAGTTTGAATCTCTGGTTAAAAAATTCAGATATCTGCCGGATGGGAAAAAAAATCAGGCTCAATTATCATCGAATATTTTCAAGCCTTCGCAGAAGTGATTGCTATTTTTTTTTTTTTTGCCTTTGTACAGAGTTTTCCTCGTTTCTCTTTATTTCCAATATTCCAATGTTTCTTTACACTCGACACAATATTTTCTACGACAGTTTATTATCTTCAAATTAACGGAATTTGAATTCCCTGTCGCGATAACTGACTTGTCCCGTACGATATGCGTGTTCCTCGCGTTTCTGCGGAAAAAAAATACAAGAGATGAAAATTGTGGGATTTTTAGATGGTTCACCGAGATTGTTGATATCGGTGATTACCTTGTGTTGAACGAAAAGGTACGTCACCAAAGCTGTGGGAAAAATCACAGCGCCAAAGTACCACATGGCATTTGTAGGATTTGGCCGCCAATATTCAAGACCCGTGACTTTCATCGAATGGAAACGTTGCAAGCCCATATCAAACTGTTATCGGAGAGAAAATTACATGAATATACGAATTACTCTGCGTTGAATTTTGTTATCACATTTTTTATGCGAAGGGATATTTGAAGTTTGTGAAAAATATGTGCATTTTTGTTTAAATTAATTAATTATTAATTAATTAATACATTAATTAATTTATATTAATTAATTAATTTATGTAAATTTCTGAGTTTTTAAAAAAGTTATACGTTTAAAGTTTTCCAAAAATAGATTTTTTAAAATTTCATTTTCGTAATGTCAACGTAAACTAATTTAACAAATGGCATTTTAAAGGGAAAGAATTCGGCTTCATTTCCTGTTTTCAAAATTATTTTTACAATTTGTTTTTAGATTTCGATTTTATTTTGAAAACGACTGCTTTTCGCCGCCTTTCCCCCTCTCTTTATGTGCAACCATCTTCTAGACAAATTTTTTAAATACATTTTTACGATTGGATTCATAAATGGGAAAGTTTGAGCTTCCATTTCCTTTTTTTTTAAACTGAGCGATTTTTTTTTTCAAAGTTATTTTGTTTTTTGTGAAAAAAGCGGAAATTTGTATAACACGAAAATTAAAAGGATTCGTGAAAAACTTCATGATAGCAAAAAGTTGCGTCTGTTTTCGTTGAGTGCAGAGGAATTTTTTCAGATTTTTTTTCCAACATTTTTTTTTCTCACGTTGAGGCTGGAAAAAAAATTTGGAAAAAAAAATTTGAAAAAAAATTCCAAGGCATAAATTTACAAGGCATTCTATAAAGCTTTAAATTTTATTTTTTCATCTTTCCTACCAGAGGAAAATCCAGTGAAAATTCATCATATAAATTTATCAATAAATCGCTCCGCTGTTTCCAAAATCGCTCCGCTATTCCCAAAATCGCAAATTCTCCAAAAAGTTCATAAACAGTTTTCAGATCTCACCAAATTTTTGTCTTTAAAAAAAACCCTTATCCATAATATTCTTAAAAAAAAAAAATTATTATTCCCAATCTAAAAGCATTCGCTAATTTTAGAATATACCAAGAATGAAAAAATCCCAAAAAAATAAGCAATTTTTGATTGATTACAAGAAAAAATGCAGATCAATAAACGTGAAGATATTTCGAATGATAAAATGAGAATTCATGAAAATTACATAATGACATTAGAGCTGATCTGTATTATGAAATTTAGGAAAATCAAAAAACAAAATTTTTGTATTCTCTGAAGAAAATTAGTCTTTTTTTCTAAGTTCTCTGTAGGAGAATAATTTTTTGGAAATATTTTTTTTCTTTTCAAAACTGAAAAATTGAAAAATTTTGAGGTTAGGAAAATGGTAACAATGTAAAAAAAAACACTTGCCACTGAGCCACCTTCACCGGTTGCCATTCTGTACGGATTGTTAATCTGTTTCAGATATTCATGACGAAGTTTCGTGCGTCTTGCAGCTCTCGCCTCAAGGATTTTTCTCTCGGTCGGGGAAACATCGTAAGTCTCACGACCTGCCATTCTACGCCCCGAAAAAGTAGTTTTTTTTACTTTTTTTGTTCTATCACCACGAAAATGACGATTCAATGAGATAATAATAATGATAAAACAGCAGAACAGAAAGAACAGAAGTTTTTGGAGCAGAATGAAGTTGCTGCTTATCGATCGATAAATCGATATATCGAAGAGGTCGGTCTATATCGATACTCGAGATAAACCTCTGCAAACTTCGCACGTTTTTCGTAGTACTTTGTTTTCTTCTCCGCACCATATTTGAGAAATACTTCCAAAATCAAAACTGCAGGTACAGAAATTTTGAAGTTTATTTATTTTTCATTAATTGTTTTTCATATAGTTATAAAAGAAATGAGGAAACTCAAAAATTTCCTACTTCTATATTTTTGTCCATCCCTAGCGGAACTTGCAACGCGTTGCTAAGTGAAAAAAACGGACAAAGCAACGGCAAAAGCAACGTTGCTTATCAACTTTTGAAATAGGTCAAAACAACGGCAAAGCAACACCGAATTTTGCACATATTTTGGTATCTCTAGTGCGAAAGGCGGCGTGGCTGCCTTTTTAGATGATGATTTCTTTATTTCCTCTTCTGCTAACCGATAAACAACGACAACCAACCCATCCGAAGCGCCCTTTTACCACCGTCGGTAAAGTAGGAAGCTGCAAAGCTAATGTTTTTCGGCCTTTTTACCGACGTCGGTAAAGTAAAGCGCTGCAAAACCTGATTTTTACGGAAATGTCACGTTGCTTTCACCGTTGTTTTACCGATTTTAAAAGTTGAAAAGCAACTGTTGCTTTTGGCATTGTTTCGACCGTTGCAACTTTCACTAGGATGTTGCTTTTGGCGTTGTTTCGACCGTTGCAACTTCCGCTAGGGATTAATTACAAAACTTGCGTTACCGTGCGACGGTTATCATGAAACCTATCTTACCGACTGTGGGTAAGTCTGGAACCGAACGAAGGAAACCGCAGATGGAAAAAATGACACGTGCGAAGTTCGCAACAAAACAGCGATAAGGAAGAACAGAAATAACAATCATAATATCCACTTATAAGAATAATAATCTTTAGCGGTTATCGAATCGATTATTCACGATCAAAGTGACACACCTGTCCTTTATTTTCTTTTGACCATACAATGACGAATCTCGCACGTTGTGTTAATGATTTTTCAGCTGGAATTGTAATGACTTTTTCACGATCTCGAGCAAATATACATATACATATATACATAATCGTATATACATAATATACATAATAATCGTGTCAATTATGATTTCAGGCGTGAAATGTCATATTTTTGATATATAATTTAAATAAAAACTTTTGATAATCTCTTATCTATTATGGGACACTTTTAGATTATAAAAGCAGTAAAATTAAGACTTCGTCTTGAGTATAATTATAAAAGTAGTGTTTATATTTTGGGCACACAAAAGATTATTTCCGATGAGCCATTTATGTACATACATATATATATGGGGCGTTCCATTCCAAATCGGACAGTTCGAAAAACTTTTTTTTTATTTCCTCAAATTTTTTATATTTTTTAGTACCCATCAAAAGATTCTTCCTTTGAAATTTTGACATTTTTTTTTATTACCCGTTCACAGGATATTAAATTTTAAAAAAACCGCTTCTTTCAGTTTTTCGATCATAACTTCTTTAATAATGGTCCAAATTAAGAGTTTTTTCTTTCAAAATTTTTGTTTTTTATGGCATTTTCAGAAAAAAAATACAAAAAAAATATTCGACGTTATCTTGAATAAGTTTTTTGAGTTTGAAACTTTGAATCGTGTTTTAAAAAGTGAGTGCATATTTTGATTTTTTTGCAAATTTTTTATTTAAAAATTCTATCAATTTTACGATCTTTATGGGTACTATAAAATATAAAAAATTTGAAGAAATAAAAAAAAAGTTTTTCAAACTGTCCGATTTGGGACGGAACGCCCCATATATAGGTAAAAATCCTGTTTTACAATTATATATATAATAGTGATTGCGCGCAATTACAATATACGTCATAGATTCTGATCACTAATTGTTAGAAAAACAAAAAATCAAAGATTTATCACAAATGCAAGTAAAGGCGCAAATTTGATAATTTTCAAAAAGGCATTCTTCATGATAATTTATTTTTATTTAAAGACAACTTACTTGTATTTTAATATTAATATTTTATTAATTTAATCAATTAATTTAATTAATATTTAACTATATTATATTTAAATTAATTAACTTGAAAACAATTTTTTTTACCATAATCCATAAATTCATTTTTTGAAAAAAACGCAATTTTAAAAATTTGAGGATCTTTCAAGATCAGTACAATGTATTGTATAAAAAAAATTGAACGAAACATTTAATGTTGATCGTGGATTTTCAAAATTTTTTAAAAAATCACAATTCTCAAAATTCATCATTTTTCAAAAAAAAAATTCGGAATATTTTTTTTCCAGCCTCAAGTATTTAAGACAAACCGAGAACGATTTTTTCGTAACTATACATATAATAGTTTTCGAGATATTTAAAAAATAAACTTGAAAAATGGGAAAAATTGTGAAATTTTGAATTTTGCATAACTTTCGAAAACAAAATTTTGAATTATTTTCCTTCGGTAGAATTTCGTTTTATGATAAAAGCAAACTTCTAACCAAATTTCATCGAAATTGAAGGAGGTCGATTCTAACTATTGGTCGATTTGACATGGAATGACCCATATATATTTATAATTATGTGGGTTGCGCGATAAGGATAATATTTCGATTATTCAAAGTCACATGATTGAACAAAACACATGAAAGGAAAACACATGACTGTGAGTTTGCTTTCTCGGGTTACCAGTTCAACATGAAAAAATATCCCACACGTGACGCGAGATAAAACAAAGCCACTGGATTTTCAACCATTGCACATAGCTATTTATTATATATGACGAATAACGGACATAGCATCGTATAACCTCTAAATAAACGGAATAAGGGAGGATCGTGTAGCATATATATATATATGGGGCGTTCCATCCCAAATCGGACAGTTAGGCATTTTTTTTTTCAAATTTTTTATATTTTTTAGTACCCATCAAAAGACCCTTCCTGTTACATTTTGAGTTTTTTTTAATTGAAGTTTAAAATTAAAAAAATTCAAAAAAATAAAAATATGCCCTCATTTTTAAAAACACGATTCAAAGTTTAAAACTCAAAGAACTTATTCGCCGAAACCGAAACGAAAAAAGAGCGGTTTTTTTTTTAATTTAATATCTTGCGAACGGGTAATAAAAAAAATCTCAAAATGTACGAGGAAGGGTCTTTTTTGATGTGTACTAAGAAACATTAAAAAATTGAGGAAATAAAAAAAGTGCTTCAAACTGTGCGATTTGGGATGGAACGCCCCATATATGTCCCTTTCATCACGTGATTTTACAAGCTCTCTCTCTCTCGCACTCCAGGATTTTCATCGAGTCGAGAGTGGGGGTAAACGCTATAGAACACAACAGAAGGCTTCTACGATCGAAATTGACGCGTCGGTTTTCACAAACTCTCGGGCATTCCTCGAGAACGTTTCTCACACTGTGATTTCTCTCGTCGATTATATTTGTTTTGCTGTGTTTTTTGTTTGATTCTTTCGGTGAGTACTCTCTTTAAATTCTACGGAAAAATATATTAAATATTTTGGCACATCGAGAGCGTCCACCTCAGATTTAAAGACGCCATTTTTGTTTTTTCTTCATCGAATTTTCCGTCGTTTCTGCATTTCTTTCGAATCCTTTTGTTCTCGAAACTTTCGTCTTTCGTTCGAGAATTTATATCGCCATCATTTTTTTTTCCGTATATTATTATAATCGCCAATGACGCGACGACGTTTGTCACCAATTTTTGTGAGTCAGACTCGCGCATGCTGGACAAAGAATAAGCGAGCTGCGCGCGCATCCTCATTGTTGTCCCTTTTTCTAATATATAGAGGCTGCCCCGATTGTTATTGTTGCTTTTCTTCGTTGGCCTCATATTTCCCACGAGTTTGCTCGCTGAGATTTCATCAGATTTATGTTTTTTTTTTTCTAAGCTGACGCGACTCTCGTTTAGCCTTGAATTTTAATAATCCTCTCACATTCGATCCCGAGCGGAAAAATTGATGTGCGTTTATCTTAAGAGGTTATGCGCAGTTTGAAGGTCGAGAAATAGCGATTTTTAAAGAATTTTTTCTGGAAAGACATTTCAATTTATTAACGTAAAAATTTATATACATGATTTTGTCACTTTTAACTTTAAATCATCCAAAATCGAAAAATAAAAAAGATTTCGTTAATATAAGGTATAATCTAGTATTTGGTCGAAGGAATAAGCGAAATATCAATTTTTAACAAAATGGCGGCTTTATTATATAAATATTTATTAATATAATTATATATAAAAATTAATATATATATATAATTATATATAATAATTAATATATAAAGTTTAAGATAAATCGTATATTTATAAATAATGAAGCAAAAATTGATCCGGCAATAAAGCGATTGGCGTTATTCGAAGAAATTATTTTTATAATGCTTGCGGTTAAAGGTTAAACGATTATTTCACTAATTTACGCAGTTTCGATGATTCATAAGCGGCGATTAAAATGATGACCCAAATATTCTGAAACGCACTTCCTCATTTTTCATGTAAATGTTTAGGGAGATAAATGTTATCATTCTGTTATTGCGACAATTTTATTGAAGATTTATGAAATGTTATTCTTGTGGTCTTTAAGTTTCGTTTTGAATTTTCTTTTTTAGACATAGATGACAAATATTTAATTTGTTATTTTTGTGATATTATAGAAATTTTTTTTGTACCTTTTTCTTACCAAGATGATTTTGGGAAAGAAAAAAATAAATAAACGAATTTTTTTTTTTAAAACAAGCTGTTATTAGTTGTTAACAAAAAATAACTGAAAAGTTCAAAATAATTTTATTCCGATTGGAAATAAATTTTCAAATAAAAGCGTGTTACACCCTCTTTTTTCTCTTGCTGTTAAAATGTAACACGCAAAAAATTTTCGTTTATTTATTTCTTACTTTTTAGTATTTATAATGTTAAATAAAGTTTAGTAATTTACATCTAGTTTCGCATAATTTTTTGCAAACAAAATGTTTCGCAAAATTTTTTGCACAAAAATTATTTTGCAAAATTTGTTAAACAAAATTGTTTCGCACAATTAATTTGCAACATTTTTTTTGCAAAAAATTATGCGAAACAATTTTTTTGCAAATTTTTTGGGATAATATTGCATTATCATCTGATTTACATATGCATGAAAAACTTCAACTCAATCGGAAACCAGGAAGTGGGTCAAATTTTACTTGCAACATTTGATTACAGACAGACAGCTTGTGAAAAAAGATAAGATGAAAATTTAAATTTTGTTTTTATGTTATCTTGGGTTTTATTTTTGTTTTTATAGAAAATTGTTATTTTTGATTTTTTATTTACACAATAATAGTGAAGATTTATTTAATATGTTATTTTTGTGGACGCTAAAGAGGGTTTTTGTTATTTTTGGAACGCTTCAAATCTCTTTTTTTTATCGATAAAATGTTATTTGTATGTTTTTGAAAGGTTATTTTTTGCAAATTTTCGTTTATAGACGCCAATGGCAGTTATTTATTACAAATTTGTTATTTTTGGGATTTTGTTGAAATATTTTTTTTTTGTAAAAAAGTAACGATAACAATTTGTCATGAAGTTTATGTTTTAAAGTCGTTGAAGAGGTTTGAATTTTTGGTTTTAGACAGTGAAGACATAGATTTGCTAAAACTTCGTTATTTTTGTTATGATCTAGGAACTATTTTTGGTATCTTTTTTTAGAAATATGATTTTAGAAAGATTATGAAAATAAGAAAGACCGTAACAATGACGATTTATCGAGAAAATTTGTTTTTATGTTATTTTAAATTTTATTTTCGTCATTTTTATGTTATTATAAATAGAGATTTATGGGAATGTTATTTTCGTTATTTCAGGTGTTTTTTTTCTTTTTTTAAAGATTACAATAGGAAAGGTGAATCGAAAATATGTTATTTTCGTGGATTTTAAGGGGTATTTTTTTATGAATCTTTATTGTCAGACATTAATATGTTAAAGATTTATTGAGAATGTGTTATTTTAGGATTTTTTCTGAATTTTTCCTATTGAGAAAATGTTATCTATCCTGACCTGGGAGAGTTTTTTCCAAATTCTTGTTTTTAGATACAAACATGTGAATGGCAAATACTTATCAAAAATTTGTTATTTTTGTTATTTTAGAAATTTTTTTCGCACAGTAATAATGGATGATTTATTGAAAAATTATATTTTGGGAATTTCATTGAATTTTTTTTTTCAAACCAGCAGCAATAGAGATTTATCCCAACATTTTTTAAAAATTATTTTAGCGGCCGTAAAGCGTTTTTTTAAATAACAATGTAAAAGGTTAATGGAGAAAACGTTATTTTTATATTATTTGTGGAATTTTTTTTTTCCTTTTTTTTTATCATCATACTTCATTGAGAGAATTTGCTCGTTTATTAAAAAAAATGTTTGTCCATTTTTTTTTAGACCACAATCATGAAGGGCCCAATTGTGGTATTTGTGGCACTTTTTGCTGTGACTCAAGCAATTTCTACGTTGGATCTTATCGAAGCCGAATGGGGTGAATTTAAGGTAAACAAAAGTTTTTTTTTCATCTCCAATATATTTTACTCTACATTTTTTTAATTTAAAGATTTATTTTAATCAAATAGAGAACTTGCATGCATCTGAAATCTGTATTTTAATCTATGGGACTCGAAAGTAGGATAAAAAATAATGTATTTCCCAAGACAGTTTTTTTTTAAAGGAATATTGACGCTGCAAAAAAATATTCTTTGACTCTAATTTTTCTCGTAAAATTTGAATTGGCAACCATATTGTTGTACCCAACTATCAGCGCCGCCAGTGTCGTGTCCGGGAACCACGTCTCATTGTAAACAGTTTCTGCTCTCGGTGACGCAAAAATCTAACCTATAACTTACGTATAACCTACAGTATAATATTCTTCAATATTATTATTTACGTCAAAAGTATCACAGAAAAAATATAAATTGACAAAGCAATTATGGATTCATTCACCCCGCAACCAAACTTGGATTGGTTCATGTCTTGTTTTGTACCATCGTGCAAAAACACAACAAGTACTACACCAGAAAAGATATTTGTCCATGTGCCAAATAATCCAGTGAAAAGAACGGTTTGGTGCGCGGCTGTTGGTTTTGAGAAAAATAAAAATAAATAGTTATTTTTGCGAAGATCATCTTGAGGTAAGTCCTTTCTTATACATTTAAAGAGAAAATAATATCAGAGCAGCGTTGCAAAAATATTATTCTTTACAGCTCGAAACTGATTTGAAAAACTATGATGAATATAAACGGTTTCGAGCTGTAAAGAATAATATTTTTGCAACGCTGCTCTGATATTATTTTCTCTTTAAATGTATAAGAAAGGACTTACCTCAAGATGATCTTCGCAAAAATAACTATTTATTTTTATTTTTTTATTTTTCTCAAAACCAACAGCCGCGCACCAAACCTTTCTTTTCACTGGATTATTTGGCACATGGACAAATATCTTTTCTGGTGTAGTACTTGTTGTGTTTTTGCACGATGGTACAAAACAAGACATGAACCAATCCAAGTTTGGTTGCGGGGTGAATGAATCCATAATTGCTTTGTCAATTTATATTTTTTCTGTGATACTTTTGACGTAAATAATAATATTGAAGAATATTATACTGTAGGTTATACGTAAGTTATAGGTTAGATTTTTGCGTCACCGAGAGCAGAAACTGTTTACAATGAGACGTGGTTCCCGGACACGACACTGGCGGCGCTGATAGTTGGGTACAACAATATGGTTGCCAATTCAAATTTTTCGAGAAAAATTAGAGTCAAAGAATATTTTTTTGCAGCGTCAATATTCCTTTAAAAAAAACTGTCTTGGGAAATACATTATTTTTTATCCTACTTTCGAATAAAATTAAAAAAAAAAAACATGCAAGTTCTCTATTATTTTCATTAACTTAATAATCGAGGGAATTTGAAAAAGATTTCTTTCCTTTTTTCTTTCACGAATAAATAGAAGAATTTTCGAGAATCCCAAAATTTTTATTCAAAATGATAATAACTAAATTTCTCACTGCCTTATCAACATTTCAAATAACCAGTATAATTTTTATTATTTTGTAAAATAATTATTCCTGCCTTTTTCGAGAATTCATAATTTTTTTTTTCAAATTATGGTAAATAGAATCGATTTTTTAATATCGATTCTTTATTTATTTAATTATATTATTATTCACCTGTTTTCAGTTATTGAAAGAAATTTTAAAAAAACATGGAATCCTTTTTTTTTTTTTTTTTTTTTTTTTTATATAGATGAATTTTTATGGAACCGAAATTCGAATCCGAAATGATAAACGAATAAACTTCCCACTTCCTTATCGGGGTTTCAAATGGCCAATATTATAATTACTATTAACCCCCCCCCCCTCCCCCAATAAACTGGTCGCTTATCAAATTCTTATCAATAACAAGATGTATACATACACCGATAAGCCTTCAGTCAAAATAATGTATATTATTTCGTTGCAATGAGTCACGATACAAGTTAAATATTAAATTTCTAAAACACATTTTTGCCACCTCTCAATATTTTAACATTTCAATTTATATAGATTTTTTATTTAAAAACGACTATAGATATTTTTTTTAAATTTCTCTCCTATTTCAGGCTCAACACAGTAAAACTTACGACAACGAGATAGAGGAGCAATTCAGAATGAAAATTTTCATGGAAAACAAGCACAAAATTGCCGTGCACAATCGTAAATTCGGCTCCGGTGATGTTTCTTACAAATTGGGGCTCAACAAGTATGGCGATATGGTAAATGAATTGAAGATATGATTTTTTTTTCAACTGCTGATTCGACGAAATTGAAAAAATTGATTATTAATTAGTCGTACTTTTATTTTTTTCAAATTATTACAATAAATATATGAGAAACACTTTGTGGAATTGACCAAGTCAATTTTCCTCGAAAAAGTCTATAAACTAACTTCTTTATCTATTCACTTATTACTTATAACTTACTCATTGCTTACTCATTACTTATTTATTACCTCGTTACTGTGGAATTGACCAAGTCAATTTTTCTCGAAAAAGTCTATAAACTAACTTCTTTATCTATTTATTTATTATTTATAACTTACTCATCGCTTACTTATTACTTACTTACTACCTCATTACTGTGGAATTGACCAAGTTGATTTTTTTTCTTAAAAGTCTGCAAACTAACTTATTTATTTATTTATTTATTTATTTAATTATTACTAATAACTCATCACTTACTCGTTACTTTTTCATTACTTACTTATTACCTTATTACTGTGGAAATGACCAAGTCAATTTTTCTCTAAAAAGTCTAAAAACTAACTTCTTTATCTATTTACTTATTACTTATAACTCACTCATCGCTTACTCATTACTTACTTACTACCTCATTATTGTGGAATTGACCAAGTCGATTTTTTCTTAAAAGTCTGCAAACTAACTTATTTATTTTCATATTAAATTATTACTACTATCTTACTCATCACTTACTTGTTACTTTTTCATTACTTACTTATTACCTTATTACTGTGGAATTGACCAGGTCACTTTTCTCTAAATAGTCTATAAATTAACTTCTTCATCTATTTACTTATTACTGATAGCTTACTTATCGCTTACTCATTACTTACTTACTACCTCATTACTGTGGAATTGACCAAGGCGATTTTTTTCTTAAAAGTCTGCAAACTAACTTAATTATTTTCATATTTAATTGTTACTACTATCTTACTCATCACTTACTTGTTACTTTTTCATTACTTACTCATTACCTTATTACTGTGGAATTGACCAAGTCAATTTTTCTCTAAAAAGTCTGAAAACTAACTTCTTTATTTATTTGATTATTACGTATAACTTACTCATCGCCTACTCATTACTTCCTCATCACCTTATTACTATGGAATTGACCAAATCATTTTTTCTCTAAACAGTCTGAGAACTAACTAACTTATTTATTTATGTAATTATTATTTATAACTTACTCATTACTTACTTATTATTGACAGTCAATTTTTCTCTGAAAAATCTGAAAACTAATATACTTATAACTTATAACTTATTCATCATTTAGTCATTACTTACTTTTTACTTACTTACTTACCTACTTACTTAATATATTTTCAGCTTCATCATGAGTTTGTTCGTGCATTGAACGGTTTCAACAAAACATCGAGTTCGGTGGAAAAACCAATTGGGGCAAAATTCATCGAGCCCGCGAACGTCGAACTTCCGAAAAGCGTCGATTGGAGAGAAAAAGGTGCCGTTACCGGTGTCAAGGATCAAGGCCACTGCGGTTCTTGCTGGGCTTTCTCAGCTGTGAGTATCAAAAATTGTTTATATAATTTAAAAAAAAAAATTATACACCATTTTTCATCATTATTTTGGAATTTGAATTTTGTCAATAACGCTAAAGTATAAAGTATAAAGTGTAAAGTGTAAAGTGTAAAGTATAAAGTATAAAGTATAAAGTATAAAGTATAAAGTATAAAGTATAAAGTATAAAGTATAAAGTATAAAGTATAAAGTATAAAGTATAAAGTATAAAGTATAAAGTATAAAGTATAAAGTATAAAGTATAAAGTATAAAGTATAAAGTATAAAGTATAAAGTATAAAGTATAAAGTATAAAGTATAAAGTATAAAGTATAAAGTATAAAGTATAAAGTATAAAGTATAAAGTATAAAGTATAAAGTATAAAGTATAAAGTATAAAGTATAAAGTATAAAGTATAAAGTATAAAGTATAAAGTATAAAGTATAAAGTATAAAGTATAAAGTATAAAGTATAAAGTATAAAGTATAAAGTATAAAGTATAAAGTATAAAGTATAAAGTATAAAGTATAAAGTATAAAGTATAAAGTATAAAGTGTAAAGTGTAAAGTATAAAGTATAAAGTATAAAGTATAAAGTATAAAGTATGAAGTATGAAGTATGAAGGGTGAAGTATGAGGTGTGAAGTATGAAGTGCGAGGTATGGAGCGTGAAGTATGGAGTATGAAGCACGCAGCATGGAGCATGAAGCATGAAGTTTGGGATAGGGACTATGAACTATGAAGTATGAACTATGGAGTATGAGCTATGCAGTATGAATTATGAAGTATGAACTATGAAGTATGAAGGATGGACTGTGGAGTATGAAGTATGCACTATGAAGTCTGGAATGTGGAGTATGGAGGTGAAGTATGAGGCATGGGACATGAAGCATGCGCATTAACTATGAAATATGAAGCCCGAAGTATGAAGTATGCACTGTGAAGTATGCCGTATGGAGTATAAAGTATGAAGTATGGAATATGAAGCGTGAAGCATGAAGCATACAACATGAAGCATGAAGTATGGACTGTGGAGTATGAAGTGTGAAGTATGTAGTGCGGAGTGTGAAGCATGAGGCGCGGGCATGAAGCATGCGCGTGAAGTGTGGAGTATGAAGTATGAACTATGAAGTATGGCGTATGTCGTATGGAGTATATATTATGAAGTATGGAGGATGAAGTGTGAAGTGTGAAGTGTGAAGAATAAAAAATAAAAAACTCATCTAATTGAATTCAATTCAATGCCGATGACTTTTTTAAAATAATACATATATTTTTGTTTCAAAATTTGAAATTTGGAAGTAAATTTACGAGATCGAATTTTCTGTCTCTTTCAGACCGGATCTCTCGAGGGTCAACACTTTAGACGCGACGGTGTGCTCGTTTCACTCAGTGAGCAAAATCTCGTCGATTGTTCCGGTAAATACGGAAACAACGGTTGCGAGGGTGGACTCATGGATCATGCGTTTCAATATATCAAGGAAAACAAGGGTGTCGATACCGAGAAGACTTACCCTTACGATGGACAGGATGAGTCTTGCAGGTATTACTTATTCATCAAATGCAATTTTTTTATTTGAAAAACTGAAAATAATGGTTAAAATAATTGTTGGATAATTCCAAAAAATTATGAAAAATTATTTAAATTTCTATTGAAGAAAAATCATAATTTGTATTTACAATTTGTCCATTAATTAATTATCGGAAATAATTGTAAGACAATTAAAAAAATGTTCGATAACATTTTTTTCATTAGATACCAAAATTGCGAGGGAAAAAACTCGAAATATTTCTTTTTTGTCGAACGTTTTGAAATGTTCAATCGCACACGTGATTTCTCTCTTTTTGGGCAAATTTTATTTTCATTGTTCGCGAAGGTCTTTCCATAAATGGCGATCACGATCGGAGCCGGTTTTTCAAAGAGGAAAGCTTGACAAGGACGAATTATGCGGAAGCAAATTTTTTCTTTGTCTGCGTTTTTTTGCTTCCTTCGTTTATTTTTCTACGAGATTCCATCACGTTCGAAATCTTTCGAAATGGCGAGATATCTGTTTAGAAAAAATTAAAGTAGACCAGATATGAAGAAAATATTTTTATTAAAAACATTTTCTTTGTATCCGGTTTCGTAAATTTTGAGTTATTGGGCTGAGATTTTGTAGACGCATAGTTCAGTGTATATCCATGTTTGATATAAATTTTAATTACAATTGCTGAGGGTTAGATTTAAAAAATGTTGAGTTTTTCCGAAAAAATAAATAATATAGATCAATCAATAAAGCATAAGCAATAAAGTATGAAGAATAAAGAATACAGATTAAAGATTAGAGAATGAAGAACAAAGAACATAGAATGAAGAATGAAGAACATAGAATGAAGAATGAAGACCAATGAAGATAGAATAAAGAATAAAAAAATAAAAATTAAAGGATAAAGAAAAGGGAATAAAGAAAAAAGAAAAAAGTATAAAGAATAAAGTGTGAAGAATATAGAATACAGATTAAAGATTAAAGAATAAAGTACAAAGTACAAAGAACAAAGAACATAAAACATAGAACATAGAATGAAGAACAAAGAATAAAGAAAAAAGTATAAAGTATGAAGAATATAGAATACAGATTAAAGAATAAAGATCAAAGAACATAGAACATAGAACATAGAACATAGAGCATAGAACATAGAACATACAACATAGAACATAGAGCATAGAACATAGAACATAGAACATAGAACATAGAACAGAACATAGAACATAGAACATAGAGCATAGAGCATAGAGCATAGAGCATAGAGCATAGAGCATAGAACATAGAACATAGAACATAGAACATAGAACATAGAACATAGAACATAGAACATAGAACATAGAACATAGAACATAGAACATAGAACATAGAACATAGAACATAGAACATAGAACATAGAACATAGAACATAGAACATAGAACATAGAACATAGAACATAGAACATAGAACATAGAACATAGAACATAGAACATAGAACGTAGAACGTAGAACGTAGAACATAGAACATAGAACATAGAACATAGAACATAGAACATAGAACATAGAACATAGAACATAGAACATAGAACATAGAACATAGAACATAGAACATAGAACATAGAACATAGAACATAGAACATAGAACATAGAACATAGAACATAGAACATAGAACATAGAACATAGAACATAGAACATAGAACATAGAACATAGAACATAGAACATAGAACATAGAACATAGAACATAGAACATAGAACATAGAACATAGAACATAGAACATAGAACATAGAACATAGAACATAGAACATAGAACATAGAACATAGAACATAGAACATAGAACATAGAACATAGAACATAGAACATAGAACATAGAACATAGAACATAGAACATAGAACATAGAACATAGAACATAGAACATAGAACATAGAACATAGAACATAGAACATAGAACATAGAACATAGAACATAGAACATAGAACATAGAACATAGAACATAGAACATAGAACATAGAACATAGAACATAGAACATAGAACATAGAACATAGAACATAGAACATAGAACATAGAACATAGAACATAGAACATAGAACATAGAACATAGAACATAGAACATAGAACATAGAACATAGAACATAGAACATAGAACATAGAACATAGAACATAGAACATAGAACATAGAACATAGAACATAGAATAAAGAATAAAGAATATAGAATACAGATTAACGATTGCAGAATAAAAAATAAAAATTAAAGTATACAGCAGAATAGGGAATAAAGAACAAAGAACAACGAATAAAGAATAGAAATTAAAGGATAAAGTAAAGGGAATAAAGAAAAAAGAAAAAAGAAAAAAGTGTGAAGAATATAAAATACAGATCAAAGATTAAAGAATAAAGATTAAAGAGCAAAGAACAAAGAACATAAAACATAGAATAAAGAATAAAAATTAAAGGATACAGAATAAGGAATAAAGAATGAAGAAAAAAGTATAAAGTATGAAGAATGTAGAATACAGATTAACGATTAAAGGATAAAGAATAAAAATTAAAGGATAAAGAAAAGGGAATAAAGAAAAAAGAAAAAAGTATAAAGTATAAAGTATAAAGTGTGAAGAATATAGAATACGTATTAAAGAATAAAGAACAAAGAACAAAGAATAAAAATTAAAGGATACAGAATAGGAAATAAAGAACAACGAATAAAGATTAAAGGATACAAAATGGTAAATAAAGAACAAAGAATAAAAATTAAAAGACATAGAATAGGGAATAAGGAACAAAGAATAAAGATTAGAGAATAAAGAATAAAAATATTTTTCGATTTCGCAGATACAATCCTCGCAATAGAGGTGCCGAAGATGTTGGCTTCGTCGATGTACCGGAAGGTGACGAGAATAAATTGAAGGCTGCGGTTGCGACGATTGGTCCGGTATCGATCGCGATCGATGCCTCGCATCAGAGCTTTCAATTTTATTCCGAGGGAGTTTACGACGAGCCCGATTGCTCAACCACGGAATTGGATCATGGCGTTTTGGTCGTTGGTTATGGCACCGAAGAAATAACCGACAAAAATGGCGATAAAAATGACGTCGATTATTGGCTCGTGAAAAACAGCTGGGGCGACTCCTGGGGAGAAAAGGGATACATTAAAATGTCCCGCAACAAGGAGAATCAATGCGGTATCGCTTCATCCGCGAGTTATCCTCTCGTCTAGGATTCCCCTGAAATTTTCTTTCGAACCACCAAAAAAACTGAGGATAAAAAAATGGATAAAGAATAATTTAAAAAAAAAAAAATAGCACGGAACCTAAATTCAATTCGAACAAAAATGAAACACTAGAAACATATGACTGTCGATGGAGAAATTTCATTGCAAATTGGAACAAAATTTTGGTAAAGATAAACTCATATTGGTTTTTTTTTCTTTCTCTTCCACTAGATTTACTTTTCGACCGTTTTAACTGATCGTTTTTTATTCTAAGTTACGATTAACGAGACCATGATGGATATTTACATATATATATATATAGATATTTTTTTTAACTCTGTAAGTCGCCCGTGATGATGAAATAAATTTGCGACTCAATTAATGAATGGTGAAATGGATTTTTTTGATCTATTTTAATTAAAAATAACAGATAAAAGACTGAAGTTTGAAATAAATGTAGAGAAAATAGTGAGATATGGTTTTTTTTTGAAAATGGTAAAAGAAAATTTGTTTACTATTTTCTGTCGCAGGAAAAACGTATTTGAGAAGAAAATTTCGAATTTTCACAATTTATGGTGCTAGAAATTTATTCGCCTACGCAAATAAAAAAGGACAGAAATTAAGGGGGTTGAGTCAGTTGAAATAACAAAAAAATTGATTTTTTTAAATTCAATTTTTACATTCCTTGATCCCTTTTGCATTTATTTCTCCGATAAGTTAAAATTTAAAAAAATGGCTAAGTTATGGACCAAACCGTAACAAAGTAAGTAAAAAAATGAATACAAGGGAATATAATATCGAAAAATTTCTGACAAATCCGAATTATCATATAAAAATTTGTAAACTATCACTCGGAGGCGATCAATTCTTTTTTTATATATATTTTTTAAGCACTTTTGTAAAAAAAAATCTAAACCACAAAAAAAGATTCTTATTTTTCTTTTTTATAAATTACTATTTTCTACTAGAAAACTACTAGATTTTTTTTTTACTTAGAAAAATACAAACATATTGAGGCCTTGGAAAACGTTGACTTCTTCCAATACATACAATTTCTTCAAATTTAAATTTTAAATTTAATTCAGTTTTTAAAAAGTTTAAATTTTTGTGTCGACTTCTCCCACTGCATAAAATTTCTTCAAATTTAAATTTTAAATTTAATTCAGTTTTAAAAAAGTTTAAATTTTTGTGTCGACTTCTCCCAATACATAAAATTTCTTCAAATTTTAATTTTAATTTTAATTCAGTATTACAAAAGTTTAAATTTTTGTGTCGACTTCTCCCAATACATAAAATTTCTTCAAATTTTAATTTTAATTTTAATTCAGTCTTTAAAAAATTAAAATTTTTGTGTCGACTTCTTCCAATAGATACAATTTCTTCAAATTTTAATTTTTAATTTAATTCAGTTTTTAAAAAGTTTAAATTTTTGTGTCGACTTCTCCCAATGCATAAAATTTCTTCAAATTTAAATTTAAATTTTAATTCAGTATTACAAAAGTTTACATTTTTGTGTCAACTTCTCCCAATACATAAAATTTCTTCAAATTTTAATTTTTAATTTAATTCAGTTTTTAAAAAGTTTAAATTTCTGTGTCGACTTCTCCCAACACATAAAATTTCTTCAAATTTTAATTTTTAATTTAATTCAGTTTTTAAAAAGTTTAAATTTCTGTGTCGACTTCTCCCAATACATAAAATTTCTTTAAATTTTAATTCCTAATTTAATTCAGTTTTTAAAAAGTTAAAGTAAATTTTTGTGTGCTTAAGTAAAGTTTCTAAACACAATTAAATGAACGAAATGACATTTACATGGCAAGTTTTTCTATTTTATTATTCACTTCTGATATATTACAACATTATACAATTTTCGTAGACGAATTTGTCTACGAAAATCTCAATTTTTCTACGAAATCTCGATTGCGTCTATTTTATGACGTTTTGCACTGTCGTGATAAATCAGAAGTGAATAATAAAATATAAAAAATTGTCAGGTAAATATCTTGTAATTTCGATCATTTAATTACGTTTGAAAACTCCTTTTTTTTCGTTTTCGCCCCGCTCGTCGTATTCGCGTGCGTCACAGCCTAGACATTTGTACAGTTGGTGTTCAGTTTAAGCAACGAATTCAGACGTACATAGAAGCACAGTTCCTATACATTCGGACGAACTGGGGTATAGGCGTTAGTTCTGTACCCCAGTGGCTAGAGGCGCTAACAGCGTATGCATGTATTGTACACCAACGACTCACTGATGTAACACATACATGTATTTCCGATCACAGCGCCTCTAGCGACAGTTCCTGTCCGAGAATACTTGTCTCGGATCGAAGCATAAGAACTGTGCTTCTATGTACGTCTGAATTCGTTGGTTTAAGAGGAGGCTAAATACCGACACTAACACCTCGAAATTGCCATCCAAACTTGCTCTTATACAAATGGATGGAATCGAATAAAATTTTAACAACATCATCGGAACAATGGCAGGAATGGAGCCTCACTAAAATTTTTTCGAAAAAGAAAAAAAAAATTTACAGATTCATTTACCACCAAGAAACTGTAATTGAAAACCTTAAATTATCAAACTTTTACTGCATTTCGGGTAAAACCAAGAGTGAGGCTTCATGAAGAACGCCACGATACAAATATCGAGACGTTTTCGACATTATTTTATCAAAATGACACGCGGTAAGTTTGGATGGCGCATCAAGAGATAAATATCGATAAATTGAAGTTTTATTGAAAAACGACATGGCGAAATGTAGTTCACAGACGTGCGAGTGAGGGCAGCACCATGGATTCTGACGAGTAACCTATAATATTTAGGGGGCTCGAATGAGTTCGTTGGTATTAGCTGTAACGCATTTTAGCTTCTCAATTGACAATTAATTGTTAATTAATTTATCCCCCTCTTAATTGTCAAAATGTAATTAATTTTCATCCACGGTTGTCGGAGAAAGACTGGACGACAATGATACGTCGATAATGTAGGGATTGAATAAAAATGGTATTTAGCCTCCTCTTAAGGGGATGTACGAATATTCGAATTTACACATTATTCGATTCGTGTCGAATAATTCGTAAATTCGTAATTCCAACTATTCGAATAATCCGAATAGTTCGAATTATTCGATTCGAAACTCGATACTAAATACTAGTTAAAAATAAGAGATTATGTTAATGGCTGTTTATGATGAAAACCTAAATAAATATTTGCATTGTCGAAATTATTAAATAAATTAATGTCAGTAGTTGAAAATAAAGTCAGATTTCAGAACGAGGAAGAAAAACAGTCATCGATCATGATAATAAAAAATCATTTCTTATTTACCGTTCAATAATTGTTAAAACTGAGAAAGAAAAACTAAAGATAACGATTAACATTTTTTTTTATTGTCGTTAAAATTTTTTCAAAATTTGGGAGAAATCGATTGCAGATAAATGAAAATAGTATAACTTTTGAAAAACTCAATAACACTTTATTAATAATAATCAGCGTATTGAATTTATTTGTTAATTTTTCTAACAATGTATTTTCGTAATATCTAAAAAAATACTTTTAAATTTTACATTTCATTTAAAGGTTGGTTATGAAACTTTCTTTCAAAAGTTACGGTTTATTACTATTAATTTTGTTTAATATCAGGCGAAATTATTTTACAAAAATAAGGCATCATCGAATTTTGAAAATTAAGTTAATTACACTAAATTAGTGAAATTGATAAGTGGAGAAAAAGGCATCGAGACGCTGTCGCGTCTCTTGATCAATATTTTGTAACGATATTTTTCACTATTGCATGAATTTTCGAAGCGTTTGAAAATTAGCACATTTCACGATTCCACGAGAAAAAAAAATGATGCGTATTTTTCTGTTTCATAGTTTACACAAATGTCTCAATCCAGCAGATAAGAGCTAAAGATACTTTGAAAAATATCATTTTCGGGCAACTGTCGCTATATCGTGCTTTTTTTTTTATCATGCACACTTCGATATCAAGGGTTGATTTTCTTCTTTTTCAAATCCTCCGTTTATGCATGATTTTTGTTTTCCCACTTTTTGTATGGAAATTTTAATTCAGAATTGTTTATTTTTTCTATATATTTATCAGGAGTTACTATAAAAATTATTTTTTTATATTCGTGTTTTGTAGTTTGAAAAGGTTTGAGCAAACGTTAAAAAAGAAAATTTGAAAAAAATATAGTTATAGAATAGTTGTAGAAAGAACATAGCCGTCTAAAAAAAGCGGTGACCACGATATCTCTGGATGGGATCATCCAAAATAAAAAAATTAAATATATTTCGTTAATATAAGGTATAATCTAGTATTTGATCGAAGGAATGAGTGAAATATCAATTTTTAACAAAATGACAGCTTCTCAGGAAAAAAAAATAGATTTTTCATGAAAAATTTGCCTTAAATTGTTTATAAAAAGGAAAGTATTTATCGGTAAAAAAAAAACCTTCGATTGATTACTAAAAAATATATTTATAAAGCTTGTGCAGAAATTTAAGCCGACTCAACAAACACAGTTTTGAGAAAAAGGCGTTCAAACTTATTTACACACTTTTACAAACCGTTTTTGAGACCTAGCTGTTTAAACAAAGGGACTATATAATAAAATACAATATTTCAATGCTCACGTCAAGTTGACGAGTTTCAGTTGGCTGGGATGATAAATCAATTATTTACTTATGCCTTTAATTATGCCTTTAATTATTTACTTTAGTGCCGGTTATGGAAACTTTTTTAAATAGCTCAACACAGTTTTTGATGCAACGTTTTTGCTTGAAAAATCGCTAAAAAAGTGGGGTTAAGTGATATAAAACCCGAGTTATCGACGTTCGGGGTTTCATTGCATCTTGAGCAATTGCTTCAAGAGTTAATTCACATCCTTCGACTTTCGTCATCATTTTGTTTTTCGTTCCCGGTAAGTTCAAAAATAATTAAACAATTGTTCTCGACATATCAAGAGACGCGGTAGCGTCTCGCGACTAGAGATGGGAGATTATTGAAAAAATAATTGGTTAAAATAATCGATTATTTGAAGTATCGATTCTTGACAATCGATAATATATTGAAATAATAATCGATTAATCGATCATAGAAAAATTCGTCGGTAGAAGTTTTTCTAACCGGCTGTAGGTTAAGAAGGTTTAATGATAAAAAGAATTATGACCGACCGGTAAGGAAATAATGGGTATTGTTTTTTATTATAATTCTTTTATGGATAATTCGTAACAAAATTCTTCGCAATCACTGTTTGATGGTTGATATTCAATAAATTGCCAAACCTAATTTTGTGTGAATGAAAATATTAAAAAAAATGAATAATTTTTTTTCTTGTAGTTGACAACAATGAAAGGTCTGCTCGTCGTATTTGTGACACTTTTCGCTGCAATTCAGGCGGCTGAAAATTTAAATTTGGAACATCCGGAATGGGTTGCATTCAAGGTATTTAAAAAAATTCTTGCAGCCAATAAATTCGTATTCTTTTCATCGATAGTTGAGTTCTGCATTTCGAAATTTGTATGAAAAAAAAATCCCATGACTTTGATTTTTTATAACGTTTTTTTATCCAAATAATAAACTATTATATGTATGATAAATATTTTCATTGAAGTTTGAAAACATTTCTGAAATATCTTCTCATGAGTCTTAAATATACATACTTAGAACGAATAGATAGTATTTAAGAAGAAAAATGAAAAATGGAAAAAAGGAATTTTTAAATTTTCAAACATTATCTAACTGTGGGAAGTTTGTAACCATCGAGGTCAAATTTTTTTTTGCCCTCATGCAGAAATTTCATGACGGTATTTCTAAGAATTGCTTTGAAGCATATTTATAAAATTATAGAATTTTCTAAATTTTTAAAATATACTATTTTTATAATATAATATATAATTTTTATAATATAATACATTTTAGTATACTTTTTTGGAATTTAATAAATAAAATTAGAATTATTGAAAAATGGAATTCGGTTCAGTCGATTATTAGAATGAATTTGGAGCAAAATTTTTGTTTTGCAGGCCCAACACAATAAAGTGTATGAAAACGTTGAAACGGAGCGCAAGAAACTGCAAATATTTTTAGATAACAAAGCAGAAATCGACAAGCATAATCTTCTTTTTAAGCGGGGTTCAGTTTTGTACGAAATGAAGCTCAACGAATTCAGCGATATGGTGAGTAGAGAGGAATTGAAAAAAAAAATCATTTTTTATATACATTTTTTAAATAAATAAACAATTAGTAATTAGTAATCAGTGAATACCAATCACTAATTATTCGGTATGTTTGGTTATAAATATCCACTAATTATTTATAACCAATTGTGTCGTATAATTAGTAATCGGTATTATTTACCGATTACCAATTACTAATGGTTTATTTATGAAAAAACCGGACAAGTGCGAGTTGGACTCGCCCACCGAGGGTTCCGTACAAATGATTGATTACGTACTTTAAATAAAGACTATATTTTTTATGATTTAATTAGAAATGTATAGTTTTCAGATTTTCCCCTATACTTGTAGTATAAGACTTTATTACTTGGCAAATTTCATAGTTTTAGGTCAACGGAAAATATCCTATCAATTTTGATTCCCTTGAGAGTGTCGAAATATACGTTTATTGCACTCCGTGCGCAAAGTGCCACTTTGCGCACGCTGCGCGTGCTCAAACTGGCACTTTGCGCACTCGTACAATAAAATTTCGTACGATACTATTTTTGCGGCATAAACGTCCGTATCTTTTTTTTTTACGTCAACTTAGAAGTTTGATTTTTTCACAGCTTCAATGGACCATAGACCTGAGTATATGGTTTTAATTTCAACTCGATACCTCCACGCGTTCCCGAGATAAAGGGTCTTGACTGACGGACGGACGGACGGACGGACGGATGGACGGACAACAAAGTGATCTTATAAGGGTTCCGTTTTTTCCTTTTGAGGTACGAAACCCTAAAAATGTTAATTTGTTTAAAAAATTTATAAACGCAATATAATTAGTAATTGGTATTTATTAATTATTGCCCACACAGCACAAAAGTCAGAAATACTTCCTCGCGAACTCTTTTTTAAGACTACTTCTAGAGCAACACGTATGATATCTCGCAGACGTTAGTCCGAAGAAGTCTGAAATAAGACCTACTTAAGAAGAGTGTAAAAAGGTCAACATAACCTCAAAAATTTCTTGACGCATTTTTATCGGAGATGGCTTGATGAAATGAAAAAAGATAATGTGGGGTCGCCTGCGTAATTAATGTGTACAGGTCATGGCCCCACTATATTCTTTTTTTATTCCATCAAGTCATCTCCGCGAAAAATGTGTTAAACGTTTTAGCTCTATCTCTCTCGCACTCACGAGAGCGGAAAGGCGGGGGAGGGGGTTGAACCTCCCCTTAAGAGATCTTCGGAATGAATATTAAAAAGTTATTAGAAATCGCATATTCAGATGAACTACGTGATAATCTTTGTTCGGATACATATCGGAACCGTTTAAATTCTGGGATTTCACCACTGATATATCATATAAGTAAAGAGAATTCATAAGTAGTCGGTAGCGTAATAGGTAGCGTGATAGGTTCGCAAGTAGGATAGATAGGCAGGTCGCAGGTTCGAATCCCGGTGGAGGCAGATGAAATGGAAATGATGAAATCGAGTTTTTTTCTAATTTTTTTAAAATACAGTCGGTCCAGTAACTATGTACCCACACGGAAATTTATATATTTAAAATATATGCAAAATTGCGTACGAAATATATTCAAAATATAATTACCGTATATAAATGAATGTATTTAAAATATATTTTAGATATATGTAAAATGTACGACATATACATACAATATATATATATTTTATATATATGGTGCATACATCTAAAATATAGATTAAATATATGTTGCATGTATTCCAAATATAGTTGAAAAGTGGGCTGCATACATCCCGAATATGGGTTGAATATGCGATACCCGTGTTAGAAATTTCCGAAAAATCGAAAATTCTCTAGGAGAATCAAATACATTAGTACGAGTTCATGAGAAGCCGGTAAGAACTCCTTATATGGCTTCATTTACACCGGACTTCTGTTGATATTCCGTTCTCACGCCCGCCTTTATAAGCATACTCGTCGCATCCTCCGTATGGGGGTTCGGTGGTTGCCACTCTGCGACATCTCGCGGCGAGTCTGGAAACTATCGCGACGCTGCCTATACGTTACGAACATATGGCAGGCGCCCGATGGCTTGTTCTCGCGGGATAAACATTATAATGTAAATAACAATGAAAAGTGTGAATACAATAAACTTAAATAATTAAATAAATATTATGTTAGTTAGTTAGTTATGCTACCATATATGTTGCATATATGGTAGCATATATTAAGAATATATGTAGAATATATGAGAGATATATGTGAATCACACCTATCCCTCATATATGTTGCATATATATCAGCATATATTAAGAATATATGCTAATATATATGCAACATATATGTGTGGATTAAAAATATATGTACATATATTCGAAATATATCCACATATATTTTGCGTATATTAAAAATATATAAATTTCCGTGGGGGTAAATAAATAAAAATACGTATTAAAAAATTTTGCAAACGATAGAAATAAGAATAAAATTAATTTTTGATAATTTTAAAGGAACCCTTAAAAAGTTATCTTGACGATGTCTTGTGAAGAAATCTCGCAATAGTAGTCTTTACGATATCTTTTTTGAGAAGTCTGAAAAAGTTATCTTCAAGACAACTTTTCACAGATATCAAAATCATCCCTCAAAGTGGCGCATTCGACTACTTTCGGAACTCATTAAGATGTCTTTCGGAAAATGTATTCGGGATGTCCAAATCTTACATAAGAAATCTACAGCGATTCTTTCAGGCGTCATATTGCTGTGTGGGTGGTAATTACGCCAATGACGCCGCATAATTAGTAATTAGTAATGACTAATTATACCGCATATTCGTAGTAACTGATATCTACTAATTATTGAATATGCGGCGTAATTGGTAATTAATAGATACCAATTACTAATAATACCCCGTAATTGGTAATTAGTAAATACCAATTACTACTTATGTGACGTAATTGTTAATAAATATCCACTAATTATGTATTGTACTTGATATTAAGTATCTAATGATCATTAAGTATTATTAACGACTCATAATTAATATATAGCGTTAATTAATTTATAATTTTCATTTAAAAATGTTATACTTTCGTTTCATAGCTGAAATACAGGTTTCATAATTGATTTAGAAAAATCATCTAGTCAAAAAATATGATACTTTTAATAATTACGGTACTTTGCATGCAAATTCGATTTATCGCCGAGTGCGGTCAAATAACGTAGAAATTAAGAGTAGAAATTAAGAGATTAGGCAGTAATTAGAAATCCCTGGACAGGACGAATATAGGGAAAATTTGATGGAATTCACGAAACAATTGATTTACGTTTTTTCTTTATCCCCATTAAGGATAACAATTTATTTTTAAATAATATTTAAAAATGTGCAACTTTATTTATATTTTTGTTTATCAGGGCCATAGTGAATTTATCGAAACCGTGAACGGTTTTAACAGAACAAATGAGAGTCGGTCAAGAGATTCAACTGACGCAACTTTCATCGAGAGTGCGAACGTTACGCTTCCTATTTTCGTTGATTGGAGAATAAATGGTGCCGTTTCGAGTGTTCAACATCAGGGTCAATGTGGTTCTTGTTACGCCTTTTCAGCCGTAAGTATAGATTAAATTAAAGAATGAATGCAAAAATGTGTGGATAAAAAAAATCTGCACGTAGCTTCCTCGTTTCTCGATAATTTCAGAATTTTACGAAATGCCCCTCAATGGAACCTCTTCAATTTTGATACCAATAATTCTTGTAATTGTATGTATTTGCGCAAAAAATTTAAGCCCTAAAGTTTGTTCGTTTGACCATCGGCATTCAAGTTCGAAAGAACCGTTTAATGAGATGACGTTTTTTTTTTAAATTTATTATTCATAAATATCGAACGAGATGTTGAAATGGGAACTTTTCTCATAGTTTTTCATTCAAAATTTGTCGAATAAAACTCTTGAATCTTGGTGTTTTGCGCAGGCCGGTTCTTTAGAGGGCCAACATTTTAAACGCCACGGTAAACTTGTTCCATTGAGCAAACAAAATCTCGTCGATTGTTCGCAACTATCCGGAAATGATGGCTGCAATAATGGTGGTATAATTCGTTCATTTCATTACATAAAAGTGAACAAGGGTATCGATACCGAGAAGAGTTATCCTTATGAAGGGAGACTCGGTAGATGCAGGTAATGATGATTTTATATCACCCATATTAAAAAAGGCGAGAGATTGTTATTCCACAATGTTTATCCACCAACTAATTTTACGACCGAGTTTTCATTCTTCAAAATTTGTGAATATTAATGGTCGTTTCCACCGTGGTAATTATTTTATGCGACGGAGTTGAAATCTTGGTTACGTTATATAAAGCTAGGGCGCGCCAATTCGCTTGCGAGAAAGATTTCGCGGGCATGCGCCACGCCGCGGCTGTTTAGTGAACTATGCAACTTCCATACACTCGAAGGCTTAGTCGACTTTGGAATCTAAATAATTTGATCGTCTTTTTTTACTGATTTTCATGTTCTATAGTCTCAGAAATTCAACGAAAAAATTTAATAATCTAAAGTTAATGAACTCTAAACGCTTCTTTCGCAAAACTATGTTTTTCAACCTCGTGTGCATAAATACTCAATAAATTGTTCATATTTTTTAACTTTTCTTAAAATCCCGATCATCGTTATAGTTTGACGGGAGATTTGTTCAATTTGTTGGTTAAACGATGTTTTATAAAAAATTAAACATACATTTCTCATTCGAAAATTGCATACTCGAGCTTAGGACACCGTAAAATTGTCATTTTTAAAAAATAAAAAAATCTCCCTCCTCAGTTTGCAACTAGTGAATTATTGTACAAATTTGCTATTTTCGCCGATTGGACAATTGTTATATCGCGTTACAGCTGCCATAAGGGCGTATGCCAGCCAAAGGTAGGGCTGGAAAGCCATAAGGGCGTATCGAATTTTTTTTTTCAGGAATCGACGTAATTATGACCGAAAAGTATAGAACCTATGGAAAAAAAAATTTCCCAATTTTTTTAAATTTTTTATACGCCCTTATGGCTTTCCGAGTGGGTCTCGAAAGCCATAAGGGCGTATCGATTTTTTTTTTTCAGGAATCGACGTAATTATGACCGAAAAGTATAGAACCGATGAAAAAAAAAAATTGGGAAATTTTTTTTCCATCGGTTCTATACGTTTCGGTCATAATTACGTTGACTTGAAATTTCGCTACTTTCAGGTTTTTGAAAATAGGCCCAAAATTGAGCAAAACAGTTTTTTATCGAAATTCATGACAATTTTGATTTTTTGAAAAAACTATTGATAGATTCGTGTTTAGGGGGCAAAAATACATCGATATGAGGCTCGAAAAACAAAAATATTTTTTTTTTTTTTGCATTTCGGCCAAAATTCAAACGGTTCACTAAAATGGCTGCAATTTATTTTCTAGATAGAATTGCGGCTTGAGCATGAGCTCATTCTCTTCGTAATCGTTCACGCTTCAAAATCCCGTTTGGTTCATCCCATTACGATCATTTTTCGATTTTTTGCAGATTTTTAAAGTTCAACAATAGATTTTTGTAAATTTTTTAAGGTATACCCCTTTCCATTTTTTTCGGCCATTTTCAAACTGCTCTCATTTCTACAAAAAATTAGTTATCGGGATGAACTTAACGGCATTCTCTAAGTTTGGTCACAAGCTTTGCGTACGAAAAACAAATTTTGAAATCGGTTGAACCAAAGTGAAGTTATGAGCACTTGAAATTTCGCTATTTTCAGGTTTTTGAAAATAGGCCCAAAATTGAGCAATTTTTTTCGGCCATTTTCAAACTGCTCTCATTTCTACAAAAAATTAGTTATCGGGATGAACTTAACGGCATTCTCTAAGTTTGGTCACAAGCTTTGCGTACGAAAAACAAATTTTGAAATCGGTTGAACCAAAGTGAAGTTATGAGCACTTGAAATTTCGCTATTTTCAGGTTTTTGAAAATAGGCCCAAAATTGAGCAAAACAGTTTTTTATCGAAATTCATGACAATTTTGATTTTTTGAAAAAACTATTGATAGATTCGTGTTTGGGGGGCAAAAATACATCGATATGAGGCCCGAAAAAGGAAAATAATTTTTTTTTTTTTTTTTGCATTTTGGCCAAAATTCAATCGGTTCACTAAAATGGCTGCAATTTATTTTCTAGATAGAATTGCGGCTTGAGCATGAGCTCATTCTCTTCGTAATCGTTCACGCTTCAAAATCCCGTTTGGTTCATCCCATTACGATCGTTTTTCGATTTTTGGCAGATTTTTAAAGTTCAACAATAGATTTTTGTACATTTTTTAAGGTATACCCCTTTCCATTTTTTTCGGCCATTTTCAAACTGCTCTCATTTCTACAAAAAATTAGTTATCGGGATGAACTTAACGGCATTCTCTAAGTTTGGTCACAAGCTTTGCGTACGAAAAACAAATTTTGAAATCGGTTGAACCAAAGTGAAGTTATGAGCACTTGAAATTTCGCTATTTTCAGGTTTTTGAAAATAGGCCCAAAATTGAGCAAAACAGTTTTTTATCGAAATTCATGACAATTTTGATTTTTTGAAAAAACTATTGATAGATTCGTGTTTGGGGGGCAAAAATACATCGATATGAGGCCCGAAAAAGGAAAATAATTTTTTTTTTTTTTTTGCATTTTGGCCAAAATTCAATCGGTTCACTAAAATGGCTGCAATTTATTTTCTAGATAGAATTGCGGCTTGAGCATGAGCTCATTCTCTTCGTAATCGTTCACGCTTCAAAATCCCGTTTGGTTCATCCCATTACGATCGTTTTTCGATTTTTGGCAGATTTTTAAAGTTCAACAATAGATTTTTGTACATTTTTTAAGGTATACCCTTTCCATTTTTTTCGGCCATTTTCAAACTGCTCTCATTTCTACAAAAAATTAGTTATCGGGATGAACTTAACGGCATTCTCTAAGTTTGGTCACAAGCTTTGCGTACGAAAAACAAATTTTGAAATCGGTTGAACCAAAGTGAAGTTATGAGCACTTGAAATTTCGCTATTTTCAGGTTTTTGAAAATAGGCCCAAAATTGAGCAAAACAGTTTTTTATCGAAATTCATGACAATTTTGATTTTTTGAAAAAACTATTGATAGATTCGTGTTTGGGGGGCAAAAATACATCGATATGAGGCCCGAAAAAGGAAAATAATTTTTTTTTTTTTTTTGCATTTTGGCCAAAATTCAATCGGTTCACTAAAATGGCTGCAATTTATTTTCTAGATAGAATTGCGGCTTGAGCATGAGCTCATTCTCTTCGTAATCGTTCACGCTTCAAAATCCCGTTTGGTTCATCCCATTACGATCGTTTTTCGATTTTTGGCAGATTTTTAAAGTTCAACAATAGATTTTTGTACATTTTTTAAGGTATACCCCTTTCCATTTTTTTCGGCCATTTTCAAACTGCTCTCATTTCTACAAAAAATTAGTTATCGGGATGAACTTAACGGCATTCTCTAAGTTTGGTCACAAGCTTTGCGTACGAAAAACAAATTTCGAAATCGGTTGAACCAAAGTGAAGTTATGAGCACTTGAAATTTCGCTATTTTCAGGTTTTTGAAAATAGGCCCAAAATTGAGCAAAACAGTTTTTTATCGAAATTCATGACAATTTTGATTTTTTGAAAAAACTATTGATAGATTCGTGTTTGGGGGGCAAAAATACATCGATATGAGGCCCGAAAAAGGAAAATAATTTTTTTTTTTTTTTTGCATTTTGGCCAAATGGCCAAATGGCCAAACGGTTCACTAAAATGGCTGCAATTTATTTTCTAGATAGAATTGCGGCTTGAGCATGAGCTCATTCTCTTCGTAATCGTTCACGCTTCAAAATCCCGTTTGGTTCATCCCATTACGATCGTTTTTCGATTTTTGGCAGATTTTTAAAGTTCAACAATAGATTTTTGTACATTTTTTAAGGTATACCCCTTTCCATTTTTTTCGGCCATTTTCAAACTGCTCTCATTTCTACAAAAAATTAGTTATCGGGATGAACTTAACGGCATTCTCTAAGTTTGGTCACAAGCTTTGCGTACGAAAAACAAATTTTGAAATCGGTTGAACCAAAGTGAAGTTATGAGCACTTGAAATTTCGCTATTTTCAGGTTTTTGAAAATAGGCCCAAAATTGAGCAAAACAGTTTTTTATCGAAATTCATGACAATTTTGATTTTTTGAAAAAACTATTGATAGATTCGTGTTTGGGGGGCAAAAATACATCGATATGAGGCCCGAAAAAGGAAAATAATTTTTTTTTTTTTTTGCATTTTGGCCAAAATTCAATCGGTTCACTAAAATGGCTGCAATTTATTTTCTAGATAGAATTGCGGCTTGAGCATGAGCTCATTCTCTTCGTAATCGTTCACGCTTCAAAATCCCGTTTGGTTCATCCCATTACGATCGTTTTTCGATTTTTGGCAGATTTTTAAAGTTCAACAATAGATTTTTGTACATTTTTTAAGGTATACCCCTTTCCATTTTTTTCGGCCATTTTCAAACTGCTCTCATTTCTACAAAAAATTAGTTATCGGGATGAACTTAACGGCATTCTCTAAGTTTGGTCACAAGCTTTGCGTACGAAAAACAAATTTTGAAATCGGTTGAACCAAAGTGAAGTTATGAGCACTTGAAATTTCGCTATTTTCAGGTTTTTGAAAATAGGCCCAAAATTGAGCAAAACAGTTTTTTATCGAAATTCATGACAATTTTGATTTTTTGAAAAAACTATTGATAGATTCGTGTTTGGGGGGCAAAAATACATCGATATGAGGCCCGAAAAAGGAAAATAATTTTTTTTTTTTTTTTTGCATTTTGGCCAAAATTCAATCGGTTCACTAAAATGGCTGCAATTTATTTTCTAGATAGAATTGCGGCTTGAGCATGAGCTCATTCTCTTCGTAATCGTTCACGCTTCAAAATCCCGTTTGGTTCATCCCATTACGATCGTTTTTCGATTTTTGGCAGATTTTTAAAGTTCAACAATAGATTTTTGTACATTTTTTAAGGTATACCCCTTTCCATTTTTTTCGGGCATTTTCAAACTGCTCTCATTTCTACAAAAAATTAGTTATCGGGATGAACTTAACGGCATTCTCTAAGTTTGGTCACAAGCTTTGCGTACGAAAAACAAATTTTGAAATCGGTTGAACCAAAGTGAAGTTATGAGCACTTGAAATTTCGCTATTTTCAGGTTTTTGAAAATAGGCCCAAAATTGAGCAAAACAGTTTTTTATCGAAATTCATGACAATTTTGATTTTTTGAAAAAACTATTGATAGATTCGTGTTTGGGGGGCAAAAATACATCGATATGAGGCCCGAAAAAGGAAAATAATTTTTTTTTTTTTTTTTGCATTTTGGCCAAAATTCAATCGGTTCACTAAAATGGCTGCAATTTATTTTCTAGATAGAATTGCGGCTTGAGCATGAGCTCATTCTCTTCGTAATCGTTCACGCTTCAAAATCCCGTTTGGTTCATCCCATTACGATCGTTTTTCGATTTTTGGCAGATTTTTAAAGTTCAACAATAGATTTTTGTACATTTTTTAAGGTATACCCCTTTCCATTTTTTTCGGCCATTTTCAAACTGCTCTCATTTCTACAAAAAATTAGTTATCGGGATGAACTTAACGGCATTCTCTAAGTTTGGTCACAAGCTTTGCGTACGAAAAACAAATTTTGAAATCGGTTGAACCAAAGTGAAGTTATGAGCACTTGAAATTTCGCTATTTTCAGGTTTTTGAAAATAGGCCCAAAATTGAGCAAAACAGTTTTTTATCGAAATTCATGACAATTTTGATTTTTTGAAAAAACTATTGATAGATTCGTGTTTGGGGGGCAAAAATACATCGATATGAGGCCCGAAAAAGGAAAATAATTTTTTTTTTTTTTTTGCATTTTGGCCAAAATTCAATCGGTTCACTAAAATGGCTGCAATTTATTTTCTAGATAGAATTGCGGCTTGAGCATGAGCTCATTCTCTTCGTAATCGTTCACGCTTCAAAATCCCGTTTGGTTCATCCCATTACGATCGTTTTTCGATTTTTGGCAGATTTTTAAAGTTCAACAATAGATTTTTGTACATTTTTTAAGGTATACCCCTTTCCATTTTTTTCGGCCATTTTCAAACTGCTCTCATTTCTACAAAAAATTAGTTATCGGGATGAACTTAACGGCATTCTCTAAGTTTGGTCACAAGCTTTGCGTACGAAAAACAAATTTCGAAATCGGTTGAACCAAAGTGAAGTTATGAGCACTTGAAATTTCGCTATTTTCAGGTTTTTGAAAATAGGCCCAAAATTGAGCAAAACAGTTTTTTATCGAAATTCATGACAATTTTGATTTTTTGAAAAAACTATTGATAGATTCGTGTTTGGGGGGCAAAAATACATCGATATGAGGCCCGAAAAAGGAAAATAATTTTTTTTTTTTTTTTGCATTTTGGCCAAAATTCAATCGGTTCACTAAAATGGCTGCAATTTATTTTCTAGATAGAATTGCGGCTTGAGCATGAGCTCATTCTCTTCGTAATCGTTCACGCTTCAAAATCCCGTTTGGTTCATCCCATTACGATCGTTTTTCGATTTTTGGCAGATTTTTAAAGTTCAACAATAGATTTTTGTACATTTTTTAAGGTATACCCCTTTCCATTTTTTTCGGCCATTTTCAAACTGCTCTCATTTCTACAAAAAATTAGTTATCGGGATGAACTTAACGGCATTCTCTAAGTTTGGTCACAAGCTTTGCGTACGAAAAACAAATTTTGAAATCGGTTGAACCAAAGTGAAGTTATGAGCACTTGAAATTTCGCTATTTTCAGGTTTTTGAAAATAGGCCCAAAATTGAGCAAAACAGTTTTTTATCGAAATTCATGACAATTTTGATTTTTTGAAAAAACTATTGATAGATTCGTGTTTGGGGGGCAAAAATACATCGATATGAGGCCCGAAAAAGGAAAATAATTTTTTTTTTTTTTTGCATTTTGGCCAAAATTCAATCGGTTCACTAAAATGGCTGCAATTTATTTTCTAGATAGAATTGCGGCTTGAGCATGAGCTCATTCTCTTCGTAATCGTTCACGCTTCAAAATCCCGTTTGGTTCATCCCATTACGATCGTTTTTCGATTTTTGGCAGATTTTTAAAGTTCAACAATAGATTTTTGTACATTTTTTAAGGTATACCCCTTTCCATTTTTTTCGGCCATTTTCAAACTGCTCTCATTTCTACAAAAAATTAGTTATCGGGATGAACTTAACGGCATTCTCTAAGTTTGGTCACAAGCTTTGCGTACGAAAAACAAATTTTGAAATCGGTTGAACCAAAGTGAAGTTATGAGCACTTGAAATTTCGCTATTTTCAGGTTTTTGAAAATAGGCCCAAAATTGAGCAAAACAGTTTTTTATCGAAATTCATGAAAATTTTGATTTTTTGAAAAAACTATTGATAGATTCGTGTTTAGGGGGCAAAAATACATCGATATGAGGCCCGAAAAACAAAAATATTTTCCAGATAGAATTGCGGCTTGAGCAAGAGCTTATTCTCTTCGTAATCGTTCACGCTTCAAAATCCCGTTTGGGAAATTGGGAAAATTTTTTTTTCATCGGTTCTATACTTTTCGGTCATAATTACGTCGATTGCTGAAAAAAAAAATTCGAAACGCCCTTATGGCTTTCGACACCCACTCGGGAAGCCATAAGGGCGTATAAAAAAAAAAAAAATCGGAAATTTTTTTTTTCATCGGTTCTATACTTTTTAGTCATAATTACGTCGATTCCTGAAAAAAAAAATTTCGATACGCCCTTATGGCTCCCGGATGCCATAAGGGCGTAAAAGAGGTGATACGCCCTTATGGCAGCTGTAACGCGATATCATCCATGGATGATATCATCCATGGAGTAATCAGTATAATCCCACAGCAAAGAAATGCGTACGTGTTGAAACCAAAAGTCCAGCATCACTGTGGTTTCAAGTTAACTTCACGAACCAGAGCAGTATTATAACACCCTTTGGTGATTAATTCAAATATGCAAAAGATCACAGCGTCCTGCGCCGCGCTGCGGCCGACAACTGAACTATGCGCCTAAAGACCCTCTCTCTCGCTCTCACACAACTTCTATAATCCATCTCTCTCGTACTCACAAGAGCGGATAGTCGGGGGAGGGGGAGTTTAGCGTCACCTTAAGGCCAGGCTAAACCCTCCTTCCTCCACAAATTTTTGTCGTAAACTCGATAAAATGAATAACATGCTGAATTATGCAGATATAACCCTGCCAATCGTGGTGCCCAGGTCGCTGATTGGGTCCAGTTACGGCCAGGTGACGAGAATCAATTGAAGGCCGCTGTCGCCTCGATTGGACCGATATCAATGGCGGTCGATGCTTCTCGTCCGAGTTTTCAACATTACGCCAAGGGCATTTATTACGAGCCCACATGTTCGTCTACGACTTTGAATCACGCAATGTTGGTTGTAGGTTATGGCACCGAAAATGGCATCGATTATTGGCTCGTGAAGAACAGCTACGGCATCAATTGGGGCGAGTGGGGATACATGAAAATTCTACGCAACAAGAATAATCACTGCGGCATCGCTACCGACCCGAGTTATCCAATTGTTCCAGATTCAATCACGGAACCAAATCCAGAGAAAAAGGTCCATATCGCAATTAAAATCCAAATACGAAATTAGGATAATTCACCGTCGCAATTTGTCTTTCTTCAATAAGTAAAAATAAACGATTTAAGAAAATCGTTATTTGTTTGTAGTAAAAAAGTATCTTGTTTTTTGCGTGATTTTGAAATTAAAAAAAATACAATACCTAAAAAAACTAACCTCAAAAATATGTATATGAACTAGATAGATATAAATAAATAAAGGGTAGATATAAAGATAAATCTGTCTGAAAACATTATGATCTAACATATTCTGGTAAGAAAATCTAAAAAATTAGAGGAATTATTGAAAATAAACTTGGTTAAAGAGAAAATTAGTATTTCGGGAGAATCGTCCATTGATAAGAAATTGCCCGCTGGTCATCAATACACAATAAGATTTAGCCTAGTAAGAAAACTATTTTTTTTTTTTAATAATTCGCGAATGCGATAAATCGGTTGCTAGCTCACCTTGGTTCCAAGAAAATGAAAAAAAATTCTTGACTCGTTTGGCACGGAAAAAGTAGGGAAAAAATGCATTCGCCAAAAATGTCCAAATATGTCAAAATTTTTCCGTTGACTTTTTGGATGGGCAGATGAGATTTCATATAAATAAATGGCTTCAATTATTTGCAATATCAGGCGAAATTATTCTACAAAAATAAGTCATCGTTGAATATTGAAAATTAAGTTAATTAAATTAAACTAGTGAAATTGATAAGTGGAGGGAAAAAGTAACGCCTTTAATAAAATAAAAGCGCTCGCCTGGTATCTTCTCCCAATTTCTTTAATACTTGGCGATGGGACGCTGCCGCGTCTCTTGATCAATATTTTATAAAGATATTATTCACTATATTGTATAAATTTTCGACGAGTTTGAAAATGAGCCTAATTCCCGATTCTATGAGAAAAAAATGCTGCGTATTTTTATATTACATAGTTTATACAAGTGTCTCAATCGAGCAGATAATAGCCAAAGATATTTTGAAAAATATTATTTTCGGGAAACTATCGCTATATCGTGCTTTTTTAATCATACACACTTCGATATCAAGGGTTGATTTTCTTCTTTCCAAAATCCTCCGTTTATGCATAATTTTGGTTTTCCCACTTTTTGTATGGAAATTTGAATTCAGGATTGTTTATTTGTTCTATATATTTATCAGGAGTTACTATAAAAATCATTTTTTTATATTTGTGTTTTGTAGTTTGAAAAGGTTCGAGCGACGTTGAAAAAGGAAATTTGAAAAAAATATAGCTATAGAATCGTTATAGAAAGAACATTGCCGTCTAAAAAAGGCGTCTCGCGGTGACCACGATATCTCTGGATTGGATAATCCAAAATGAAAAAATAATTTTTTTTTGTTAATATAAGGTATAATCTAGTATTTGATCGAAGGAATAAGTAAAATATCCATTTTTAATAAAATGGCAGCTCCTAAAAAAAAAATCGATTTTTCATGAAGAACTTGCCTCAAATTGTTTATAAAATGGAACATTTTTATCGGTAAAAAAAATCCTTCGATTGATTATTAAAAAATATATTTATAAAGCTTGTGTAGAAATTTAAGCCGACTCAACAAACACAGTTTTGAGAAAAACGCGTTCAAACTTTATACTTGTTTACACACTTTTACAAATCGTCTTTGAGACGTAGCTGTTTAAACAACGAGACTATATAATAAAATACAATATTTCAACGTTGACGTCAAGAGTTGACTAAGTGACGAGTTTCAGTTGGCTGGGATAATAAATCAATTATTTACTCCGCAGTTATGGAAATTTTTTTAAATAGCTCGACGCGGTTTTCGTCGCAACAATTGGTTGAAAAATCGCAAAAAAAGTGGGGTTAAATGATATAAAAGCCCAGTTATCGGCGTTCGGGGTTTCATTGTATCTTGAGTAATTGCCGCAACTCACATCCTGTGACTTTTGTCATCATTTTGTTTTTCGTTCCCGGTAAGTACTTGATTCAAAAATAATTCAACAATTGGGTTTTTGAAAAAAAAAATAATCGATTTTTTTAATGTACCTTAAAACTTTATTATAAATAATTTTGATACACGACGCAAAAAATTTGAAAAAATTTGTTTTTTATTTAATTATAAACAATTAAAAAGTGATAAAATTTTAAAGATAATCACGTTACTCCAAACGCGCCATGATTGGTCGTCTTGTTTGTGACGTCATAATGTTGAGGCCCGGCTAAACTCCTACCCCCCGCCTTTCCTTTCTCGCGAATGCGAGTGAGACAGAGCTAGAAATTGTAACACATTTTTCTCGGAGATAGCTTGATAAAATAAAAAAAGAACCGTTCGGCCACCTTTACACATTAATTACACAGGCGTCCCTACTCTTCTTTTTGTATTCCATTAAGTCATCTCTGAGAAAAATGGGTTAAACAAATTTTGAGGTTATGTTGACCTTTACACTCCGCGTAAAATAATTCCACGATAGTACAGCGGTCTTTTAGTGCCAAAAATTGTTTGTGACAACCCCCACGGAAATTTATATATTTTTAATATACGCAAAATATATGTGGATATACTTCGAATGTATGTACATATATTTTTAATCTACACATATATGTTGCATATATATTAGCATATATTCTACATATATTCTTAATATATGCTGATATATATGCAACATATATGAGAGATAGTTGTGACTCACATGTATCTCCCATATATTCTACATATATTCTTAATACATGCTACCATATATGCAACATATATGGTAACATAACTAACTAACTAACATAATATTTATTTAATTATTTAAGTTTATTGTGTTCACACTTTTAATTATTATTTACATTATAATGTTTATCCCACGAGAACAAGCGAACGGGCGCCTGCCACATGTTCGTAACGTATAGGCAGCGTCGCGATAGTTTTCAGACTCGCCGCGAGATGTCGCAGAGCGGCATCCGCTGAACCCCATACGGAGGATGCGACGAGTATGCTTATAAAGGCGGGCACGAGAACGGAATATTAACAGAAGTCCGGCGTAAATGAAGCCATATAAGGAGTTTTTGCCGGCTTCTCATGAACTCGTACTTTTGTATTTGATTCTCCTGGAGAATTTCCGATTTTTCGGAAATTTCTACACGGGTATCGCATATTCAACCCATATTCGGGATGTATGCAGCCCATTTTTCAACTATATTTGGAATACATGCAACATATATTTAATCTTTATTTCAGATGTATGCACCATATATATAAAATATATATTGTATGTATGTGTCGTACATTTTACATATATCTAAAATATATTTTATATATATCTGAAATATATTTTAAATACATTCATTTATATACGGTAATATATTTCGAATATATTTCGTACGCAATTTTGCATATATTTTAAATATATAAATTTCCGTGTGGGAAATAATTTTATCAATTAAATAAATTTGATGGCGTTTCGGGATTTATTCGGCGCACTACTTGAAACCATTTGTTTCGACGTTTCTCATTTTGTGCTTCCCCCCGCCTTTCCGCTCTTGTGAGTGCGAGAGAGAGCGCCTATAGGGATCCTGTGAGGGCGAGAGAGAGGGTTCTTAGCCTGGCCTTAAAAACATTTTTTGGGGAGTTGTTTTTGTATTATTCGTACACAATGATACGAAACAAGCACCATAACTTTTAAGATTTGACATTCCTAATAAATTTTTATATATATGGACGATAATAACAAGATTTAATTGATGAAAAGTTGAAACGCCGTATCAACTGCATGTAATGATGGAGTAGCATGAACATTATGACGTCACTCGCGTGCTCGGGTCGGCTCGGGAACTGTCGGCACGTTTTCGGTACCGAGTCCAAAAATTTATTTTCAACTTGTTGTAACTTTTTAATTACAACGAAAAAAAAAATATATATAGTTTTATTATAAAACTTATATATGATCTTTCGATTTATGGCAAAAAAAAATTTGTTCAAAAACCCAATTGTTCTCGACATATCAAGAGACGCGGTAGCGTCTCGCGACTAGAGATGGGAGATTATTGAAAAAATAATCGGTTAAAATAATTGATTATTTGAAGTATCGATTTTTGACAATCGATAATATATTGAAATAATCATCGATTAATCGATCATCGAAAAATTCGTCGGTAGAAGTTTTTCTAACCGGCTGTAGGTTAAGAAGGTTTCATGATAAAAAGCATTATGATCGACCGGTAAGGAAATAATGGGTATTGTTTTTTATTGTAATTCTTTTATGGATAATAAATAACAAAATTCTTCGCAATCACTGTTTGATGGTTGATATTCAATAAGTTGTCAAACCTATTTTTTTGTGAATAAAAACATTTTTAAAAAATGAATAATTTTTTTTCTTGTAGTTGACAACAATGAAAGGTCTGCTCGTCACATTTGTGGCACTTTTCGCTGCAATTCAGGCGGCTGAAAATTTGAATTTGAAACATCCGGAATGGGTTGCATTTAAGGTATTTAAAAAAATTCTTGCTGCCAATAAATTCGTATTCTTTTAATCGATAGTTCAGTTCTGCATTTCGAAATTATCATGAACAAAATCCCATGATTTTGATTTTCGATAACGTTTTTTTTTCAAATAATAAACCATTATATGTATGATAAATATTTTCATTGAAGTTTGAAAACATTTATGAAATATCTTTTCATGAGTCTTGGATATACATACTTAGAACGATTAGATAGTATTTAAGAAGAAAAATGAAAAATGGAAAAAAGGAATCATTAAATTTTCAAACATTATCTAACTTTGGGAAGTTTGTAACCAACGAGGTCAATTTTTTTTGCCTTTATGGACAAATTTCATGAACGTATTTCTAAGAATTGCTTTGAAGCATATTTAGAAAATTATAGAATTTTCTAAATTTTTTAAATATACTATTTTTAGAATATAATACATTAACATAATTTTTCAATATCTAACAAATAAAATTAGGATTATTGAAAAAAGGAATTCGGTTAAATCGATTATTAGAATGAATCTGGAGCAAAATTTTTGTTTTGCAGGCCCAACACAATAAAGTGTATGAAAACGTTGAAACGGAGCGCAAGAAACTGCAAATATTTTTGGACAACAAAGCAGAAATCGACAAGCATAATCTCCTTTTTATGCGCGGTTCAGTTTTGTACGAAATGAAGCTCAACGAATTTAGCGATATGGTGAGTAGAGAGGAATTAAAAAAAAAAAATCATTCTTTTATATACATTTTTTAAATAAATAAACAATTAGTAATTAGTGATCAGTGAATACCAATAACTAATTATAGGGTATGTTTGGTTATAAATATCCACTAATTAATTATAACCAATTGTGCCATATAATTAGTGATTGGTATTATTTACCGATTACCAATTACTAATGATTTATTTATTTAAAAAATGTATAAACGCAACATAATTAGTAATTGGTATTTATTAATTATTGGTAATTACGCCAATTACGCCGCATAATTAGTAATTAGTAATGACTAATTTACCGCATATTTATAGTAATTGATATCGACTAATTACTATATTCATTAGATACTGAAAATAGCAATTAGTAGATACTAATTATTAAATATGCGGCGTAATTGGTAATTAATAAATACCAATTACCAATAATACCCCGTAATTGGTAATTAGTAAATACTAATTACTAATTATTCGACATAATTTTTAATGTACATCCACTAATTATGCATTGTCCTTGATATTAAGTATCTAATGATCATTAAGTATTATTAACGACTCATAATTAATATCTAGCCTTAATTAATTCATCTTTTTCATTTAAAAATGTTATATTTTGGTTTCATAGCTGAAATCCAGGTTTTATAATTGATTTTAAAAAATCATCTAGTCAAAAAATATAATACTTTTAATAATTGCGGTACTTTTCATGCAAATAACGTAGAAATTAAGAGTCATAATTTATTCATTCATTCTATCCCCCACGGAAATTTATTTATTTTTAATATACGCACAATATATGTGGATATATTTAGAATATATGTACATATATTTTTAATCCACACATATATGTTGCATATGTATTAGCATATATTCTTAATATATGCTGATATATATGCAACATATATGAGAGATAGGTGTGATTCACATATATCTCTCATATATTCTACATATATTCTTAATATGTGCTAACATATATGCAACATATATGGTAGCATAAGTAACTAACTAACATAATATTTATTTAATTATTTAAGTTTATTGTATTCACACTTTTCATCATTATTTCCATTATAATGTTTATCCCGCGAGAACAAGCGATCGGGCCCCTGCCACATGTTCGTAACGTATCGGCAGCGTCACGATAGTTTCCGGACTCGCCGCGAGATGTCGCAGAGTGGCAACCACCGAACCCCCATACGGAGGATGCGACGAGTATGCTTATAAAGGCGGGCGCGAGAACGGAATATTAACACAAGTCCGGCGCAAATGAAGCCATATAAAGAGTTCTTGCCGGCTTCTCATGAATTCGTACTTTTGTATTTGATTTTCCTAGAGAATTTCCGATTTTTCGGAAATTTCTACACGGATATCGCATATTCAACCCATATTCGGGATGTATGCAGCCCATTTTTCAACTATATTTGGAATACATGCAACATATATTTAATCTATATTTCAGATGTATGCATCATATATATAAAATATATATTGTATGTATGTGTCGTACATTATATATGTATTTAAAATATATTTATATATATCTAAAATATATTTTAAATACATTTAAGATATACGTACATATGCGAAAAGCGGCAAAATCTATCCAAATAAATATATTACACATCTGTACAAAATATATTTTAAATACATTCATATATATACGGTAATTATATTTTGAATATATTTCGTACGCAATTTTGCATATATTTTAAATACATAAATTTCCGTGTGGGATAGAATTATTGGTAGAATTAATACTACTATCAATGTATTTAAAAGAAATTAAAATTTTACTCAATTCTATTAAAAATGCACCAAAAAATACAATTAATTTTCAATGAATTACTATCTTTTTTTCTAAACTCCAAAATTATTTTATATCAATTGATCGTTTAGCCGAAAAATTATAAATTATTCTGATCAATCAATTCTAATTGATAAAAAAATGATCTTCTAATTAATAAAAAATTTAAAAAAATGAAATTTTGTTTTTACTATTTTTTCGCTCGAAATTCTGATGACGACGTCCCAGCAAAAAAATTGTATCTCATTGAAATTTCCGTACTTCGTGATACAATAAAAATGTGAAAAAATTCAGCAACATTGGACATGCTCAACAAACAACAATAAATCAATAATAATTATTGATCATTGTTCATCATTGCTTAATAAATAATTTAAACCATTGTTTAAACAATTTGTTCATTACTTTTGGGCAATATTATTATTGATAATTGTTGTTTATAGCATGCCAAATGTTGCTGAATTTGTTCAGCTTTTTATTATATGACGAAGTACGGAAATTTCAATCAGATACAATTTTTCGGTGGGAAAAATAATTTGAGCGAAAATAATAACAAAAAAAAATTTCATAGGAAAATTCTGAAATAATTCCAGGCGATTCCGTGTATACGTACGCTACTTTTTGATACTTGGCATTTTCTCTTAAACTCTATGGTTTTTGAGTTACGTTGCATCTTCCAAAATTTGTCTTTTCTAGCCAAAAGTGGAATAACTTTGCGAGAAAAAATCGTACGAGAATTTTGAAAAAAAAAAAACGATAATAAAGCGTCTGCTAACGTTTTCAAATGTGCCCCAGATGAAATAAAAGTCCTTAAGTTATTATTTTTATTATTTTTAAATAATATTAAAAAATGTGCAACTTTATTTATACTTTTGTTTATCAGGACCATAGTGAATTTATCAAAACCATGAACGGTTTTAACAGAACATCGAGCATTTCCGGGAGTCCTTCGGGAGAAGCAACTTTCATCGAGAGTGCGAACGTTGAGCTCCCTAATTCCATTGATTGGAGAATAAAGGGAGCCGTTTCGAGTGTTCAACATCAGCGTGGATGTGGTTGTTGCTACGCCTTTTCAGCCGTAAGTATAAGTCAAATTGAAGAATGAAATTTGCAAAAAGTTCCTCGTTTCTCGGTAATTTCAGAATTTTTTGAAATTTCCCTCAATTGACCCTCTTCAATTCTAATACCAATAATTCCAGTAATTGTATGTATTTGCGCGAAAAAAAAAATTAAGCCCGAAAGTTCGTTTTTTGATATTGTTTATAACGGAAACATTTTTTTCCCCCAAAGAACATTTTTCTAAGTTTTCATCGGGATAGTATTTTGAAAATGTTTCAAAAATATGTCCCACATACTAAAAACCATCGGCATTCAATTTAGAAAGAACCGTTTAATGAGATGACGTTTTTTTTTTTAAATGTATTTTTCATAAATATCGAACAAGATGTTGAAATGGGAACTTTTCTCATAGTTATTTATTCAAAATTTGCCGAACGAAACCCTTGAATCTTGCTGTTTTGCGCAGACCGGTGCTGTAGAGGGCCAACACTTTATACGCCACGGTAAGCTTGTTCCATTGAGCAAACAAAATCTCGTAGATTGTTCAGGACTATTCGGAAATGATGGCTGCAAGGGCGGTGATATGGTTGATTCATTTCGTTCCATAAAAGCGAACAATGGTATCGATACCGAGAAGAGTTATCCTTATGAAGCGAGAGTTGGTAGATGCAGGTAATGATAATTTTATATCACCATATCAAAAAAGGCGAGGGATTGTTATTCCACAACGTTTATCCACCGACGAATTTTACGGCCGAGTTTTCAGTCTTCAAAATTTGTGAATATCAATGGTCGTTTCCACCGTGATAATTATTTTATGCGACGGAGTTGAAATCTTGGTTACGTTATATAAAGCTAGGGCGCGCCAATTCGCTTGCGAGAAAGATTTCGCGGGCATGCGCCACGCCGCGGCTGTTTAGTGAACTATGCAACCCCCAAACACTCGAAGGCTTTGTCGACCTTGGAATCTAAATAATTTGATCGTCTTTTTTTTTTACTGATTTTCATGTTCTATATTCTCAAGAATTCAACGAAAAAATTTAATAATCCAAAGTTAATGAACTCTAAACGCTTCTATCGCAAAACTATGTGTTTCAACCTCGTGTGCATAAATACTCAATACATTTTTCATATTTTTTTAACTTTTCTTAAAATCCCGATCATCGTTATAGTTTGACGGGAGATTTGTTCAATTTGTTGGTTAAGCGATGTTTTATAAAAAATTAAACATACATTTCTCATTCGAAAATTGCATACTCGAGCTTAGGACACCGTAAAATTGTCATTTTTAAAAAATAAAAAAATCTCGTTCCTCAGTTTGCAACTAGTGAATTATTGTACAAATTTGCTATTTTCGCTGATTGGACAATTGTTATATCATCCATGGATGTTATTAGCAGTCAGTATAATCCCGCAGCAAAGAAATGCGTACGTGTTGAAACCATAAGTCCAGCATCACTGTGGTTTCAAGTTAACTTCACGAACCAGAGCAGTATTATAACACCCTTTGGTGATTAATTCAAATGTGCGCACGATCACAACATCCTACGCCGCGCTGCGGCCGACAATTGAACTATGCGCCTAAAGACCCTCTCTCTCACTCTCACACAACTTCTATAATCCATCTCTCTCGTACTTACAAGAGCGGATAGTCGGGGGAGGGGGAGTTTAGCGTCACCTTAAGGCCAGGCTAAACCCTCCTTCCCCCACCAATTTTTCTTGGAATCTGGATAAAATGAATAACATGCTGAATTATGCAGATATAACCCTGCCAATCGTGGTGCCCAGGTCGCTGATTGGGTCCGCTTACGGCCAGGTGACGAGAATCAATTGAAGGCCGCTGTCGGCACGATTGGACCGATATCGATGGCGGTCGATGCTTCTCGTCCGAGTTTTCAACATTACGCCAAGGGCATTTATTACGAGCCCACATGCTCGTCTACGACTTTGAATCACGCAATGTTAGTTGTAGGTTATGGCACCGAAAATGGCATCGATTATTGGCTCGTGAAGAACAGCTGGGGCATCAATTGGGGCGAGTGGGGATACATAAAAATTCTACGCAACAGGAATAATCACTGCGGCATCGCTACCGACCCGAGTTATCCAATTGTACCAAATTCAATCACGGAACCAAATCCAAAGAAAAAGATCAATATCTCAATTAAAATCCAAATACGAAATTAGGATAATTCACCGTCGCAATTTGTTTTTCTTCAATAAGTAAAAATAAACGATTACAAAAAAATTGTTATTTGTTCGTAGTAAAAAAGTATCTTTTTTTTGCGTGATTTTGAAATTAAAGAAAATACAATTCCTAAAAAAACTAATCCTAAAAATATGTATATAAACTAGATATAAATAAAAATATATATAAATAGAAAAAAAATTAAGGACTTTGGAATTGTAATAAAATCCTATAAAAAAACATCCCCGCCGAAAAAATTATTTGAAACGACTAAGTTGGGCTTGGGGTGAGTCTGAAAATAGTTGAAATTTTGTGTACGTTGATTTCTTTTAAATCGCGACACAGTTTTCTTTGCCCGCTGGGGTGGAGTTCAAATTTTGAAACGAAGTAAACAAAAAAATTCCACTTCAGATGGAACTCCTGACGGTGACCTCGTGGGTCCGGGAGAAAGACGGAACATTAAAGAGGTTGTTGGAAGATATTTGGAGATGGAAAGTGGTGGACAGTTAAATGAAGGTGGATGGAACTGGTGGAAGTGTTGGTGGAGATGGGTGCACGTTAATTAATTAAAGCGTGGCCGAGAGTTTATTGGCGAAGGCGTGGATCTTCGAGGTTATGTGACGGAACGGCGGTAACCGGAAAAAGGACTGGCGCTCGGGAGCACGGTCGTACATACAGGTCTGGAAACTCTAGTGGTGGGGGTCGACCCACTTAGTGTGACCACATTGTAGTTGACATTATTCCCACGTGCAGCGCTGCACGTTAGAGATTTTTCAAAAAAGCGAATAAATAATTCCTAACTAAGAAATTTACATGTTAACGGTGAGTGTAATGTTCGGTTTATGCAGCGGCTGTAACGTAACTTCAAAAAATTGAAAGTATATATTGCCCTTGTGGCATTTACGCAGAATTGTTAGCTCATTTGAAAAACCTTGCTCGGGAGAGAAGTACAAGAAGATGCGTGAACGTGCTGACAGATGGCGCTGAAGTTCAACATTTTTTTTCTTTTTCTAAGATTGTATGCTTGACTTTTTCGAAGAGTATTCTCGAAAGTATTTTTGCACAGCTCATTGTTAATTTCGTTTCGTTCAAAAGGTCCCATCATCTATTTATTTAGATAGATGGGGCTGTATATTTTATGTTTTTTATTTTTGTTTTTTTGTTTTTGTCTAGATTTAGAAGAGAGAATACTCTCCCAGTCAAAAATGTTACGCAATTCAAAGTTTACCTATTTGTGTAAGCAACCGACTGATGTACCGCTAATTATTGCAGTTTATTGCAGTTTACTGCGTTAAGTGGCCAAATGGGACAAAGCTACCAAAGCCTCTCCTTTATATTTTCGTACTTTATTCTCAATCTAAAAAAAATCCTTTCCAAAGGAAAAGACGATTGAGATGATTTTTAAAAAAATCTGTTCCGAAGCTCTGTCTGAAAACATTATGATCTAACGTATTCTGGTAACAAAATCTAAGAACCCAGTGAACACATTATGCTGCCGCAATGTAACATGGAAGTTACATGTAATGTTACAATGTTCTCCCTATGTAACGTTGCTGTTATATAACGTGCAAGTAACAATGTTATGTAACATTTGTTACATGTAGGTTACATAACTGCAATATAACTTTGTTACATTACAGCAATGTAACATATGTTATATTGCGGCAATACAACTTCATTACATTACAGTAATGTAACATTTATTATATTGCGGCAATATAACATAGAAGTTACATGTTATGTTACAATGTTATTCCTATGTAACGTTGCTGTTATATAACGTGCAAGTAACATGTTATGTAACATTTGTTACATGTAGGTTACATAACTGCTATATAAATTTGTTACATTACAGTAATGTAACATATGTTATATTGCGGCAATATAACATGGAAGTTACCCACTGTAAACAAATATTTGAAATTTCAAACATTTTTACTACGAGGGGTCAGGGGTCACGAAATTAAATTATGAGGGATAAATTAAGTTATGAGGGGTGAGGTATTCTGGCATACAGTTTTGAGAGTTCACATAACTTATGAGGGGTCAGGGGCTCGGAAATTAAGTTATGAGAGGACACTTAACTTATGAGGAGTCAGGAATCCCTGAATTGAGTTTCGCGGCGTTACAAAACCTACAAGGGGTCAGGGGTCACGAAATTAAGTTATGAGGGTCAGGTATTTTGGAATAAAATTTTGAGAGTTTACATAACTTATGAGGGGTCAGGGGTGCCGAAATTAAGTTATGAGAAGTCGATAAACTTATGAGAAGTCACGATTTCATTCAAACCAGTGTTGAAGGTTTGCATAACTTATGAGGGGTTAGAAGCTCTGAAAATAAGTTATGAGGTTATTCTTGACTCTTTTGGCACGGAAAAAGTAGGGAGAAAATGCATTCGCCAAAAATGTCCAAATATGTCAAAATTTTTCCGTTGACTTTTTGGGCGGACAGATGAGATTTCATATAAATAAATGGCTTTAATTATTTGCAATATCGGGCGAAATTATTCTACAAAAATAAGTCATCGCCGAACATTGAAAATTAAGTTAATTAAATTAAGCTAGTGAAATTGATAAGTGGAGGGAAAAAGTAACATCCCAGATAGACATGAGCCTACATTACGGCTGCACAGTAACGTCGCGTGTCGCCACTCCGTGTTGTCACAGATGTAGACATCTATTTCCGTTTGTAACTGTTTGGTGTCGTCACGCCGTTCCGTCGTAGTGCGCGTCACAGTTTACGCATAGTTGCTGCTCGGCGCAGACGCACTCGTTCATTATCCGGGCAACACAGTGACGACACGTTGTGCACTTTGACATCAATGTGTGATGACACCGTAACGGCACAGTAGCTGCACGGCGAGTATGTGTATCGTGGCAGCACGGGGACTACACTCCGTGCACGTCTGCACCCAGATAGAAATGTGACGGCACAGGGACGACACGTTGGCGGCACGGCGTTCCGGCATATCGTAGCGACTCCGTGGCTGCACAGTACCCAGGTGGGATTGGCCAGAGCTTGTCACATGGCCCAGCATTGGCCCAACGCAGTGTGCCGATGCTGGCACTGTAACCTCGGGCCAAGTCTGGCCAACCTTTGAAGCCAACGTCGGGCCAACGCTGAAACTGAGCGTTGGGCCAACAGTGGCATAACGGCTGGCCCAGCACTGGGCCAGTCGCTATGCCAGTGCTGGGCCAGCCGTTATGCCAGTACTGGGCCAGCCGTTATGCCAGTGCTGGGCCAGGCCCGGTTATCCCATACACTCGGTATGTTTAGCAGGTTATGTTCGCACACGTAGATGTCATTCGATAATCGTAAAAAATGTTGAAACCACGTTCCAGTATTTCGAGAGTGAAAAAATACCGTTTTTAAAAAAATTGCGTTCCGAAAATAATCAGTGAGGAAGATATAGAACAACCGGCGAAAAAAAAAAAAAAAATGATCGCGATTTGATGGATCCGATTGTAACGATTCAATTTTCTAACCTTGAAAATTCGCATTTCGTTGTCGAAGATGACAACGATGACATCGAGGATGAAGTAGTTTCTTCATCACTTGACGAATCGCCAAATGACGAATCACTTAATCAAGACGTCAATGAGAATTGTGGGAGGGCGGAGGAGCACGTACATATAGAAAACTCGTGTAGTGCTTCGCCGTCTTTGTCGACAAAGCTAAAGAATTGGGCGTTGATAAATTCCGACACTCTAAATCATCGAGTCATGACGGTTTGAAAATTATTTCTTAATGCGATCCGCATTAACATTTATTTATATCCACCTATTTATATCCAGTACTAGGCCATGATTGAATGCCAGCGTCGGGCCAGCATCGGATGCCAGTACAGGGCCGTCATTAAATGCCAACGCCGGGCCACGATTTGATGCTAGCGCTGGGCCAGCATTGTATGCCAGCGCTGGGCCGGCGTTGTATGCCAGCGCTGGGCCGCCATGTAATACCAGTATTGGGCCGAAATTGCATGCCAGAGTTGGGCCGAGGTTAACAAACCAGTACCGGCATAATGCTGGCCCGATACTGGGAGTCAGCTTTGGGCCAAGCCTGTACGCCTGGCATTTAGTACTGGCCCAACGTCGGGCAATTTGTTAAATCCCACCTGGGTAAGTGCACGGTGTGCTGCGCTCGCCGTAGGGCCACCGTAGCGGCACAGAGGCGGCCCACTGTGCAGCGCATCATACTGTGCCCTTTAAAAATTTATATTGACGTCATCATGTGACGCGGTAGCTACTCGAGAACTTTCATATATGCTCTTCACGTCGCTTATTCGCATGTGAGAAGGATAGCGAGAGAGTCTGTGACACCTTCCGGCGGCTAGTCGAACTACTCCAGGTGCACGGCGTGCCGCCACCGTGTCGCTACAGTGGCGGCTGATAGGAGCACGCCGTGCTGTGTCCGTGTCGCCACGGTGCCGCCCCAACGTCCCTAGGTACGATGGCGAAGTGCACGGCGTATTGTCCACGTGCCGTCATCGTGACGTATTACAGCGTCAATATCGTGCAGCCACTGTGCAGCTATTGTGCCTATACAGCGTGTTTATGCATGATGTGACGGCAGCTATCAGTTACCTACGGAAATAGATGTCAGCATCCGTAACGACATGGCGTGCCGCTGCGTGGCGCCATCGCACCGCTACCGTGCCGTTACGTGCGATGTTTGCTGCACGTTTGTCTATCTGGGATCTTTAATAAAATAAAAACGCTCGCCTGGTATCTTCTCTCAATTTCTTTAATACTTTGCCGTCGGAATGCTGCTGCGTCTCTTGATGAATATTTTATAAAGATGTTATTCACAATATTGTATACATTTTCGACGAGTTTGAAAATGAGCCTAATTCCCGATTCCATGGGAAAAAAATGCGTATCGTTGTATTTCATAGTTTACACAAGTGTCTCAATCGAGCAGATAAGAGCCAAAGATATTTTGAAAAATATTATTTTCGGGAAACTATCGCTATATCGTGTTTTTTTTATCATACACACTTCGATGTCAAGGGTTGATGTTCTTCTTTCCCAAATGCTCCGTTTATGCATAATTTTTGTTTTCCCACTTTTTGTATGGAAATTTGAATTCTGGATTGTTTATTTGTTCTGTATATTTAACAGGAGTTACTATAAAAATAATTTTTGTATATTCCTGTTTTGTAGTTTGAAACGGTTCGAGCGACGTTAAACAAGGAAATTTGAAAAAAATATAGCTATAGAATAGTTGTAGGAAGAACATAGCCGTCTAAAAAGGCGTCTCGCGGTGACCACGATATCTCTGTATTGGATCATCCAAAATAAAATAAAAATGATTTTTTTTTCGTTAATAGAAGGTATAATCTAGTATTTGATCGAAGGAGTAAGTATAATATCCATTTTTAACAAAATGGCAGCTTCTTAAAAAAAAAATCCATTTTTTATGAAAAATTTGCTTTAAATTGTTTATAAAATGGAACATTTTTATCGGTAAAAAAAACTTTCGATTGATTACTAAAAAATATATTTATAAAGCTTGTGTAGAAATTTAAGCCGACGCGACGAACACATTTTTTGGAAAAACGCGTCCAAACTTGTTTACACACTTTTACAAACCATTTTTGAGACGTAGCTGTTTAAACAAAGAGACTATGTAATAAAATACAACATTTCAACGCTCAAGTCAAGTTGACGAGTTTCAGTTGGCTGGAATGACAAATCAATTATTTACTTTAGTGCCGGTTATGGAAACTTTTTCAAATAGCTCGACGCGGTTTTCGATGCAACGTTTGGTTGAAAAATCGCTAAAAAAGTGGGGTTAAATGATATAAAAGCCGATCTATCGACGTTCGGGATTTCATTGTATCTTGAGCAATTGCCGCAAGAGTAAATTCACATCCTGTGACTTTCGTCATCATCTTGTTTTTCGTTCCCGGTAAGTATTCGATTAAAAACAATTCAACAATTGTTCTCGATACATCAAGAGACGCGGTAGCGTCTCGAGACTAGAGATGGGCGATTATTGAAAAAAATAATTGATGTTAAAATAATCGACTATTTGAAGTATCGATTCTCGACAATCGATAATATATTGAAATAATAATTGATCAATCGATCATCGAAAAATTCGTCGGTAAGAAGTTTTTCCACCTGGCTGTAGGTAAAGAAGGTTTCATGATGAAATAGTACATTACATCACGAGGACGTAAATAGTACATTCGCCTTCGGCTCATGCTGCAAACTCACACTCGTCGAGAAAAAGTTTCATCGCACTCGTATCGTACAAAATTATATCGCACGAGTGCGTAAAGTGCCCGCTTCTCGCACGCGCAGCGAAGCAAAGCGTGCGAGAAGTGGTCACTTTACGCACGGAGTGCAATAAAACATTTTCTGACTCGCCTTCGGCTCGTCCTGCAAATTCACACTCGAAAATGTTTTTACGTCCTCGTGATGTACGATATAAAAAAGTATTAGGACCGACCGGTAAGGAAATAATAGGTTGTTTTTTATTATAATTCTTTTATGGATGATAAATAACAAAACTCTTCGCGATCACTGTTTGATGGTTGATATTCAATAAATTGTCAAACCTAATTTTTTGTGAATAAAAAATTTTTTAGAAAATGAATAATTTTTTTTCTTGTAGTTGACAACAATGAAAGGTCTGCTCGTCGTATGTGTGACACTTTTCGCTGCAATTGAGGCGGTAGAAGAATTGAATTTGGAACATCCGGAATGGGTTGCATTTAAGGTATAAATATTAAAAAAAATTCTTGCTCCCAATGATTTCTTATTCTTTTCATCGATCGAAATATTGAGTTCTGCATTTCGAAATTTTCATGGAAAAAAATCCCATGATTTTGATTTTTTTAAACGGTTTTTTTTTCAAATAATTAACCATTATATGTATGATAAATATTTTCAATGAAGTTTGAAAACATTTCTGAAATATCTTCTCATGAGTCTTATACATACTTAGGACGATTAGATAGTATTTAAGAAGAAAGATAAAAAATGGAAAAAAGGAATGATTAAATTTTCAAAAATTATCTAACTTTTGGAAGTTCGAACCATCGAGGTCAAATTTTTTTGCCCTCGTGCAGAAATTCCATGACCGTATTACCAAAATTTTTTTTGAAGCATATTTAGAAAATTATAGAATTTTCTAAATTTTCATAATATAATATATAATTTTTATAAGATAATACATTACTATACTGTTTCAATATTTAATCAATAAAATTAGGATTATTGACAAAAGAAATCCGGTTAAATCGATTATTAGAATGAAGTTTTTGGAACAACATTTTTTTTGTAGGTCCAACACAATAAAGTGTATGAAAACGTTGAAACGCAGCGCAAAAAACTACAAATATTTTTAGCCAACAAAGCAGAAATTGACCAGCATAATCTCAAATTTGAGCGTGGTTTAGTTTCCTTCGAAATGAAGCTCAACGAATACAGCGATATGGTGAGTAGAGAGGAATTAAAAAAAAAAAATCATTCTTTTATATACATTTTTTAAATGAATAAATAATTAGTAATTTGTAATTAGTAATTAGTGCATACCAATCACTAATTATGCGGCATATTTGGTTATAAATATCCACTAATAATTTATAACAAATCGTGCAGTATAATTAGTGATTGGTATTTACTGATTACTAATTACTAATGACTAATTTACCGTATATTTATCGTAATTGATATCTACTAATTACTATTTTCATTAGATACTGAAAATAGCAATTAGCAGATACCAAGTATTAAATATGCGGCGTAATTCGTAATTATTAAATACCAATTACTAATAATGCCCCGTAATTGGTAATTAGCAAATACCAATTACTAATTATATGGCATAATTGTTAATAAATATCCACTACTTATTTATTGTGCTTGATATTCAGAATCTGATGATCATTAAGTATTATTAACGTCTCATAATTAATATCTAACGATTTTTTAATTATAGTTTTTATTTAAAGATGTTATATTTTGGTTCCATAGCTGAAATACAGATTTGATAATTTATTAAAAAAATTATCTAGACCAAAAATATGATCCTTTTAATATTTGTGGTACTTTTCATGCAAATTCTATTAATTGCCGAGTGTTTCGATTAAATAACGTAGAAATAAAGGCTCGTAATTTATTCATTCATTGATCTGGATCTATAGAATTATTGGTAGAATTAATACTAATATCAATTTATGTAAAAGAAATTGAAATTTTACTCAATTTTGACTTACTAATTGATAAAGAAAATCAACATTCAGCGAGGACTAATTACTGAGTAGCCGAACATTAGTGACAATTTTAAATGAATTATTAATTATTCATCCGATTTTTAAGTAGTTCAAACTGAATTTTTTACACAATTAATAATTAGTTCGACACTAATTACTTATTTTTGTGCAATTTGTAATTAGTTCTAATGAATTATTGTTTTTTTTAAATATATAATCAGTAATCGGTTCGAACTAATTACTGATTTTTTGACTCATTAGTAAATGGCTCGAACTAGTTATTCAGTTTTTCAAAACTTATTAATCTAATCGAAAGTTGGATTAGACAGTAATTAGAAATTCCTGGACAGGACAAAAACACACTGCGACCTCGATAATCGGAATCCGTCGGGACCGGCTCTTGCAAGAAGTGGGGTTGCGCACATTGCACAGAACCGTCTCTGCGCAGCTGGTGGCTGACGGCGGCCTGACGCGATTGGACCATCTCTGCGCCACTAGCGGCGCAGAGACGGTTCTGTGCAATGTGCGCAACTCCACTTCTTGCAAGTGCCGGTCCCGACGGATTCCGATTATCGAGGTCGCAGTGTACAGGGAAAATTTTATGGAATTCACGAAACAATTGATTTACGTTTTTTCTTTATCTCCGTCGGGGATAACCATTTAGTTTTAAATAATATTAAAAAATTTGCTACTTCATTTATATTTTTGTTTATCAGAGCAATAGTGAATTTATCGAAACCATGAACGGTTTTAACAGAACATCGAGCACTTCTGAGAGTCCGCCAATTGGCGTAGCTTTCATCGAGAGTGCAAACATTCAGCTTCCTAATTTCGTTGATTGGAGAATAAAGGGAGCCGTTTCGAGTGTTCAACGTCAGGGTTCATGTGGTTCTTGTTACGCCTTTTCAGCCGTAAGTATAGATTAAAATGAAGAATGAAATTTGAAAAAATGTGCACAAAAAAAAAATCTGCAATCCTCCTTTCTCGATAATTTCAGAAATTTTTGAAATCCTTCCCCCCATTCAATGAAACCACTTCAATGCTAATGCCAATAATTCTTGCAATTGCAAAAAATTAAGCTCGAAAGTTTGTTCGTTTGATATCGTTGATAACGGAAAAGTTTTTTTTTTTCCCACAGAACATTTTTCTAAATATTGATCACAATAGTATTTTGAAAATGTTCAAAAAAAAAAAACATGACCCACATACTAAAAACCATCGGTATTGAATTTAGAAAGAACCGTTTAATGATGTGATTTTTTTTTTAACTTTTATTTTTCATAAATATCGAACAAGATGTTGAAATGGGAACTTTGCTCATAGTTTTTCATTCAAAATTTGTCGAATGAAACCCTTGAATCTTGCTGTTTTGCCCAGGCCGGTGCTGTAGAGGGCCAATACTTTAGACGCCACGGTAAACTTGTTCCATTGAGCAAACAAAATATCATCGATTGTTCAGCACCGTTTGGAAATAACGGCTGCGGAGGCGGTGGTATGATTAATTCATTTCGTTACATAAAAATGAACAATGGTATCGATACCGAGCGGAGTTATCCTTATGAAGAGAAAGTCGGTTTATGCAGGTAATGATAATTTTATATCACCATATCCAAAAAGGCGAGAGATTGTTATTCCACAATGTTTCCCCGACAACAAATTTTACGATCGAGTTTTCATTCTTCAAAATTTGTGAATATTAATGGTCGTTTCCACCGTGGTAATTATTTTATGCGACGGAGTTGAAATCTTGGTTACGTTATGTAAAGCTAGAGTGCGCCAATTCGCTTGCGAGAAAGATTTGGCGGGCATGCGCCACGCCGCGGCAGTTTAGTGAACTATGCAACCTCCAAACACTCGAAGGCTTAGTCGACCTTGGAATCTAAATAATTTGATCGTCTTTTTTTTACTGATTTTCATGTTCTATATTCTCAAGAATTCAACGAAAAAATTTAATAATCTAAAGTTAATGAACTCTAAACGCTTCTATCGCAAAACTATGTGTTTCAACCTCGTGTGCATAAATACTCAATAAATTTTTCATATTTTTTAAACTTTTCTTAAAATCCCGATCATCGTTATAGTTTGACGGGAGATTTGTTCAATTTGTTGGTTAAACGATGTTTCATAAAAAATTAAACATACATTTCTCATTCGAAAATTGCATACTCGAGCTTAGGACACGGTAACATTGTTATTTTTTAAGAATTTTTTAAGAACGTTATTAGCAGTCTGTATAATCCCACAGCAAAGAACTGCGCACGTACTGAAAACTTGAGTCTAGCAATCACCGTGGTTTCAAGTTAACTTCACGAACCAGAACAGTATTATAACACCCTCTGATGATTAATTCAGATGTGCGAAAGATCGCAACGTCCTGCGCCGCGCTGCGGCCGACAACTGAACTATACCCCTGAAGACCCTCTCTCTCGCTCTCACACAACTTCTATACTCCACCTCTCTTGCACTTACAAGAGCGGATGGCTGGGGGTGGGGGGGGGGGGGGGGTCTAGGGTCACCTTAAGGCCAGGCTAAAGCCTCCTTTCCCCACAAATTTTTCTCAAAAACTGGATAAATTGAATAACATGCCGAATTGTGCAGATATAACCCTGCCAATCGTGGTGCCCAGGTCGCTGACCACGTCCGCTTACCGCCAGGTGACGAGAATAAATTGATGTCCGCTGTCGCCACAATTGGACCGATATCGATCGCGATCGATGCTTCTCATTGGAGTTTTCAACATTTCGGCAAGGGCATTTATCACGAACCCGCATGCTCGTCTACGAGTTTGAGTCATGCAGTTTTGGTTGTAGGTTATGGCACCGAAAATGGCGTCGATTATTGGCTCGTGAAGAATAGCTACGGCTACGGTTGGGGTGACAACGGATACATCAAAATTATACGCAACAAGAATAATCACTGCGGCATCGCAACCGACCCGAGTTATCCACTTGTTCCATATTCAATCACGGGAATAAATGAAAAAAAGAAGAAGGTCCAAATCGCAATTAAAATCGAACTGTGAAATTAAAATAATTCACCGTCGCAATTTGGTTTTCTTCAATAAATGAAAATAAACGATTGAAAAAATTGTCACTTGTTTGTAGTAAAAAAGTATCTTGTTTTTTGCGTGATTTTGTAATTCTTTATAAATATAATTTCCAAAAAAAAAACTAACCCTTAAAATATGTATATAAACTAGATATAAATGAAAATAGATATAAATAGAAAAAATAATTAAGGACTTTGAAATTGTAATAAAATCCTATAAAAAAATATCCCCGCCGAAAAAATTATCTGAATTGAAAATCGTTTAAATTTTTTGTACGTTGATTTCTCTTAAATCGGGGCACAGTTTTCTTTGCCCGCTGGGGTGGAGGTCAAATTTTGAAACGAAGTAAAAAAAAATTCCACTTCAGATAGAACTCCTGACGGTGACCTTGTGACGATTCAACTGTGTTTGTAATTTTAACGAGTTAGTAGTTACACGTGAGAAAGAAAAAAAATGTATGATTTTACTGTCATATTTACGTATCTACCAGTTAAAACTCTTCGACCGAAATAGCTATCAGAATATAATCCCACATGTATTTTTGACGACAATAATTTTTGATAATTTCGAATTATTTTAAAAATACGGCATGCGCTGTAACTTTGTTCATAATCATAATATTGCACTGAAATTTTTCTTACACAGTTATTGTATCCATCAATTTTCGCTAAATTTAATAATGAGCAGCATGTCATTGCCAAATTTAGGGAAGAAAGGTACAAATTTTAGTTTCTCTACCGTAGTTTCTCTGCGGTAGAGAGTAGACGCAGGATCGTGGATCCGGGAGAAATATGGCGGAACATTAAATTGGTTGTTGGAAGATATTTGGAGATGGAAAGTGGTGGGCAGTTAAATGAAGGTGGATGGAACTGGTGAAAGTGTTGGTGGAGATGGGGGCACGTTAATTAATTAAAGGGTGGTCGAGAGTTCATTGGCGAAGGCGTGGATCTTCGAGGTTATGTGACGGAATGGCGGTAAACGGAAAAAGAGCTAGTGCTCGGGAGAGAAGTACAAAAAGCCGCCGCGTGAACGCGTGCTGACAGATGGCGCTCACGTTCAACATATTTTTTCATTCCAAAGGGGGGAGAGCAGTAGCCGAGTGGCTCGAGCGCGGGTTCGCAATTCGCGGACCCGGGTTCGATCCCAGGCAACACCGCTGAAAAAATGTATTAGGTTTTTTCAAGTGTTTTCGGCTGTAATCCCGGTGGTATGGACACCACCTTAAATAAGTTTGTCCCAATACCTCATTGCGATGGGTGGAAGTCGTCGCACGGTTTCGGGGGTGGCATCCGCGCGGTCCTTATCGCGCGAATGTGTATCTCTTAACCGAGTGAACGACTCACTGAATCGCAATGGAGGAGGTAACTGCCTAACCATCCGTTGATAGTCGTGCGAGAGTCCTCTCGCGCTACTATCGAGGGAATTAGGTAAGTTACCGGCTGTATCGGTGGAGGTCTTCTGCAGTTTCCCTCCACCCGCGGCAAAATTGCGATACAGCTTTGAGTTTTGAATAAATCAAAAAAAAGGTGCGGGACTGCAGACCGACCTAGAAGTGTGGAAAAAGCGGCTACATGGGCTAGTTCCCGGAGCCACCCAAAGGGGCAATTAAAAAAAGAAAAAAAAAAAAATTCTTTCCAAAGGAAAAAAACGGTTGTCTGAAAACATTTATGATCTAACATATTCTGGTAAGAAAATTAAAGAAATAAGAGGATTATTGAAAATAAACTTGGTTACAGAGAAAATGAGTATTTCGGGAGAATCGTCCATTGATAAGAAATTGCCCGCTGGTCATCAATATGCAATAAGATTTAGCCTGGTAAGAAAATTATTATTTTTTAACAATTTGCGAATGCGATAAATCGGTTGCCAGCTCACTTTGGTTCCAAGGAAATGAAAAAAAAAAATCTCGACTCGTTTGGCACGGAAAAAGTAGGGATAAAATGCATTCGGCAAAAATTTCCAAATATGTCAAAAATCTTCCGTTGACTCTTTGGGTGGGCAGATGAGATTTCATATAAATAAATGGCTTTAATTATTTGCAATATCAGGCGAAATTATTCTACAAAAATAAGTCATCGTCGAATATTGAAAATTAAGTTAATTGAATGAAATTGATAAGTGGAGGGAAGAAGTAACGTCTTTAATCAAATAAAAGTGTACTTGTCGTCGGGACGCTGCCGCGTCTCTTGATCAATATTTTATAAAGATATTATTCACTATATTGTATAAATTTTCGACGAGTTTGAAAATGAGCCTAATTCCCGATTCCACGAGAAAAAAAATACTGCGTATTTTTGTATTTCATAGTTTACACAAATGTCTCTATCCAGCAGATAAGAGCCAAAGATATTTTGAAAAATATCAATTTCGGGAAACAATAGGTTATACCGTGTTTATTTTAATCATACACACTTCGATATCAAGGGTTAATTTTCTGTTTTTTCAAGTCCTTCGTTTATGCATAATTTTTGTTTTCCCACCTTTTGTATGGAAATCCGAATTCAGGATTGTTTATTTGTTTTATATATTCATCAGGAGTTACTATAAAAATCATTTTTTTATATTCGTGTTTTGTAGTTTGAAAAGATTCGAGCGACGTTAAAAAAGAAATTTTGAAAAAAATACATAGTTATAGAATAGTTGCAGAACGAACATAGTTTGAGTGCAATATCTTGAAATTTCAGAGGTTAGAGCGTTTACGCCATTCTTGCAAAAAGGAAAAAAGCCGATAAAATTTGGACACCAGTTATAATTGAAACAGAATTTTTTGCATAATGAAGAGCAATTCGTGCTCGACAAGTGTGCCAAATTTTAGTTTGATATCTCGAAGCGTTTTCGAGTTATTAATTATTTACATCTAAAGCTCAGGATACACATCCGGACATTTTTTCTAAATATGATTTCTCGATGTTTTAGGACATTTCGAACATATTGGCATAAAAATCGCGAAATAACATTTTTTCACGAAAACAAAGCTTCCTTTATGAGGAAGCAAAAGAATAAAATCAATTTTTGTTCATTCATTAATTTCTCGTATGTTTATGGAGATCCCATATTAAAAATTATATATCACAACTAAAATTGCCTCAGCTTTTCAAAAAAAATATTGAAAGAATTTTAAAAATTTGGGTAGGGGCCAAAAAGAGCTTTTTATATTTAAAGCTGAATTTTAAGAGCTTTTCAAGTGCATAAACAAGGAAACAATGTTTTTTTGGAAAGCTGAGACTTTTTCAGACCAAAAACTCATTTAAAAATTCTTTTTTTATTGTGGTGGAAGCCGGCAAAACAAAATAAATGAATCAAAAATCGTAAAACTAGACGGAATACCCCATTCATTAACTGCAAAAGTTAGAGAAAAAATCTGAAAAAATTAGGGATTCTGTTTTTCGATGAGAACTTTCGGCTAAAAAAATTGCAAAAATGAAACTTAAAAAAAAACTTAACTTAACTTAACTTAACTTAACTTGACTTAACTTAACTTGACTTGACTTGACTTGACTTGACTTGACTTGACTTGACTTGACTTGACTTGACTTGACTTGACTTGACTTAACTGCGGATAATGTCGCGGATAATGTCAAACACAAACTTTCAATATTAAATAATGATAATAGAAGGCTCGCTCACGACGATATCAATTCCGAGGCTAGATACGCGATCGCGGACACACTTGGATATTCCTACTCCTCGCCCTCTCGCGAAGGTTTGCTCAGCAGGAGATGAATTTTACAAATTTGGGCATACGGATTTTCCTACGTTTCTATTGGTGAATACAGTTGTTTTCCGCGTTGTTTTAGTTTGGAGACCCATGGGATGAAAAATCTTAATCGGGTATATTCTTTTCTAGTGCAGGTGACTATTGATAAACATAATTTTTTAGTTTTCTCTCTTGCTGAGGTAACACGTGCAATCTCCTGCTAAGATTCTATGAATAAAAATATAATTTTCGAGAATTGAGGAAATAGAGTTCCTTCGTGAAAAAAGGGCTTATCACGGATACGAAACTGTAAGACATTGGTCACCTTTAAAATAAGAGCATGGATACATTCGGTTCTCTGCGCGTCTTCTTTATATCTGGAGCTCCTTCTGGAAAATGCTTGCACACAGCGGAGAACAGACCGGGTCCATGCGTGTGAACATACGCAACGTTAGTGTGTTTGTGTGTTGTATCGGTGCGCTAGACCTACGCTTGTCTATATACTCGTGAGTAGGGCAGCAGGGATGCTCGTTTTTGGTGACAATAGTACGTGTTCCGGTTTGATGATTATATGAGTTTTCCTCATGCTGAGATATTTCAGCAGATTTGGGTTTCTAGTATGCACGTGTTTTCATGAGATATTTTCGAGTTAAATGCACTATGTGTATGGCCAGAAAGAGGGTGGGAGTCGAAGAGTCGACTAACCAATATTTCGAACGGCCGAAATCCCGAATTTTACGATTACGAGCGTTAGAATAACGAAGCGCCGAAATCCCGATCGCCAGAAAAGAGAAAGTCGCGAGAGCCGCCCCATGCGTAAGAGAGAGAGGAGGCGCATCTCTCTCTCTCTTACGCATGGGGCGGCTCGCTCCGCTTTCGTTTTTCTGGCGTTCAGGATTTCGGCGCTTCGTTATTCGAACGCTCGTAATCGTGAAATTCGGGATTTCGGCCGTTCGAAATATTGGTTAGTTGACTCTTCGACCCCCACCCCGTGACATATAAATAGATATAAATATAAAAAAAATTACGATTTTGTACATTGAATATGAACTTTGTTCATATTCAAAATATTGCGCTGAATTTTTTTTATACAGTCGATATATCCATCAATTTTCCTGGATTTAATAATGAACAACATGTCATTGCTAAATTTAGGGAAAAAAGGTACAAATTTTAGATTTTTTTTTAAATTTGAGACACGTTGTAATTATAACAATGTGAAAATATTGCAATATTGAATTTGGCAAAAATTTATGAGAGAGTTCAGATTTTGAGTCGAGTTGAGTTCGGTAAAGATGCCGCTTTTTTTCAACTTATCATTGGAACTTTAAAGGAATTTTTTTTCTCACCTAAAAATTCCGGAAAGAGAGTAAGAAAGATGAATTTATTTTTAAAAAAATGTAAATTCTGGAAATTAATCGTAATTTAGAAAAGGTAAAATTTTTAATTTCAAGGAAACGAACCAAAATTATCGATTTTAAAAAAATTGATAAATTATTTATAAACAAATATAAATCTTGGAAAAATCAATTATTCAATCCCAAATAAGTCGTGAAGGCAATGATAATTTAAAAAAAAAATACAACAAATTTCTTAAATCTTTAATTCAATGCAATTTTCAATCGAATGAAAATTTTCATTCCGTTTAATAAAATTAGAATTTTTCATAATTCCAAAATATACTGAAAAATCGGTTGATCGGATAAAATTTTCACCAAAGTTAAATTTCAAAGTCAAATTCGACGTCAACATTTTTTTCGACATCAAAAGTCACTAAACTAAATAATTACCAAGCTTTTAATTATTTGTAACATCAAGCGAAAATTTCGACATAAATGAGCCATCATCGAATTTTGAAGATTAAGTTAATTAAATTAAATTACTGAGATTGATAAGTGGAAGATAAAGTATAACGTCTTGATCCGTATTTTGTAATGATGTTTCTTCTGCGTATTCTGCGTAATTTTGTATTTCTCAATTTCCACAAGTGTCTCATTCGAGGAGATAAGAGCCAAAGATAAGGTAAACGGCCCAGTTACTGACCCTGTCCCAGATAGTGACCCTAACGGCACCATTTTGATTGCCATAAATACAGTTTTTGTCGAATAATAATCCAATTACCGGCTAATTGAAGAGAATTTTTCACTTTTCATTATTGGAGAGAGGGACCTTTCTAAAGGAGATATTAAAAATAGAAATAGACCAGTGAATCGAAATCGGTACACGTAGGGTTCACAAACGAAGATGGGGCTTATGTACAGGGTCAGTAACCCGGACAGCAGAGAAGCCTTATTAAAACAATGATTTTATTAATAAATCTTGATTATTTCACTTTCATAACCGGTGAATCTCCTTTGGGGGGCTTTAATGCACACGTTGAAACCATTAGTTTCAAAAAACCCCCATTATCGTGTTCTTTTTCAATCATGCACACTTTGATATCAAGGGTTTTTCAAATCCTTCATTTATGCATAATTTTTGTTTCCCCACTTTTTGTATGGAAATTTGAATTCAGAATTCGTTCTATGAAAAAATAAAAAAAAAATTAAACATAGCAGACTTCGAGAAAAAGATGATTTTTCTTGAAAAAGTGAAAAATGTCATAGATTTTAATATCTTAAATTTTTTTGTTCTGAAAGTACAAGAAAATTTTGAAAAAAAACGTCGTTCAGTCAATTTTTGAAAAAGTTTTTTTTGGGTTGGGTAAAAAAGTTTGAAAACTTCCTGAAAAATGTTTTTAATTGGGTAGAAAAGGAAAAAACAAATTTCAACGAAATCGAAAGGGGTCGGGTTTAAAAGTGGACATGGAATAACCCATACATAGAACGAATAAAAAATTCTGAATTCAAATTTCCATACAAAAAGTGGGAAAACAAAAATTATGCATAAATGGAGAATTTTAAAAATAAGAAAATCAACCCTTGATATCGAAGTGTGCATGATTAAAAAAGAACACGATAATGGCGATTTTTGTCACGAAGATGATATTTTTTTCTAATATCTTTGGCTCTTATCTGCTCGAATGAGACACTTGTGGAAATTGAGAAATATAAAATTACGCAGAATAGGCAGAAAAAACATCGTTACAAAATACGGATCAAGACGTTATACTTTATCTTCCACTTATCAATCCCAGTAATTTAATTTAATTAACTTAATTTTCAAAATTCGATCATGGCTCATTTATGTAGAAATTTTCGCTTGATATTACAAATAACTAAAAGCTTGGTAATTATTTAGTTTAGTGACTTTTGACGTCGAAAAAAATGTTGACGTCGAATTTGACTTTGAAATTTAACTTTGGTGAAAATTTTATCGGATCAACCGATTTTTCAGTATATTTTGGAATTATGGAAAATTTTAATTCTATTATACCGAATGAAAATTTTCATTCGATTGAAAATTGCATTGAATTAAAGATTTAAGAAATTTGTTGTATTTTTTTTTTAATTATCATTGCCTTCACGACTTATTTGGGACTGAATAATTGATTTTTCCAAGATTTAAAATTGTTTATAAATAATTTATCAATTTTTTTAAAATCGATAATTTTGGTTCGTTTCCTTGAAATTAAAAATTTTACGTTTTCTAAATTACAATTAATTTCCGGAATTTACATTTTTTTAAAAATAAATTCATCTTTCTTACTCTCTTTCCGCAATTTTTAGGTGAAAAAAAAATTCCTTTAAATTTCCAATGATAAGTTGAAAAAAGCGGCATCTTTACCGAACTCAACTCGACTCAAAATCTGAACTCTCTCATCAATTTTTGCCAAATTCAATATTGCAATATTTTTACATTGTTATAATTACAATGTATCTCAAATTAAAAAACAAAATCTAAAACTTGTACCTTTTTCCCCTAAATTTAGCAATTACATGTCGTTCATTATTAAATCCAGGAAAATTGATGGATATATCGACTGCATAAAAAAAATTCAGCGCAATATTTTGAATATGAACAAAGTTCATATTCAATGTCCAAAATCGTAATTTTTTTTATATTTATATCTATTTATATGTCACGTATGACGTATTATCAATTTTGTTTGTTGTTGTTGTTTGGTTTTGTTCAAATTCAGACCCTCCGCCACCGTCTCAATATGGTTAATGAAAAATCAGTCACGATGACGCATTTCGTAAAATCAAAATAGCTAACGATTATAGTCTCAGACTAGGGTGGGGGTCGAAGATTCGACTAACCAATATTTCGAACGGCCGAAATCCCGAATTTCACGATTACGAGCGTTCGAATAACGAAGCGCCGAAATCCTGAACGCCAGAAAAGCGAAAGCGGAGCGAGCCGCCCCATGCGTAAGAGAGAGAGAGATGCGCCTCCTCTCTCTCTTACGCATGGGGCGGCTCTCGCGACTTTCTCTTTTCTGGCGATCGGGATTTCGGCGCTTCGTTATTCTAACGCTCGTAATCGTAAAATTCGGGATTTCGGCCGTTCGAAATATTGGTTAGTCGACTCTTCGACTCCCACCCTCTTTCTGGCCATACACATAGTGCATTTAACTCGAAAATATCTCATGAAAACACGTGCATACTAGAAACCCCAATCTGCTCAAATATCTCAGCATTAGGAAAACTCATATAATCATCAAACCGGAACACGTACTATTGTCACCAAAAACGAGCATCCCTGCTGCCCTACTCACAAGTATAAAGACAAGCGTAGGTCTAACGCACCGATACAACACACAAACACACTAACGTTGCGTATGTTCACACGCATGGACCCGGTCTGTTCTCCGGTGTGTGCAAGCATTTTCCAGAAGGAGCAATAGACGGAGAGCTGGCGACATATTTCACCAAGCTTCTCTTATATGGCTAAGAAATCGCGGGGCGCTAGTAGTCCAGTCATTCTAGACTAAAAAAAGGCCTATTTTCTGCAATAACTCCGACACAGCGGGAGATCGTTTTATCTACTTTATTGTGACCTCTATAACATAAACCTGAGTTTTCCCCCTCGAGCGTGGATCGGAAGTTATAGTAATTTCAAAAGAAACATGCAAAATTTACGTTTTTCTTGAATAAGTCGTTCCGGATCAATCGTACAGCCAGAGTAGTGACTATCAATCTTAAAGATGAGAAAATTCCCTACAAAACTAAAAAAAAATCATTGTTATACGACAAAAATTGGCTGATCAAAGTTAGACGCTATAGCGAGTGCCAAGTAATTTCACATCTAAAAACATATAAATCTTAAAAAAGATAAAATTTGCTACAAGACTAAAAAAAAATTCTCAATACGATAAAAATTGGCTGAGTCAGCGCCGATCAACGTTTGACTTTATAGTGATTTTCAAGCAAAAGAGACCGCCCCGCTAGCCTTCTTTGCCTTGTAACTTCTACCCAGTTTACTTGATCGAAAAAATGTCAAGAATAAACGTTTTAGAGTATAAAATTACCTACATTTTGAAAAAAAATTCAACTTTCTGGGTCTCATATTTTCGGAATTAGCGTTATCGAAACTTGGACGATTATTGTACGTTATATCTCGATTTTTCGACGTTAGCGGATTTACATTGACTATTAAAAAAATGTATACAAAAAAAATAATTATTTACGATAAACATTTATTAACAAACATTATAACATCATTTTTTTTAATGCAATTAAAAAAAAAAATTTATTAATTTTTTTATTTTGTTTATTTATGCTGTGTAAAATGGTTATTCAATCATATTTTTTCACCTTCTAGGTGTAATACATGTTATTTTTGGTTCAATTTTTTATAAATAATACATTGTACTGATCTTAAAAGATCCTGAAATTTTCAGAAAGGTGTTTTTTGTTTTTTCAAAGATATGAATTTTGAAATGTTTAAAAATCGTGTAAATCCACGATCAACATTAAATTTTTGGTTAATTTTTTTTTTTGTATAATACCTTGTACTGAGCAGCATCTTCAAAAGCATAAAATTCAACACGGAGAGAGAGAGTTACTGGAATATTGCAGAACTGAGTGGTTCGGTTCAGGAGACTTGGGCGAGACTAAGATGCGACAATATCGGAAGAGTGAAGAAAAAGGGCTATAACGACTGGAGCTGCAGAGTATGCGAACAAAGTGAAGAAGTTTTTTTTTTTAGCCTAGTATGGCTCGCCCTCTTAGAAGGCTTGTGCCACTCACATCCACAATTTCAGGTCGGACTGCAGTCCCGAACCTATTAACACCTTAACTCCAAACTGTATCGCAATTTTTGCCGTGGGTGGAGGGAAACTGCAGAAGACCTCCACCGATACAGCCAGTAACCTACCTAATTCCCTTGATAGCAGTGCGAGAAGGCTCTCACACGACTACCAACGGTTGGTTAGGCAGTTACCTCCTCCATTGCGATCAGGTGAGTCGGCCGTCCACTCGGTTAAGAGATAGACATCCGCGTGATAAGGACCGCGCGGATGTCACCCCCGAAACCGTGTGACGACTCCCACCCATCGCAATGAGGTATTGGGACAAACTTATTTAAGGTGGTGTCCATACCACCGGGGATTACAGCCGAAAACACTTGAAAAAACCCGATACATTTTTTCAGCGGTGTCGCCGGGATCGAACCCGGGTCCGCGACTTGCGAACCCGCGCTAGACCCACACGGCTACTGCTCTCCCCAAAGTGAAGAAGATATGGAACATATCTGGGATTGTCCTGAGGCGAAAAAGAAAATTAAGAAATAATGGGTCACCTGGGTAGAGAAGTGGAAGGGAGACCGTCAAGGGGAAAGCCTGAGATATTGGCTGTGTCCAAGAAGACTAGAATACAGGAGACCGAACTCGAGTGGTGGGGGTAGGACCGTATATGGCGATCTACCGCTGGCAGCGCCACGTATGCTAAGAACATGCGCAGTCTGGTATTGCGCAAGCTTCTGTGCATACGTGAATCTCATCCCATGAATCTCCCAAGAATTCATAGTCATCTTCTTGGAATGTAGCAAAGTATATAATAAAATGTATAACGATAAAAGGAAAAAGGAACAGGAACTTCGAAAAAGTGCGAAGCTCGTTGGAGGGTCAAACATTCAGATAAAAAAACCTGTGAAAAAATTGAAAACCGTTTAAATGCAATATATGTACTAGTCTTCTTGGCTGTGTCAATGGCTGGGAGGACACCCAAGCGTCGAGATCTGCAAATATGTTGCCGAGTTTGAGGAGCTAATAAAAAGGGCGGAAGAGAGAAGGGGAAAGTAGTATAACATAAGCTGTAAGGGAGTGTTAAACTGCTGTTGGTCTATCTTTTACTATCTTGTTTTCGTTTGTCCTTGTTGATGTTAAATTGAAAATGTTTTAAAAGGTTTAAGAATGTTAAATGGCGTAAAATAAGATGATGCTAACAGGAATTATATTTGTATGCTACGGGAGTGGGAGTGTATAAAGCCGAAAGGCTATACGTTGGAAATAAATAAATCTATCTAATCTACTAATGCCAATTTATTTAAAAGAAATTGAAATTTTACTCAATTTTATTACAGATGCACAAAAAAATGCAATTAATTCTCAATACTCGGGCTCCTCAACCCCCGTAAAGGGGCGCGAGGAGGCAGCTGAAATCCGACCGAGCGCGTCTCCAGGTGGTGGATAGCAGAGCGGCCAGGGCCAAAACTGCTCCCCCTGCTCGGGGAACGGGACGTCTTGTGATGACCGCGACCGGAAGCAGGAAGAGGGGTGGCGGAAAGACCCGGTTAACGAGAGCCATAAGGAACCCGGCCGGACTAAAACCCGGCTCAGGGGGACAAAAGCCTCGTCACGGACCAACTCCCCTAAGCCAAGGCGGGAGCTATCGTGCCGAAGGCTGGATGGCACTTGGGTTATAGTGTCACTACGATGCCCATGGAGTACCAGGCGACCCTCCATGGTATTTAGCCTTACCTCTACATGCAGGCTCTGTGGGGGTGGACCATTCATTCCTGAACACTCGATGGGATTATTAGTGACCGGGGACTGCTGTCGGGGCTCGAATTGGCCGGGGTTGCCCGCCAGGGGGGGGGGGTGATATCTTTATTGGAGTGGCTCCTGGTCGTCAACGGGCTCGTGCCAGTGGGGCTCGTGTCGGCCGGGGTGCCCGCAAGGAGGGTGGCAATCCCTTTGAATGTGGTTCTGGGTCATCGACGGTCTTCTGCGCAGGCTCGGGAATGCAATAAATACCTTCGAGTTCACGCTGACGGTGGGGCTTCGCTTAAGGCCCAGCCGTCGAGATATCTAACGCGATGCACAGGGCTGGAGAACGTCCGAAATGACGTTCTGGGGGCCTATGCTATCAGCAATCTCGATCTGGAGGTCGCAGGGGCGAGCGGGCTAATCCGCTTCGCGCGTGAGGCCGGCTTGCCTATGGGTCCGACAGGCTAATAAGCTTGCCCAGCGCAGGGCTCGGGCACAATGGTCCACCAGGACTGAGTGCCCGGATAATTCACAGACCATACCATACCATTCTCAATAAATTACTAATGTTTTTCTAAACTTCAAAATTACTTTATATTAATAATCGATCGTTTATCCGAAAAATTATGAATTATTCTGATCAAACTTGTAATTGATAAAAAAAAATCAACATTCAGCGAGGGCTAATTACTGAGTAGCCGAACTCTAGTGACTAGTTTAAATGAATTACTAATTATTCATCCGATTTGTAAGTAGTTAAGACTGAATTTTTTATACAATTAATAATTAATTTAACACTAATTACTTTTTTTTGTGCAATTTGTAATTGGTTCTAGCGAATTATTGTTTTTGATATATAATCAGTAATCCGTTCGAACCAATTACTGATTTTTTGGCTCATTAATAAATGGTTCAAACTAATTATTAAGTTTTTTAAACATTTATTAATCTAATCAGCCGTTGGATTAGAGAGTAATAAGAAATCCCTGGACAGAACAAATGCAGGGAAAATTTGATGGAATTCACGAAACAATTGATTTACGATTTTTCTTTATCTCCATCAAGGATAACAATTTATTTTTAAATAATATTAAAAAAATGTGCGGCTTTATTTATATTTTTGTTTATCAGGGCCATAGTGAATATATCAAAACTATGAACGGTTTCATATATTATCACGGTTTTTTCAGAATTTTTTTTGATTTTTAAAAGATGGCGTTTAAAAAAAAATTTGAAGTAAGGGATGTTTGGAAAAATCTGAAAAAATTATGAGCGTATATTTTAGACTCAATCCGATCATATGAAAAAAAAATCAAATCCGAGAGGGTCAGGGTTTACGGGTTTACACACTTGGGCTGGAATGACACATATAAACTAGATATAAATGAAAATATATATAAAGAGAAAAAGAATTAAAAGACTTTGAAATTGTAATAAAATCCTATGAAAAAACATCCCCGCTGAAAAAATTATTTGAAGCGACTGAATTGGGCTTGGGGTGAGTCTGAAAATAGTTGAAATTTTTTGTACGTTGATTTCTCTTAAATCGGGACAAATTATTCTTGATATATTGAACGTTAACTTATTTGTGACATGAAAATTTGCATGGATTATCGAACCAAAAGTTTCAAATTGTTATTATTCCATATGACATCACCACTGGTGATATGATATGTGATATGGTGATATGATATGGAATATCAATAATTTAAAACTTTTGGTTCGATAAACTATACAAATTTTATATCATAAATAATTCCCGATTCCGCGAGAGAAAAAAGTACTGCGTTTTTTTGTATTTCATAAGAGCCAAAGATATTTTGAAAAATACCTTTTTTGGAAACTATCTCTATATCGTCTTTTTTTTTATCATACACACTTCGATATCAATTAAGGGTTGATTTTCTTTTTTATCAAATCCTCCGTTTATGCATAATTTTGGTTTCCCCACTTTTTGTATGGAAATCCGAATTCAGAATTGTTTATTTCTTTTATTTATTTATCAGGCGTTATTATAAAAGTTATTTTTTTACATTCGTGTTTTGTAGTTTGAAAAGGTTCGAGTGACATTAAAAAGAAAATTGTAACAAAATATTGTTATAGAATAGTTGTAGAAAGAATATAGCCATCATTAAAAAGATGTCAAAATTTCAAAACCCGAAGATAGGTTGCTCGTTAGAAACGAACAGAAACAGTTTTCCGAAATTGCTTAAGGGGTCGGTCAGGAGATCGGAAAAAAGCGTTTTTTCAAGAATTTTTTCCAGAAAGACATTTCAATTCATCAACGTAAAAATTTAAATACATATTTTTGTAACTTTTAACTTTATTTCGAAACATTTATTTCAAAAAAATAATAATTCTACAAAAATACTCAAGAAAAAAACTCAAAAATTCTCAAGAAAAAAATCGATTTTTCATGAAAAATTTGCCTTAAATCGTTTACAAAATGGAGAATATTTATCGGTAACAAAAACCTTCGTTTCATTACTAAAAAATATATTCATAAAGTCTGTGTAGAAATTTAAGCCGAGTCAAAAACACTTTTGAGAAAAACGCGTTCAAAGTTTCAAAAGCACTTTACACTTATTTACACACTTTTACAAATCGTCTTTGAGACGTAACTGTTTAAACAAGGAGACGATGTAATAAAATACAAAATTTCAACGTTCACGTTAATTTGATGAGTTTCATTTAGCCGGAAGAATTAATTAATTATCTTATCTAGTGTCGGTTCTGGAGACTTTTTGAAAAGGCCCGATGACGGTTTTCGAAGCAACGTTCCCTTGAAAAATCGCGAAACAAGTGGGGATAAATGGTATAAAAGCCGAAGTATCGACGTTTGGTATATCATTGTATCTTGAGCAATTGCCGCAAGAGTTAATTCACATCCAGTAACTTTCGTCATCATTTTGACTTTCGTTCCCGGTAAGTATTTGACTCAAAAATAATTCAACAATTGTTCTCGACGTATTAAGAGACGCGGTAGCGTTTCGAGACTAGAGATGGGCGATTATTGAAAAAATAATCGACGTTGAAATAATCGATTATTTGAAGTATCGATTCTTGAAAATCGATAATATATTGAAATAATCATCGATTAATCGATAATCGAGAAATTCGTCGGTAGGAAGTTTTTCCAACCGGCGGTAGGTTGAGAAGGTTTCATAATAAAAAGTATTATGACCGACCGATAGTGAGAAAATAGATTGTTTTTTATTATAATTCTTATAATTCTTTTATTAATAATAAATAACAAAATTCAGATTCAAGACATCCTATTTTAATCTCGGGTAGAACAGATTGAAATAGTTAAATAATTTCAGGTGAAACAATTGAAGACGCAGGAGGAAAATTTAACGATAGCTCAAAGTTGCATTTTCACTAATGAAATTATTGGATAAAAAAATTATAATCATTTCCATTAATTAACAAATCAAATTTGTTGTAAATGAAAATATTTTAAAAAATGATAAATTTTTTTCCTGCAGTTGACAGCAATGAAGGGTCTGCTCGTCGTATTTGTGACACTTTTCGCTGCAATTCAGGCGGCTGAAAAATTGGACGTGGGACGTCCGGAATGGGTCGCATTTAAGGTACATCTATTTAGAAAAATTCTTGCTGCCAATAAATTGGTATTCTTTTCATCGATAAAAATATTAAATTCTGCATTTCGAAATTTTTATGGAAAAAAATCCCACGGTTTTGATTTTTTTAAATAACGTTTTGTTTTTTCAAATAATAAATAGAATATGTATGGATCATTCCATGTCAAATCGACCAAGAGTTGAAATCGACCCCTTTCGATTTCGATGAAATTTGGTCAGACGTTATCGTTTTCGATGAAATTTGGTCAGACGTTATCGTTTTCAATAAAACGAAGTTCTACCAAAGGAAAAAAAAAATTTTTGTTCGAGAGTTATGCAAAATTCAAAATGTCACAATTTTTCAAAACTTTCAGGTTTATTTTTTAAATATCTTAAAGACTATTGCAGTGACGAAAAATAGTTCTGAATTCGTTTTAAAGAGTATACTTGGGCTACGAAAAAAAAATATTCCGAAAAAAAAATTTAAAAATGATGAATTCGGAGAATTTCGAATTTTCAAAAGTCGTGAAAAGTCAAGTTTCGTATTTTATTTTTGTTTAATTTTTTTAATACGATACCTTGTACTGATCTTAAAAGATCCTGAAATTTTCAGGATGGTGGTTTTTTGTTTCAAAAATAAAAATTTTTAATTTTTGGTAAACAAATTTTTTCTTTTTTAATTGTCATTAAGTGAAATTTTTACTGCTCAAAATTACAGAATTACATGATTGCTCAACTTTACTTAACTTAGAGGAGAAACTAAAAACAATTTTTTTTACCAAAATTCGAGAAAGGTTAATTTTTTAAACAAAAACACACCATCCTGAAAATTTCAGGATCTTTTAAGATCAGTACGAGGTATTATTTAAAAAAAATTAACGAAAAAGTTAATGTTTATCGTGGATTTACGCGATTTATAAAAATTCAAAAATTTACATTTTTCAAAAAAAAATTAACACCTCTCTGAAAATTTCAGCATCTTTTAAGATCAATACAAGGTAATATATAAACAAAATAATACCAAAAATAAAATATGGAACTTGGATTTTCACGATTTTTGAAAATTCAAAATTCTCCAAATTTATCATTAAAAATTTTTTTTTTACGGAAACTATTTTTTTTTGTAGCCTCACGTATACTCTTCAGAACGCATTGAGAACGATTTTTTGTAACTATAGTAGTTTTCGAGATATTTGAAAAATAAACTTGAAAGGATAGAAAAAATGTGCATTTTTAAATTTTGGATAACTTTTGAAAAGAAAATTTAATTTTTTCATTTGGTAGAACTCCATTTAATTGAAAACGAAAACTTCTGACCAAATTTCATCGAAATTGAGAGGGGTCGTTCCAACTCTTGGTCGATTTGACATGGAATGACCCATATATGATATTTTCATTGAAGTTTGAAAGCATTCCTGGAGTTTTAAATATACATACTCAAGATGTCTAGATAGAAATGAAGAAAAATGAAAAAAGCAGTTTATCATTTTTCAAAGTTATCTAACTTTTGGAAGTTTGTAACCATCAAGGTTAAATGTTTTTGCCTTCGTGCACAAATTTCATGAACGTATTTCTAAGATTTCTATAAAATTATAGAATTTTCTGAATTTCTAAAATATACTATTTTTATAATATAATATATAGGTATTTATAATATAATTAATATAATATAATATATAGGTATTTATATATAATACATTAATATACTTTTTTAATATTTGATAAATAAAATTAGAATTATTGAAAAAAGGAATTCGGTCAAATCGATTATTAGAATGAAGTTTTTGGAACAAAATTTTTCTTTCAGACCCAGTACCACAAACAGTATGAAAACGTTGAAGAGGAGTCCAAGAGACTGCAAATATTTTTAGACAACAAAGCAAAAGTCGACCAGCATAATCTCCAATTTGACCGCGGTTTAGTTTCGTACAAAATGAAAATTAACAAATACAGCGATAAGGTGAGTAGCGAGGAATTTTCAAAAATATTATTTATTTATATAATTTTTCAAATAAATAAACCATGTCCAAAATTTGCACATTTATTTATTCTTGTTCATTAGCTGCATCAAGAAGACTAAATCCGCGTCATAATACACTACTGGACAAAATTAAGGGATCAAACAAATTTCCTAAATTTTTAGTGCTTTTAAAAAATGCTGTATCTCAGTGAAAAATGGTCGAATCGATGTCTAAAAAAAAGCATTTTCAAGCTCCAAAATTCTAGTTTCGAGATGTTTCAGAAAAAAAAATCGAAGCTGCACGTTCTACGCAATCCTGAGAAATAGTGTGAAAAAAAATTTTTGCAAATTTTATGTTTTTTATTTTAGCTGCAGTGACTTGGAAATTTTTTTTCCAGCTAAACGATTGCATAGACTATATATCTTGGTTTTTAGCTTCAATTTCCTCTTCTTAGACCTCGATGCGACCATTTTTCGCTGAGAAATCGGACTTTCAATGAAAACGGATCCTTTTTTGTTTGACCATTGATATCTCAGCAACGAATAATCGCACAGAAAATAAAAGGAGGATTTCAGAAACTTAAATTAATTCTCTACAAGGATTGACAATGGTTTTTAGGATATTTTTTTTCTTTCATCCTTGACATGAATTTGAGAAAACAGGAAAAAAGATCTATTTATGTTTATTTAGAAAATCAATGGCGAAATTAAAAATATTGATAAAACGACTAATGTTAAGCGTGACTTTTACAGCTCAATATACCCACAAAAACCCTGTAAAGTTTCAATTTGTTCTATCGAACTGTTTTTTTGTTCCAAACAATCCCATTTTTGAAAAAAATTAATGAAAATATGTTTATTGCTCCTATATATTTATCAATTACTAATTATGTGGCGTAATTAGTAATCAGCATTTTTCTTTCATCATGAGGCACAGATGGGTGAAATCACCATTACCTAATTACTAATTATGCGGCGTAATTGGTAATGACTAATTATTTGTCGTAATTAGTAATCAGTAAATACCAATCACCAATTATGCGGCATAATTGGTTATAAGTATCCACTAATTATTTATCCTGCTTGATACTCAGTATCCAATGAAAATAGTAATTAGTAAATAATAATTACTAAATATGAGGTATAATTAGTAATTACTAATTATGCGGCGCAATTGATTATAAATATTCACTAATTATTTATTCTGCTCGACATCCAGTATTGAATGAAAATAGTAATTTGTAAATAGTAATTACTAAATATGCGGTATAATTGGTAATTACTAATTATGTAGCGCATTTGGTTACAAATATCCACTTATTATTTATTCTGCTTGATATTCAGTATCCAATGAAAATTGTAATGCCTAAATACCAATTACTAAATATGAGGTATAATTAGTAATTACTAATTATGCGGCACAATTGTTTATAAATATCCACTAATTATATATTCTGCTTGATATTCAGTATCTAATGAAAATCGTAACTCGTAGATACCAATTCGTAATTATGTGGCGTAAATAGTAATCGGTAAATATCAATCGCCAATTTTGCGGCATAATTGGTTATAAGCATCCACTAATTATTTATTCTTCTTGACAATCAGTATCAAATAAAAATAACAATTAATAAATACCAATGACTAAATATACGGTATAATTAGTAATTAGTAATTATGCGGCACAATTGGTTTGAAATATCCACTAATTATTTATTCTGCTTCACATTCAGTATCTAGTGAAAATCGTAATAGGTGGATATCAATTACCAAAGATGCGGTATAATTGGCGTTTTTTCTTTATTCGCTCCATCAAGGGTGACAATTTATTTTTAAATAATATAAAAAAAATCGCAAATTTATTTATACTTTTGTTTATCAGCTCCATAGTGAATTCGTCAAAACCATGAACGGTTTTAAAAGAGCATCGCACACTTCTGGGAGTCCGTCAAAACCAATCGGGGCAAGTTTCAATAAGAGTGCAAATGTTCTGCATTCTAATTCCATTGATTGGAGCCAATTGGGAGCCGTTACTGAAGTTAAAGATCAGGGCCCATGTGGTTCTTGTTGGGCCTTTTCAGCCGTAAGTATAAATTAAATTAAAGAGTGAAATTTGCAAAATCGTGCAAATTACAATTTTTTTTTTCAAAATCCTACTCTTCAATTCTCATACCATCAATAACTCTTGTAATTGTGTTGCACAAAAAATCAAAGCACTAAAATATATATTTTTTTTTTAATATTTTTTACGAAAACATTTTTTTTCCCCGAAGAAAATTATTCTAAATTTTGATCACGATAGTATCCTGAAAATGTTCAAAAAATATGTCTCGCATATTAAAAACCACCGCTATTAAATTTAGAAAGAACCGTTCAATGAGATGAAGTTTTTAAAATTTTTTTTTGTTTTTCATAAATATCGAACAAGAATGTTGCGATGGGAAATTTTATCATAGTTTTTTATTCAAAATTTGTCGAATGAAATTCTTGAATCTTGCTGTTTTGCGCAGACCGGTTCTTTAGAGGCTCAACATTTTATACGCTACAAGGAACTCGTTCCATTGAGCGAACAAAATCTCGTCGATTGTTCAAAAGAATACGGAAATTACGGCTGCCAAGGCGGTCATATGCTTAATGCATTTCTTTACATAAAAGAGCACGATGGTATCGCCACCCAGGCGAGTTATCCCTATGAAGCGATAGACGATAAAGAATGCAGGTAATGATAATTTTATATCACCATATCAAAAGAGGCGAGCGATTATTATTTCACAATGTTTCTCCACTAGCAAATTTTACGACTGAGATTTCATTCTTCCAAATTTGTGAATATTAATCAAATGAAATAAAATCGCACTACACGTAATTAAAATTTTGGTTACGTTATACATATAAGGCTTGGGTGGGCTTATTCGCTTGCGAGAAAGATTACGCGGGCATGCGCCACACCGCGGCCGTTTACTGATCCATATGCAACCTCCAAACACGTGAAGGCTCAGTCGACCTTGGAATCTAAATAATTTCATGTTTGTTTTTTTTTTTTACTGATTTTCATTCTCCCTACTCCCAAGAATTCAAAGAAAAAATTAAAATTTAAAAAAAATAAAAAAAAAAATTTAATTCAATTAAATTTGTTCGTTGAATACGCGTGGACATAGTTTCCGGACTCGCCGCGAGATGTCGCAGAGCGGCAACCGCTGAACCCCCATACGGAGGATGCGACGAGTATGCTTATAAAGGCTGGCGCGAGAACGGAATATTAACAGAAGTCCGGCGCAAATGAAGCCATATAAAGAGTTCTTGCCGGCTTCTCATGAATTCGTACTTTTGTATTTGATTTTCCTAGAGAATTTCCGATTTTTCGGAAATTTCTACACGGGTATCGCATATTCAACCCATATTCGGGATGTATGCAGCCCATTTTTCAACTATATTTGGAATACATGCAACATATATTTAATCTATATTTCAGATGTATGCATCATATATATAAAATATATATTGTATGTATGTGTCGTACATTATACATGTATTTAAAATATATTTATATATGTCTAAAATATATTTTAAATACATTTAAGCTATACGTACATATGCGAAAAGCGGCAAAATCTATCCAAATAAATATATTACACATCTATACAAAATATATTTTAAATACATTCATATATATACGGTAATTATATTTTGAATATATTTCGTACGCAATTTTGCATATATTTTAAATATATAAATTTCCGTGTGGGCCTGACCAATGGTTCCTTAATTGACGTATCAAATCAAGACATTTTTCACGCTAGTTTGGACCCCTTAAGGTGCAGCTCTCATAAATCAATTTTTGAGTTTCCTTGCGATGTGCATAATCCTGACCAAACCACTTGACGGATCTTATCCTACAACGTCTCATTTTCTTCGTAACACTCTTCCGGACGGCTTAAGTGTGGCACATTTTTTTTAAGTTCCTTATTTTAGAGTCAAAGGCCACTTCTTGAATTTTTGAAACAAAAAATGCGTCAAAAATTCAAAAAATCGCCCGCAACTCCATAATAAGAACCGTTAAAAAAAATGTGCCACACTTAAGCAGTCCGGAAAAGTGTTACGAAGAAAATAAGATGTTGTAAGTTAAGATCCGTCAAGCGGTTTGGTCAGAATCGTGCACAGTGTAGTGAAACTAAAAAATTAATTTATCTGAGAACCGCTGCACCTTAAGGCTTCCAACTATGGCATCAAAAATTTCTTTGTTTGATACGTCAAATGATGGACCATTGTTCAAGTTTACACGTATTCAACGAACGTGAAGTTGGGCAAATTTGTAATTAGCTAATTACAAATTACAAATTACATTTGTAATTAGTATTGAAATTTTCACTAATTACAAATTAAAAATGTAATTACTATCGAAATTTTCACCAACTACAAATTACAATTTTAATTAGTATCGAAATTTTCACTAATTATAAATTAAAAATGTAATTAGTATCGAAATTTTCACTAATAACAAATTACAAATGTAATTAGTATCGGAATTTTCTGCTGCTGACGATGAAACCTCAATAAACCTAGATAAACTGCAATCTGCTGGATTTCGAAGGAATTAAAGAAATTCACGCCATGAATTGGAAAAAATTTCGATAGTACATACGTTTGTAATGAGTGGAAATGTCGATATTAATTACATTCGTAATTTGTAATTAGTGAAAATGTTGGAACTAATTACGTTTGTAATTAGTGAAAATTTCAATCCCAATTACATTTGTAATTTGTAATTAGTGAAAATTTCGATACTAATTACAATTTGAATTTGTAATTAGTGAAAGTTTCGATACTAATTACATTTTTAATTTGTAATTTGTAATTAGTGAAATATTTGATTCTAATTTACATTTGTATTTTATAATTAGTGAAAACTTCGATACTAATTTACATTTGTAATTTGTAATTAGTGAAATTTTCGATACTAATTACGTCTGTAATTAGTAATTCGAGGGTAATTATTTCAAGTAATTAGTAGTGCCCAAACCATGCCCGAGGGTTATATATAATACTTATTCAGTATTGTATAACCTTTGGTGAGTAATTTAAATGAGCGAAAGATCTCAACGTCCTGCGCCGCGCTGCGGCCGACAACTGAACTATGCGCCGGGGAGCCTATAAAGACCCTCAATCTTGCTGTCACATAACTTCTATAATCTATCTCTCCCTCCCCCACACATTTTTCTCGAAAACTTGATAAAATTGACAAAATGATGGATTGTACAGATATGATCCTAACAACTGCGGTGCCGTGATCGTCGATTTCGCCGAGTTACCGGTAGGTGACGAGAATGCATTGAAGGACGCTGTCGCCACAATTGGACCGATGTCGGCCGCGATGGATGCTTCTCATGAGAGTTTTCAGCATTACGGCTCTGGCATTTATCGCGAGCCCAGTTGCTCGACAACTTTTTTGAATCATGCAGTTTTGATTGTAGGTTATGACGTCGAAGATGGCGTCGATTACTGGCTCGTGAAGAACAGCTGGAGCACCACCTGGGGCGAGAACGGATACGTAAAAATACCACGCCATGATAACAATCACTGCGGCATCGCTTCCGATACGTCTTATCCGATTGTTCCAAATTTATAAATGGAAACAAACAAATTTAAAATAATTCACCATCGCAATTTGTTTTTTTTTCTTTCATTTGAAATTCAAAGCAAAATCAAATTAATCGATCGTCGCATTTGAGAAAATTGTTTTTCTTCAATCAATAAAAATGAACGATTGAAGAAGTTGTTATTTCTTTGTAGTAAATAAGTATCTTGTTTTTTGTGTCTGAAATTAAAAAAAAATATGATGCTTAAAAAAACTATCCCTAAAAATATATATGGGTCATTTCATATCAAATTTACCTATAGTTGAAATACCCCTTTCAATTTTGATGAAATTTGGTCAGAAGTTGTCTTTGATCGTAAAACTAAGTTCCACCGAAGTAAAAAAATTGATTTTTTTTTCGAAAATTCAAAATTTCACAATTTATTCAATTTTTTGAGCTCATTTTTTAAATATCTCGAAAACTATTTTAGTTACGGAAAAATCGTCCGGAGTTCATCTTACAGAGTATCTTGGGGCTACGAAAAAAAAATATTCAAAAATTTTTTTTTTATGTATGATGAATTTGGAGAATTTTTAAACATCGTGAAAATCCACAATTGACATTCAATTTTTGGTTCAATTTTTTTTATATAATACCTTGTACTGATCTTAAAAGATCCTGAATTTTTCAGAATGGCCTTTTTCTTCAAAAATATGATTTTTTTAATTTTGGTGCTGAGAAATGAAAAAAAAAAATGTTCCACTTCAGATGGAACTTCTGAAGGTGACTTTGTGATGAGTCGGCTGTGTTTGTAAATTTAACGAGTTTCACGTGCGACAGAAAAAAAACCCTGCAAATTGAACATTCGCACATTGCTTCCTCATTTTATCCATTTCCATAGCTTCCTTTATCACAAAGTACAGCGATTAAATTTGGCTTCCTCACAAAGGATTGGTTTGTACAATACTTTTCAATGCTAATTTAATGCTAAAATTTTCGAGTTTTTATGCCATTGAAAAAAAATCATAAAATTTCAACTCTTTGTGCGATTGTTGCCAAATTCAATATCGAACAACTTTGATCATTATTTTGAATGTGTACAAAATTTCAGTACAAACATCTCGGAAATAGCTGAAGTTAGAGTATTTGGGCTATTTTTCAAAAAATCAAATTTTTATAAAATTTTAATGATTCCATCGATTTGCGCTAAATTTTATAACGAGCAACCTCGATAGCTATATTAGCTCTGTACAAAGTTTCAGTGCAATATCTTATAAATTGAACAAATTAGAACGTTTGCGCTAATTTTCAAACAATTCAAAATTTTATAAAATTTTAATTGTTCTAAAAGAATTAAAATGTTATGAAGATATTTTGAAAGAATCGATCATGGTTGAGCTTATAAGAAAACTACTTTTTGGAATCCGTCTGAATTTTTTTTCTTAATCATTCAATTGATTACAATTTTTACTATCTTCATTACGATGGTTAATTAAATTTAGCCATAATGGAAACGTTATTAATTTTTGCCCATTCCTGCCTGTTCGGAAAATTGCCTGAATTGTTCTGGTTGGGAAATTGGGAGAAAATGTGGGAGATTGAGAAACACGAGGTGCTCGAAGAATCGCCGGAAAAGAAAAGAACTCACTCGCGTGCACACAATAATTCTATATTTATTAACAACTGGGTTAAATTCAAAAAAGTATATAAATCACAGGTTCAATAATAAATTGATAGTATAGCCGTGGCGATGACTACGCGAAATCGAAGAGGTGCCGGAAAATAGCGGACGCCGCGTGCGACGTCATGTATTGCCAGCATTAGCCCGTAGTGGGCAGGGATTATTGGCCCAACATTGGCCAAGCGTCGGCAACCAAGTAGGGGGTCCAAGGCTGGCAAACAGTCGGCCGTAAGTTGCGTGCCAATTGTTGGGTGCCCGATTTCAAGCCAACGGTTAGCCATACTCCGATTATCAGCAATGTTTTCATGGTATCGTTTTATAAAAAGTTAAGTGACCTCCCATAACTTAATTTCGAGACCTCTAACTCCTCTTAAGTTGTGTGAATCCTCAAAAGTGAAGTTTGACAAAAACCATGACCTGCCATAAGTTTTGTGACCTCTCATAACTTAATTTCGGGGCCCCTGACCTCTCATAAGTTATGTAAACTCTCAAAACTTTATTCAAGTATACCTGACCCCTCATAACTTAAGTGACATCTCTCATAACTTAATTTCGCGACTCCTAACCCGTCGCAGGTTATGTAAAGCCTCAAAACAATTCCAGGATTTCGGCCCCTCATTAGTTAAGCGACCCCTCATAATTTAATTTTAGAACTCCTGATAAGTTATGTAAGCCCTCAAAACTTGCTTTCGAGGACCGTACCGACTTTGTTTTTCCGTGTACGTATATATATTTTCGGCCTATGTTTCATAAATATGATATACGCATCTGAATATTATAAGTAGTCGATGGTGTAGTGATTAGCGTGTCAATAGTAGGTCACTAGTTAGGCTCGGTAGGCAGGTAGGTTTCAAACCCCAGACTAAGCTCGTAAATATTCTTCGATCCGCGTCTATAGAAGGAAAATTAATCAGTCAAAAAAATGGATTAATTTTTGGAAGATCTTTTTTTTACTAATTAATTCATGTTCAATTCAGAGATACGCGTAAAACAGAGGGTCGAGGGTTCAAATCCCAGTGGCGACACATTTTTTTTTCTTCAAATTATGTTTCTTAATTTTACTCGATCTTTAGATACTACTAATTACGAATAAAAAACTGATTTTTATCGTAACTACTAATACATGTATGGAATAAAAAAATAATTCTGGACTCAAATGTCCATACAAAAAGTTCAAGCATCCTTTACCGGTCTATATTGGCCCAGTATTGGTCCTAAGCATTGGCCGATCCTTGTAAGCGATGATTGGCCAATGTTTGGCCCCCAAGCAACTGCCCCGCGGATAAAACTGAGCCTCGGGCCAATAATCGTACAATGGTGCCGGCCCAATGCTATGCCAGGCCTGGTTAATAGTCTTCCCACATGGAAATTTATATAAGTAAAATATAAGCAGAAAATATATTTTACTTGTATTGCATTAATAAGAGTCATGTATACAGCGTATATCCAATACATTTAAAATATATGGAAAATATAAGTCGCATATTCAAGAATTTGGCGCTTGTTTGTAGTTTCCGGACTCGCCGCGAGATGTCGCAGAGCGGCAACCGCTGAACCCCCATACGGAGGATGCGACGAGTATGCTTATAAAGGCGGGCGCGAGAACGGAATATTAACAGAAGTCCGGCGCAAATGAAGCCATATAAAGAGTTCTTGCCGGCTTCTCATGAATTCGTACTTTTGTATTTGATTTTCCTAGAGAATTTCCGATTTTTCGGAAATTACTACACGGATATCGCATATTCAACCCATATTCGGGATGTATGCAGCCCATTTTTCAACTATATTTGGAATACATGCAACATATATTTAATCTATATTTCAGATGTATGCATCATATATATAAAATATATATTGCATGTATGTGTCGTACATTATACATGTATTTAAAATATATTTATATATATCTAAAATATATTTTAAATACATTTAAGATATACGTACATATGCGAAAAGCGGCAAAATCTATCCAAATAAATATATTACACATCTATACAAAATATATTTTAAATACATTCATATATATACGGTAATTATATTTTGAATATATTTCGTACGCAATTTTGCATATATTTTAAATATATAAATTTCCGTGTGGGCAAAATTCAAAAAATCATATTTTTGAAAAACAACGCAATTCTGAAAAATTCAGAATCTTTTATCAGTACGAGGTATTATATAAAAAAAATTGAACAAAAAATTCAATGTCGCTTGTGGATTTTCACGATGCTTAAAAATTCTCCAAATTCATCATATATAAAAAAAAAAATTGGAATATTTTTTTTTTCGTAGCCCCAAGATACTCTTTAAGATGAACTCCGGACGATTTTTTCGTAACTATAATAGTTTTCGAGATATTTAAAAAAAAAACTCAAAAAATTGAAAAATGGAGAAATTTTAAATTAAAAAAAAAAAATTTAATTTTTTTCCTTCGGTAGAACTTAGTTTTACGATCAAAGAAAACTTCTGACCAAATTTCATCGAAATTGAAAAGGGTATTTCAACTATCGGCCAATTTGACATGGAATGACCCATATATATTTTTAGGGATAGTTTTTTTAGGAATTGTATTTTTTTTTTTCAAAATCACACAAAAAACGAGATACTTATTTACTACAAACAAATAACAACTTTTTCAATCGTTCATTTTTATTTATTGAAGAAAAACAATTTTTTCAAATGCGACGATCGATTATTTTGATTTTGCTTTGAATTTCAAATAAATAAAAAACAAATTGCGATGGCGAATTTATTTAAATTCGTATTTGGACTTTAATTGCGATATGGATTTTTTTGTTTGTCAGTTTGTTTCCGTTTATGCATCTGGAACAATCGGATAAATTGTCTTGGAAGCGATGCCGCAGTGATTGTTATCATGGCGTCGTATCTTTACGTATCCGTTCTCGCCCCAGGTGGTGCTCCAGCTGTTCTTCACGAGCCAGTAATTGATGCCTTTTTCGGTGCCATAACCTACAATCAAAACTGCGTGATTCAAATCAATGGACGAGCAACTGGGCTCGATGTAAATACCGGAGCCGTATTGCTGAAAACTCTCATTAGAAGCATCCATCGCGGCCGATATCGGTCCAATTGTGGCGACAGCGGCCATCAATTTATACTCGTCACCTGACGCTAACGTGACGAAACCACTGATCACGGCACCGCAGTTGGCAGAATTATATCTGTACAATCCATCATTTTGTCAGTTTTATCCAGTTTTCAAGAAAAGTGTGTGGGGGAGGGAGAGATAGATTATAGAAATTGTGTGAGAGCAAGATTGAGGGTCTTTAGGCTCCTCGGCGCATAGTTCAGTTGTCGGCCGCAGCGCGGCGCAGGACGTTGAGATCTTTCGCTCATATGAATTAATCACCGAAGGGTTATAACCAACCCATGCCCAAGGATTATATAATACTGAAATCAGTATTATATAATCCTTGGGCATGGGTTGGGTACTACTAATTACTTGAAGTAATTACCCTCAAATTACTAATTACAAATTAAAAATGTAATTATCATCGAAATTTTCACTAATTACAGCTTGCAAATGTAATAAGTATCGAAATTTTCACTGATTACAAATTACAAATGTAATAAGTATCGGATTTTTCACTACTTAGAAGTTATAAAGGTAACTAGTATCGGAATTTTCACTAATTACAAATTATAAATGTAATCAGTATCGAAATTTTCACTAACTACCAATTAAAAGAGTAATTAGTATCGAAATTTTCGCCAATTACAAATTACAAATGTCACTGGTATCGAAATTTTCACTAATTACAAATTACAAATGTAATTAGGATCGAAATTTTCACTAATTACAAACGTAATTAGTATCAACATTTTCACTAATTACAAATTACGTATGTAATTAGTCTCGACATTTTCACTAATTACAAATGTATTTAATATTGAAATTTTTTCCAATTCACGGCGTAAATTTCTTTAATTTCTTCGAAATTCAGCAGGTTGCAGTTTATTTGGGCTTATTGAGGTTTCATTCACAGCAGCAGAAAATTCCGATACTAATTTTTACATTTGTAATTAGTGAAAATTTCGATACTAATTACATTTTTAATTTTTAATTCGTGAAAATTATTTTGATACTAATTACAATTGTAATTTGTAATTAGTGAAAATTTCGATACTAATTACAAATTTGCCCAACTCTGATACTGATCTGGGTCGTGATGTTGAGTTGACACCACAGTAATTGCCAGATTTGACGTTTAAATACCTGCGCATTGCAGGATTAATGAGTAAAAAATATGAAACAATGTCTACTACATATTAAAAATTTCTAATTCATCGTTTAAGGGTGTCGAGTCAGCCTCAAAACGCCGAATTTCGAACCTAAATATATACGTTCGTTGAATACGTGTAAACTTGAACAATGGTCCATCATTTGACGTATCAAACAAAGAAATTTTCGACGCGATAGTTGGAAGCCTTAAGGTGCAGCAGTTTTCTCATAAATTAATTTTTTAGTTTCACTACGCTGTGCACGATTTTAACTTACAACATCTTATTTTCTTCGTAACACTTTTCCGGACTGCTTAAGCGTGGCACATTTTTTTCTATGGTTCTTATTATGGAGTTACAGGCGATTTTCTGAATTTTTGACCCATTTTTTGTTTAAAAAATTCAAGAAGTGGCCTTCGACTCTAAAATAAGGAACTCAATAAAAAAGTGCCACGCTAAAGCCGTCCGGAAAAGTGTTACGAAGAAAATGAGACGTTGTAGGATAAGATCCGTCAAGTGGTTTGGTCAGGATTATGCACATCGCAAGGAAACTCAAAAATTGATTTATGAGAGAACCACTGCACCTTAAGGGGTCCAAACTAGCGTGAAACTAGCGGTCAATTGATGGACCGTTGGTCAGGTTTACGCGTATTCAACGAACAAGTTTGATTAAATTAAATTTATTTTTTTTAATTTATTTTTAATTTTTATTTTTTCGTTGAATTCTCGAGAGTATAGAAAATGAATATCAGTAAAAAAAAAACAAAGATCAAATTCTTCAGATTCCGAGGTCGACTGAGCCTTCACGAGTTTGGAGGTTGCATATGGTTCAGTAAACGGCCGCGGCATGGCGCATGTCCGCGTTATCTTTCTCGCAAGCGAATTAGCCCGCTCAAGCCTTATATGTATAACGTAACCAAAATTTGAATTAAGTGTAGTGAGATTTCATTTCATTTGATTAATATTCACAAATTTTGAAGAATGAAAACTCAGTCGTCAAGTTTCTTAGTGGAGGAACATTGTAAAATAATAATCGCTCGCTTCTTTTGATATGGTGATATAAAATTATCATTACCTGCATTCTTTATTGTCTACCCCTTCATAGGGATAAGACGCCAGGGTTGCGATACCATTGTTCCCTTTTATGTAACGAAATGCATCGAGCACCTCACCGTCCGTGCAGCCGTCGGTTCCGTATGGTTTTGAACAATCTATGAGATTTTGTTCGCTCAATGGAACGAGTTTGCCATGGCGTCTAAAATGTTGACCCTCCACAGCACCGGTCTGCGCAAAACAGCAAGATTCAATGATTTCATTCGACAAATTATGAATAAAAAACTATGAGAAAGTTTCCCATGTCAACATTCTTGTTCGATATTTTGAAAAAAAACTTCATCTCATTGAACGGTTCTTTTTAAATTTAATAGCGTTGGTTTTCAGTATGTGGGACATGTTTTTTGACCATTTTCAAAATACTACGGTGATCAAAATTTATAATATTTTTCTTCGCACCCAGAAAAAAGATCTAGTCGTAGGTACTATAATCGTTTATTTGATTATTTTTTAGTTACTTTAAAGGAAATTTTCTTTCCATCCAATTTTGGGCGATATTTACTTCCACTATACTTTATAACGCTTTTTGCGTTATGGACAATTCAGAAAAAAATGCGGAGGGACGGGACCGGGTTTCGAACCCGGGACCTCTCGATTGCCGGTCGAGTGCTCTTCCAATTGAGCTATCCAATCCGCTACCGACATTATTTCCGAATTGTCCATATGTGCACGATTTCGTGTTACAATCTCCCCTGCCAGAGTCAAGCCGCCATCTAGCGGCTCGCACTCGAACTCAAACGCAAACTCAACTCAACGGGTACAACAGACTGGGATTGTCTGAGGGGGGCTATGAGGTACGGGAAGGGGTACTACAGGCGTCGGCCTGAGGGAGGAGTGGGGGAGCTTGGCTAGCAGAAAGGTGGGAGATGGATCTCAGGGATCTCAGGGATTTGGATTCTTTTTACACGGCAACCACGAAATTAATTTTCCGTGGTTATTCAGAGGCGTTGTCCCATTGTCGGGCGCCACTTCTAACGCTTTTTGCGTTATGGACAATTCAGAAAAAAATGCGGAGGGACGGGACCGGGTTTCGAACCCGGGACCTCTCGATTGCCGGTCGAGTGCTCTTCCAACTGCGCTATCCAACCCGCTACCGACATTATTTCCGAATTGTCCATATGTGCACGATTTCGTGTTACAACTTATTTATTTGAATCCCCTGTCATCGAGAAACAGGCGTTGAAGGAAAATTCTATTCGTTGTTACTTAATGCCTATTCACCCGTAATCTCATCCGATCATATCTGCAGATTTGTCAATACCCCAAAAATCCGCCAGGTGGCTACCTCTCACACAAGCGAACCTGCCACTCGTCTAAGTTTGATATCCTTATTTTTCAGAATGCATATTTAATACATTGAACATTGCGGCAAAACGCAAGATGGTCGAATCCCCGAAAAGGATTCCCATAAAAAAAGGTGTTTTTTCTTTTCCCTTATGTTAAAGAAAAGACGAAGCTTTACGAAATTCCAGACTTCATATGTGCAGCTATACATTCAAAGATTGAAATGTTTGGAGCGATATATATTGTGTGAATATTAAAAAAAAAATTATTCCATTTAAATACATATTTGTTCAGTTTCACTCTTTAATTTAATTTATACTTACGGCTGAAAAGGCCCAAGAAGAACGACAATTTTTCTGTTTTTTTACGTCAGTAACGGCTCCCGATTGTCTCCAATCAATGGATTCAGGAAGCTGAACGATTGCACTCTCATTGAAACTTTCCCCAATTGGTTTTGACGGACTCCCATAAGTGTTCGATGTTCTTTTAGAACCGGTCATGATTTTGACGAATTCACTATGCAGCTGATAAACAAAAATATAAATAAATTGGCGAATTTTTTAATATTATTTAAAAATAAATTGTTACCCTTGATGGAGCGAATAAAGAAAGAATGCCAATTATACCGCATCTTTGGTAATTGGTATCCACTAATTACGATTTTGACTAGATACTGAATACCAAGCAGAATAAATAATTAGTGGATATTTATAACCAATTGTGCCGCATAATTAGTAATCATAACTAATATTATAAATGGAAAAGTTTGTATGTTTGGATGTTTGGATGTTTGGGGGTTTATAGTAATTATTACATAATTAGCATAATTACCGCATAATTAGTAATTACTAAATAAACTTCATATTTAGTAATCGGTATTTACTAATTACTATTTTCATTGGATACTGAATATCAAGCAGAATGAAAAATTAGTAGATGCTTATAACCAATTATGCCGCATAATTGGTGATTGATATTTACTGATTACTATTTACGCCACATAATTAGTAATTGGTATTTGCTAATTACTATTTTCATTGGATCCTGAATATTAAGCGGAATAAATAACTAGTGGATATTTATAACCAATTGTGCAACATAATTAGTAATTACTAATTTACCACATATTTTGTAATTGGTATTTACTAATAACTATTTTCATTGGATACTGAATATCAAGCAGAATAAATAATTAGTGGATGCTTATAACCAATTATGCCACATAATAAGCGATTGATGTTTACTGATCACTATTTACGTCACATAATTAGTAATTGGTATTTACTAATTACTATTTTCATTGGATACTGAATATCGAGCAGAATAAATAATTAGTGGATGTTTATAACCAATTGTGCCGCATAATTGGTAATTACTAATTATACCTCATATTTAGTAATTGGTATTTACTAATTACCATTTTAATTGGATACTGAATATCAAGCAGGATAGATAAATAATTAGTCGATACTTATAACCAATTATGTCGCATAATTGGTGATTGGTATTTACTGATGACTAATTACGACAAATAATTAGTTATTACCAATTACGCCGTATAATTAGTAATTAGGTAGTGGTGATTTCACCCATCTGTGCCTCATGATGGAAAAAAAATTGCTGATTACTAATTACGCCACAAAATTAGTAATTGATGAATATATTCGAGCAATAAACATATTTTCTTTAATTTTTTTCAAAAATGGGATCGTTTGGAACAAAAAAACAGTTCGATAGAACAAATTGAAACTTTACAGGGTTTTTGTGGGTATATTGAGCTGTAAAAGTCACGCTTAACATTAGTCGTTTTATCAATATTTTTAATTTCGCCATTGATTTTCTAAATAAACATAAATAGGTATTTTTTCCTGTTTTCTCAAATTCATGTCAAGGATGAAAGAAAAAAATTATCCCAAAAACCATTGTCAATCCTTGTAGAGAATTAATTTAAGTTTCTGAAATCCTCCTTTTATTTTCTGTGCGATTATTCGTTGCTGAGATATCAATGGTCAAACAAAAAAGGATCCGTTTTCATTGAAAGTCCGATTTCTCAGCGAAAAATGGTCGCATCGAGGTCTAAGAAGAGGAAATTGAAGCTGAAAACCAAGATATATAGTCTATGCAATCGTTTAGCTGGAAAAAAAAATTCCAAGTCACTGCAGCTAAAAAAAAACATAAAATTTGCAAAAATTTTTTTTCACACTATTTCTCAGGATTGCGTAGAACGTGTAGCTTCGATTTTTTTTTTCTGAAACATCTCGAAACTAGAATTTTGAAGCTTGAAGATGCTTTTTTTTAGACATCGATTCGACCATTTTTCACTGAGATACAGCATTTTTTAAAAGCACTAAAAATTTAGGAAATTTGTTTGATCCCTTAGTTTTGTCCAGTAGTGTATTATGACGCGGATTTAGTCTTCTTGATGCAGCTAATGAACAAGAATAAATAAATGTGCAAATTTTGGACATGGTTTATTTATTTGAAAAATTATATAAATAAATAATATTTTTGAAAATTCCTCGCTACTCACCTTATCGCTGTATTCGTTAATTTTCATTTTGTACGAAACTAAACCGCGGTCAAATTGGAGATTATGCTGGTCGACTTTTGCTTTGTTGTCTAAAAATATTTGCAGTCTCTTGGACTCCTCTTCAACGTTTTCATACTGTTTGTGGAACTGAGCCTGAAAGAAAAACGTTGTTCCAAAAACTTCATTCTAATAATCGATTTAACCGAATTTCTTTTTTCAATAATTCCAATTTTATTTATTAAATACTAAAAAAGTATATTAATGTATTAATGTATTATATATTTTACAAATTTATATTATATCAATTATATTATGATATAATTATCATATATTATTATATAATATCTTATATTATAAAAATATTATATTTCAGAAATTCAGAAAAATCTATAATTTTATAGAAATTCTTACAAATACGATCATGAAATTTGTGCACGAAGGCAAAAACATTTGACCTTGATGGTTACAAACTTCCAAAAGTTCGATAACTTTGAAAAATTAAAAATTGCTTTTTCCATTTTTCATTTTTCTTCTTTAATTCTATGTAAACATCCTGAGTAAGTATATTTTTTTAAACTCCAGGAATTTTTTCAAACTTCAATGAAAATATCATATATGGGTCATTCCATGTCAAATCGACCAAGAATTGGAATCGACCCCTCTCAATTTCGATGAAATTTGGCCAGAAGTTTTCGTTTTCAATTAAATGGAGTTCTACCAAATGAAAAAAATTAAATTTTCTTTTCAAAAGTTATCCAAAATTTAAAAATGCACATTTTTTCTATCCTTTCAAGTTTATTTTTCAAATATCTCGAAAACTACTATAGTTACAGAAAATCGTTCTCAATGCGTTCTGAAGAGTATACGTGAGGCTACAAAAAAATATATATTCCGTAAAAAAAAATTTTTAAATAATAAATTTGGAGAATTTTGAATTTTCAAAAATCGTGAAAATCCAAGTTCCATATTTTATTTTTGGTATAATTTTGTTTATATATTACCTTGTATTGATCTTAAAAGATCCTGAAATTTTCAGGATGGTGTGTTTTTGTTTCAAAAATTAACCTTTTTCGAATTTTGGTAAAAAAAATTGTTTTTAGTTTCTCCTCTAAGTTAAGTAAAGTTGAGCAATCATGTAATTCTGTAATTTTGAGCAGTAAAAATTTCACTTAATGACAATTAAAAAAGAAAAAATTTGTTAACCAAAAATTAAAAAATTTTATTTTTGAAACAAAAAACCACCATCCTGAAAATTTCAGGATCTTTTAAGATCAGTACAAGGTATCATATTAAAAAAATTAAACAAAAATAAAATACGGAACTTGACTTTTCACGATTTTTGAAAATTCGAAATTCTCCAAATTCATCATTTAAAAATTTTTTTTTCGGAATATTTTTTTTTCGTAGCCCAAGTATACTCTTTAAAACGAATTCAGAACTATTTTTCGTCACTGCAATAGTCTTTAAGATATTTAAAAAATAAACTTGAAAGTTTTGAAAAATTGTGACATTTTGAATTTTGCATAACTCTCGAACAAAAATTTTTTTTTTCCTTTGGTAGAACTTCGTTTTATTGAAAACGATAACGTCTGACCAAATTTCATCGAAAACGATAACGTCTGACCAAATTTCATCGAAATCGAAAGGGGTCGATTTCAACTCTTGGTCGATTTGACATGGAATGATCCATACATATTCTATTTATTATTTGAAAAAACAAAACGTTATTTAAAAAAATCAAAACCGTGGGATTTTTTTCCATAAAAATTTCGAAATGCAGAATTTAATATTTTTATCGATGAAAAGAATACCAATTTATTGGCAGCAAGGATTTTTCTAAATAGATGTACCTTAAATGCGACCCATTCCGGACGTCCCACGTCCAATTTTTCAGCCGCCTGTATTGCAGCGAAAAGTGTCACAAATACGACGAGCAGACCCTTCATTGCTGTCAACTGCAGGAAAAAAATTTATCATTTTTTAAAATATTTTCATTTACAACAAATTTGATTTGTTAATTAATGGAAATGATTATAATTTTTTTATCCAATAATTTCATTAGCGAAAATGCAACTTTGAGCTATCGTTAAATTTTCCTCCTGCGTCTTCAATTGTTTCACCTGAAATTATTTAATTATTTCAATCTGTTCTACCCGAGATTAAAATAGGATGTCTTGAATCTGAATTTTGTTATTTATTATTAATAAAAGAATTATAAGAATTATAATAAAAAACAATCTATTTTCTCACTATCGGTCGGTCATAATACTTTTTATTATGAAACCTTCTCAACCTACCGCCGGTTGGAAAAACTTCCTACCGACGAATTTCTCGATTATCGATTAATCGATGATTATTTCAATATATTATCGATTTTCAAGAATCGATACTTCAAATAATCGATTATTTCAACGTCGATTATTTTTTCAATAATCGCCCATCTCTAGTCTCGAAACGCTACCGCGTCTCTTAATACGTCGAGAACAATTGTTGAATTATTTTTGAGTCAAATACTTACCGGGAACGAAAGTCAAAATGATGACGAAAGTTACTGGATGTGAATTAACTCTTGCGGCAATTGCTCAAGATACAATGATATACCAAACGTCGATACTTCGGCTTTTATACCATTTATCCCCACTTGTTTCGCGATTTTTCAAGGGAACGTTGCTTCGAAAACCGTCATCGAGCCTTTTCAAAAAGTCTCCAGAATCGACACTAGATAAGATAATTAATTAATTCTTCCGGCTAAATGAAACTCATCAAATTAACGTGAACGTTGAAATTTTGTATTTTATTACATCGTCTCCTTGTTTAAACAGTTACGTCTCAAAGACGATTTGTAAAAGTGTGTAAATAAGTGTAAAGTGCTTTTGAAACTTTGAACGCGTTTTTCTCAAAAGTGTTTTTGACTCGGCTTAAATTTCTACACAGACTTTATGAATATATTTTTTAGTAATGAAACGAAGGTTTTTGTTACCGATAAATATTCTCCATTTTGTAAACAATTTAAGACAAATTTTTCATGAAAAATCGATTTTTTTCTTGAGAATTTTTGAGTTTTTTTCTTGAGTATTTTTGTAGAATTATTATTTTTTCGAAATAAATGTTTCGAAATAAAGTTAAAAGTTACAAAAATATGTATCTAAATTTTTACGTTGATGAATTGAAATGTCTTTCTCGAAAAAATTCTTGAAAAATCGTTTTTTTCCCGACCTCCTGACCGACCCCTTAAGCAATTTCGGAAAACTGTTTCTGTTCGTTTCTAACGAGCAACCTATCTTCGGGTTTTGAAATTTTGACATCTTTTTAATGATGGCTATATTTTTTCTACAACTATTCCATAACTATATTTTTTTCAAATTTTCTTTTCAACGTCGCTCGAACCTTTTCAAACTACAAAACACGAATGTAAAAAAATAACTTTTATGATAACGCCTGATAAATAAATAGAAGAAATAAACAATCTGAATTCGGATTTCCATACAAAAAGTGGGGAAACAAAAATTATGCATAAACGGAGGATTTGAAAAAGAAGAAAATCAACCCTTGATATCGAAGTGTGTATGATAAAAAAAAAGACGATATAGAGATAGTTTCCCGAAAATGATATTTTTCAAAATATCTTTGGCTCTTATGAAATACAAAAAAACGCAGTATTTTTTTCTCTCGTGGAGTCGGGAATTATTTATGGTATAAAATTTGTATAGTTTATCGAACTAAAAGTTTAAAATTATTGATATTCCATATCATATCACCATATCACATATCATATCACCAGTGATGATGTCATATGGAATATCAACAATTTGAAACTTTTCGTTCGATAATCCATAAAAATTTTCATATCACAAATAAGTTAACGTTTAATATATCAAGAAATATTGATTTTAGCAATTAGGTCTAAAGGACCTTTTTTGTAGGAAATTGAATTTCCCGAAAAAAAATTTTTAATATTTTTTTGGTAAAGATAATCATTTTGGAGTTAACAGTGAAAAAACGAGAATTCTGGGTAAAAATCAACTTTAGTGACCTCGTACCATTTCACCAGTGTAAGTTACACTTACGCTGTTAAAGACACTTTCGAGGATCGTTTAATTCTGCGTAAATCGCGACCTAAATCAATGCGATAGCATCAAAAACCGCGGAGTGGTAAAATTTTGAAGACAAAAATTTTTGATTTCCGTGTATTTTAGATGGAAAAACTTATCACGCGAATGGAAAGTACTTAATATTAATATTAAGGGTTGTAACTTTTAGGAAATTTTCTTTCAGACATATGCAACAAAATTTCGGGTGGGAAGTGAAAGTCGAAAAAAAATCGTGCAGCTCATAACTATGTTATAAGTATTTCCCGGTAATTTTTCGTGTTCGATTTCGTTATCTTTCGCGATATTTTCAGTCATAGATTTTAGTATCATAAAATTTGTTTGTATTTTTTTTCGAACAGTACATTTAAAGACAAAAATGCTGACAAAAAACGTCCCAATTAGTCAATTTTTGAAGAAGTTATGGCTATTTGGAAAAAAAAATTTTTTTTTGGTTGGGTAAAAAAAATTGAAAATTTCCTGAAAAATGTTTTAATGGGGTAGAAAAGTAAAAAAAAATCAGCCAAATCGAAAAGGATCGGGTTCAAAAGTGGTCGATTTGACATGGAATTACCCATATATATTTTTAGGGATAGTTTTTTAAGAAATTATTATTTTTTTTAATTTCAAAATCACGCAAAAAGCATCACGTAATTTTTTTCGTGCAAAAATGTCAAGTTTTGTGCCGAATCCCGTAGTAAAAAACTCCATTGAATCGCCAATGGCAACCAATGGTCCTCATACGACTCCATTGGACAATGAATGGGGACCCATTGAGATTTCCGCATTTTTCAATGGCGTATAGGAACGACCATTGATCAGTGAATGGATATCCATTGAAAAGTCACCATTGCCCAATGACGTCCATTGGATAGCAAATGCGGATGAACCGAATGATCACCATTACTCAATGATGCCCATTGGAAAGCAAATGCTGATGGACCGAGCCATCAGCATTGCCCAATGGTGTCCATTGGAAGGCAAATGCTGATGAACGAAATGATCAGCTTTACCCAATGATGTCCATTGGGAAGTAAATGCGGATAAACTGAATGATCAGCATTACCCAAAGATGTCCATTGGAAACCGCGTCGCGTTAGTTCCGAGACTTGGCGCGAGATGTCGCAGGACGGCAACCCGCTGAACTCCCATACGGATTATGCGAAGAGTATGCTTATCTAGACGATTGTGAGCACGGAATATTAGCAGAAGTCGGTGTCCAAAAAATCCATGCAAGGAGTTCTTGCCGACTGATGCCCATGGGATAATCGCCCTATTCCGTTTGAAATGGGGAAGTCAATCCTCATTGGAAAATCCCTATTCGATTTCAAATGGGGAATTCAATGGCGAAAATGTCCTTGGGGCAATTCGACATTCATCTCCATTGGTTATTTTGGCAATGGGGAATGAATGGTGATTTTTCAATGGTGACGAATGGAGTTTTTTACTATATGAAAGAATCTCAATTGATTATCGACATTCATTCCTCATTGCCTACAAAAACCAATGGAGATGAATGCCGAATTGCCTATGGGGATTTTCTTCATTGAATTCCTATAGGATAATCCCCATTCCGTTTCAAATGGGGAAGTCAATCCTCATTGGAAAATCCTCATTCGATTTCAAATGGGGAATTCAATGGCGAAAATCCCCTTAGGCAATTCGGCATTCATCTCCGTTGGTTATTTTGGCAATGGGGAATGAATGGAGATTTTTCAATGGCGACGAATGGAGTTTTTTACTACGGGATAAGCATCATTTGCGGGAACTTTTGATTTACTTCTTTAATTTGAAAAAATCTGCAGCTGAGGCGCATCGATTGCTTCTAGAAGCATATGGTGAAGCTGCTTTAAGTGAGAGAAGTTGTCAGGAATGGTTTCAAAAGTTTAAGAACGGTGAGTTTGACGTGAAGGACAAAGAACGGACAACGGAACGGAACGGACAAAGAACCTGCGAAACCATTACTGGAGCTCTCTACCGAACACAATTGATGAGATTGAGTCGGGCACTTAAGGAAAAACGCGCCCATTACTACTCCAGACACGACAAAATTATTCTTTTACACGATAATGCTCGTCCACATGTTGCGGCGCCGGTAAAAACATACTTGGAAACACTCAACGGGGAAGTTTTACCCCACCCGCTGTATTCACCAGACTTAGCCCCTTCCGATTATCACCTGTTCCGGTCGATGGCACATGGTCTGTCTGAGCAGCGCTTCACATCATATGAAGACACCAAAAATTGGGTAGATTTGTGGATAGCGTCAAAAGATGAAGAGTTTTTTCGACGGGGTATCCGAATGTTGCCAGAAAGATGGGGAAAAGTAGTGGCAAATGATGGAAAATACTTTGAATAAAACGTAATGTACTGTTCCTTCACAATAAATTCCTAATTTTTTATAAAAAACCGCGGAAACTTATTTGTACACCTAATAGTATGTTTAAAAAATTCAGAAAATTATATAATTTTTTTAATATGCTTCAAAGCAATTCTTAGAGATACGTACGTTCATGAAATTGGGGTATCTTATCGAATGACCTTTTAAAATTTGACCTGCGCCATTTGATCTCAGATATTTCGACTTGGTAAAATTGACCCCCAGACAGATTTCACCGAAATTTGTGCACTTTCAAAATTTGGATAATTTTTTAAAATTTAATAATTCCTTTTTTTCCATTTTTCATTTTTTTTCTTAAATTCTATCTAATCGTCCTAAGTATCGTCCATACAATTACCACCCAGGTAGGAAATCAAAAGGCTGACGATGGAAACAAGCTTGTGCGAGCCTTGTTTCACCAAGCCTGAGTGAGACAGACCTGGGCCAGGTTTCATTGCACCGTTTAGAGCAACCTGGAACCAAGACTGGCTGCTTAGCCTAAGCTCAGGGTTATTTCAAGTTTTATTCAGCCGGTGCATTTTAAGGCTAAAGCATCAAGGCTGGATGCAGGCTTGTTTCAGGTTGTGATAAAATAAAATAATTAGCCTTAAAATTCACCGGCTGAATAAAGCTTGAAAGAACCCTGAGTTTAGGCTAAGCAGCCAGACTTCGTTCCAGGCTGCTCTAATCGATGCAATGAAACCTGGCCCAGGTCTGTCTCACTCAGGCTCGGTGAAACAAAGCTCGCATAAGCTTATTTCCATCGTCAGCCTTTTAGCTAAGTTTAAAATAATATTTTTTCTGTATTTTTATGAAAAAAAAATTTAGCAATAAATGCGAGAATATTTTGAAATTGTGTATCTGAATAATATCTTTCAAAGAATAAGATAATCAAAATAAAATTTAGTACCCGTAGTAAAAAACTCCATTGAATCGCCAATGGCAACCAATGGTCCTCATACGACTCCATTGTACAATGAATGGGGACCCATTGAGATTTCCGCATTTGTCAATGGCGTACAGGGCTGACCATTGATCAGTGAATGGGTATCCATTGAACATCAAATGCGGATGAATCGAATGATCATCATTACTCAATGATGCTCATTGGAAAGCCAATGCGGATGAATCGAATGATCATCATTACTCAATGATGCTCATTGAAAAGCCAATGCGGATGTATCGAGCGATCAGCATTGCCCAATGGTGTCCATGGGAAGGTAAATGCTGATGAACGAAATGATCCGCTTTACCCAATGATGTCCATTGGATGTATGAAAGAATCATATGAATCATATCATATGAAAGAATCTCCATTGATGATCCCATTTATTCCCCATTGCCCACAAAAACCAATAGAGGTGAATATGGCGAATTCACTAGGGAGATTGTCTCCATTGAATCCCCATGGGATAATCCCCATTCCGTTTCAAATGGGGAATTTAATGGCGAAAATGTCCTTAGAAAATTCGGCATTCATATCCATTGGTTTTGTGGGCAATGGGGAATGAGTGGCGAACAGCAATGGAGATTCTTTCGTATAGTAAAAACTCCATTCATCGCCATTGAAAAATCCCCATTCATTCCCCATTGCCAAAATAACCAATGGGGATGAATGCCGAATTGCCTAAGGGGATTGTCTCCATTGAATCCCCATTAGATAATCCCCATTCCGTTTCAAATGGGGAATTCAATGGCGAAAATCCCCTTAGGCAATTCGGCATTCATCTCCATTGGTTATTTTGGCAATGGGGAATGAATGGGGATTTTTCAATGGCGACGAATGGAGTTTTTTACTACGGGTACATATATTCAATATGATATACATACACATGCATATACATAAATTAAAAATTTGTTATCAATAATACAAATACATAAATGGTAATAATAACAATATAAATTAAGTAATAATATTTATTATTATTGTTATTATTATTCATCTGATTCAATATTTGATTTTTTAAAATTAAGTTAAAAGACAAGTTGAATAAAAAAATTGCCTTCGGGTAATGAAAATAAATTCTTAATACTATTTTGGTACGTATTCATTTCTCGGCCTGGGTTCTATAAATATGATATTTACATCAGTATATCAAAAGTAGTCGGTGGTGTAGTGGATAGCGTCCCAGTCTTAGGTCGTTAGTTAGGCTCGATAGGTAGGTAGGTTTCAAATCCCAGTCTGGTCTCGTACGTATTCTAGGGTCCGCTAATATGCAAGAAAACTAAATCAGTCGGAAAAATCCATGAACTTTCAAATTATCAATTTTTTTATAAATTTAATTCATGTTGAATTTGAGGATATGCGTAAAACGAGGGTCGCGGGTTCAAACCCCACTGGGGGCAAATTTTTTTTTTTCTTAAAAATTTTTTTTTTTCACTACTTGACCCTTAGAAACTATTAATTATGAATATGGAACTGATTTTCATCGTAACAACTGATAAATATATGGAAAAAATAAATAATTCTGCACGGCCCATAAATGCTCGTAAAGGCTTCATTAAGGCTCGTTTCAGGCTTAGTACAAGGCTTTTCTATCAGCCTTTGGTCAAGCCTGTGTACAAGAGCCTCAAACCGCGTTATCATTCAGAGGTTTTTCAGGGCTTAAAATCAGGTTTGTAGCTCAGCCTGAATCAAAAAATGTGAGCCTTGTTTCAGGGCTTGGCGAGCCCTTTTTTCATCGTCAATTCCTATCTGGGCAGATATCTGGAATTATCCGTTATGATCCGGGTATCCGCATAATTTCGGGTATCCGGATAATTTCGGGTATCCGGATAATTTCGGGTATCCGGATAATTTCGGGTATCCGGATAGTTTCGGGTATCCGGATAGTTTCGGGTACCCGGATAGTTTCGGGTATCGGGATAGTTTCGGGTATCCGGATAGTTTCGGGTATCCGGATAATTTCGGGTTCTCGAATCTGAAACTTGGATCCAATTACCCGGATACCCGGATAATTTTGGGTATCCGGATACCCCGAATCAAAGTATCAGCTCTAGTTAACATGCTGGACCGTGACAAAAAAAAATGTTTAAAAAATCAAGATCGTGGTATTTTTTTTCCATACAAAATTCGAAATGCAGATTTTAATATTTCTATCGACGAAAAAAATACGAATTTATTGCGAGAATTTTTTGAAATACCTTAAATGCAATCCATTCCGGATGTTCCAAATTCAAATTTTCAGCCACCTGAATTGCAGCAAAAAGTACCACAAATACGACGAGCAGACCTTTCATTGTTGTTAACTACAAGAATAAAATTATTCAATTTTTTAAATATTCTCATTCACAAAAAATTAGGTTTGTCAATTAATTGAAAAAATTATAATTTTTCTTTAATATTTTCAGCAGTGAAAATGCAACTCAAAGTTTTTGTTAAATTTTTCTCCTGTGTCTTCAATTATTTCAACATCAATTCGAAAAAAAAGAATTATTCGAGAATCGATTTTTCAATTTGAAACAAGCTGGTGCTATTCCGGAATAAATATTTTAATTTAAAAGAAAATTGAAAATCAAATTCAATCAGGAAAGACATTTTCGAAAAACATTTCATAAAATGGTTAATTAAGATCCGAAATTCTTCCAAAAATTTTGTTTTCAAATTTAACCGATAACAGATGCAGAATTGTAAAAAAAATTTAAGGGATTATACGCAGTCAGGATTTTCAAAAGATCAATTTTTAATTTTTTAAATTTTACAAAAATATGTATATGGATTATTCCATGGCGAATCGATCACTTTTGAACCCGACCCCTTTCGATTTGGCTGAAATTTGTTTTTTCCTTCTCTACCCAATTAAAAACATTTTGCAGGAAGTTTTCAAATTTGTTTACCCAACCCAAAAAAAACTTTTTTTTTTATAACTAAAACTTCTTCAAAAATTGACTGATTGCGACGTTTTTTTTCAAAATTTTCTTGTCCTTTCAGAAAAAGAAAAAAAATTTAAGATATTGAAATCTATGACATTTTTCACTTTTTATTTTTAAAAATACTTTGATAAATTCCGAAAAAAATGCTGAAAAAAATTCCTGAAAAATGTTTTTAATGGGGTAGAAAAGGAAAACAAAATTTCAGCGAAATCGAAAACGGTCGGGTTCAAAATTGGTCGAATTGACGTGGAATAACCCATACATAGAACGAATTAAAAATTCTGAATTCAAATTTCCATACGAAAAGTGGGGAAATAAAAATTATGCATAAATGAAGGATTTGAAAAATAAGAAACTCAACCCTTGATATCAAAGTGTGCATGATTAAAAAAGAACACGATAATGGGGGTTTTTTCAGAAAGATGATATTTTTTTAAATATCTTTGGCTCTTATCTCCTCGAATGAGACACTTGTGGAAATTGCGAAATACAAAATTACGCAGAATACGCAGAAAAAACGTCGTTACAAAATACCGGTCAAGACGTTATACTTTATCTTCCACTTATCAATCTCAGTAATTTAATTTAATATAGAACTTGCATGTTTTTTTTAAATTTTTTTATTCGAAAGTAGGATAAAAAATAATGTATTTCCCAAGACAGTTTTTTTTTTAAAGGAATATTGACGCTGCAAAAAAATATTCTTTGACTCTAATTTTTCTCGAAAAATTTGAATTGGCAACCATATTGTTGTACCCAACTATCAGCGCCGCCAGTGTCGTGTCCGGGAACCACGTCTCATTGTAAACAGTTTCTGCTCTCGGTGACGCAAAAATCTAACCTATAACTTACGTATAACCTACAGTATAATATTCTTCAATATTATTATTTACGTCAAAAGTATCACAGAAAAAATATAAATTGAAAAAGCAATTATGGATTCATTCACCCCGCAACCAAACTTGGATTGGTTCATGTCTTGTTTTGTAACATCGTGCACAAACACAACAAGTACTACACCAGAAAAGATATTTGTCCATGTGCCAAATAATCCAGTGAAAAGAAAGGTTTGGTGCGCGGCTGTTGGTTTTGAGATAAATAAAAAAATAAAAATAAATAGTTATTGTTGCGAAGATCATCTTGAGGTAAGTCCTTTCTTATACATTTAAAGAGAAAGTAATATCAGAGCAGCGTTGCAAAAATATTATTCTTTACAGCTTGAAACTGATTTGAAAAACTACGATGAATATAAACGGTTTCCAGTTTTTGAAACTGCCCGATTAATTTCTGTACGACCATTGGTTGCTGAGATGTCAGTGGTTAAGTACAAAGGGATCCTTTTTCATTCAAAGCGGGATATCTCTGCGAGAAATCAATGTAGAAAAAAAATAAAAAAGGAAATGGAAGCTGAATAAACAGGCTACCTGGTCCATGTATTGGTTTAGCTACAAAAAAATTTCACACGCCCGTGGACCAAAAATAAAAAGGTAAAAAAATTTCAAAATTTTTCGTCCGCGCCATTTCTTAAAATTTCGTACGAACAGTAGTTCTTCAAAATTTTTTACCAAAATATCTGAAAACTAGAGTCGTGGAGCTTTAAAATGCTTTTTTTATGACCTCGATACGACCATTTTTCACTGAAATACAGCCTGTTGAAAATCACCGAAAAATTTGAAAATTTTTCTTGCTCCCTTAATTGTTGCGCGTAGTGTATTATTATTATTATTATTATTATTATTATTATTATTATTATTATTATTATTATTATCATTAATCAATATCTTGTTGTATATAATTATTTTGAATTTTGCAATTCTGAGTTCAGATTCGTAATCAGTGACCCTGGAAACTCCAGTCATCAATTTGAAGATGACTGAAGACGATTGACTTTTTGGACTTTTGTCCGGGTTTTTTTCGATTTGGTCCAACTGTGAAGTGTCCCAATTCGCGCAGATAAGCGCCGAAGATATTCAAAAATACATTCAACTTCGAAGAACTATCGGCAATAACCGTGTTTATTTTTTATATCGTGTGTATCGTACGAGCTTCGATCAACGGTTAATATTCTTATTTTTCAAATTCTCCATTTATGCATAATACAAAAAATGCTAGGTAATGTTTCAGTTGTGAATAATATACATTAAAGTGGTTGTTGGAAGATATTTGGAGATGGGAAGTGGTGGGCAGTTAAATGAAGGTGGATGGAACTGGTGGAAGTGTTGGTGGAGACGGGTGCACGTTAATTAATTAAAGCGTGATTGAGAGTGTATTTGCGAAGGCGTGGATCTTCGAGGTTATTTGACCGAATGGCGGTAACTGGAAAAGGAGCTAGCGCTCGGGAGAGAAGTACAAGAAGCCGCGTGAACCTTGTGACAGATAGCGCTCACTTTCAACATTTTTTTTTTCTTTCCAAACCGGTACTCTGGAGTAGTGGCTAGCGTGCTTGCCTCTAAACCAGAGCATCGGAAGGTCCGAGGTTCGATTCCCTGTGCCGTAGTCTCGTCGAGAAATAAAAATATGGGCGTGACAAGCTCCAGATATATATATAAATATATATATGTATATATATATGTGGCATACACAAGTATTCGTATACAGGTGTGAGTCACGTGTATATAGCTGTAGTCCATGTTTACAATCTCTCGACAAGGCGTGACGTAGCTCCGGCATCGGAAGGCGAAACTCAGGACCGGCTGTATCGGTGGAGGTCTTCTGCAGTTTCCCTCCACCCTCGGCAGAATTGCGATACAGCTTGAGAGATACGAAACACTCAAGAGGTGCGGGACTGCAGACCCACCTCGAATCAGATATAAGGGCTAGATGGGCTGAGTTCCCAGAGCCAAGGGGAGAGGAGGAAAAAAAAATGTCCTTTCCAAAGGACCGGTACTCTGGAGTAGTGGCTAGCGTGCTTCAGGGCTAGGAAACGCTTATGGAGAAAAGTTTGCCAGCGTTAGTGGCGCCCCAAGTGACTAGGCGGCGTTCTGGGGAACTAACTACACCGGGATATATATCTATATGCATAGCTATATATAGCTAGCGTTAGTGGCGCCCCAAGTGACTAGGCGGCGTTCTGGGGAACTAACTACACCGGGATATATATCTATATGCATAGCTATATATAGCTAGCGTTAGTGGCGCCCCAAGTGACTAGGCGGCGTTCTGGGGAACTAACTACACCGGGATATATATCTATATGCATAGCTATATATAGCTAGTGTTAGTGGTGCCCCAAGTGACTAGGCGGCGTTCTTGGGAACTAACTACACCGGGATATATATCTGTATGCATAGCTTATAAAAGCCGAAGTATCAACGATCGGGATATAATTGTATCTTGAGCAATTGCCGCAAGAGTTAATTCATATCCAATGATTTTCGTCATCATTTTGTTTTTCGTTCCCGGTAAGTATTTGATTCAAAAATAATTCAACAATTTTTTTCGAAACATGAAGAGACGCGGTAGCGTCTCGAGACTAGAGATGGGCGATTATTGAAAAAAATAATCGTAGTTAAAATAATCGATTACTTGAAGTATCGATTTTTGAAAATCGATAATATGGTAGGGTCCGATCTTCGCCCGGGCGATCTTCGCCCGTCCGATGTTCACCCGAAAGTCACTAGGCTTCGATTCCTCGAAATCGGGTTACTGGCATGACCGCTACGTGTCACTGCAAGCATATTCTGGGCTTTGAGAGATTGAATATGTGATGTGAACCCGTTCCAATAAAAAACGAATTAAATGCCAAGAGCCCTTGAAGAGAGTGTTACCCGTCCCCAACAGAGGGCGAGCCTAACCTGCCAAAATCGTCGCAACATGCATTTCGTGCCACAATTGTATTAAACAATATCGTCAGTCAAAAGCAAGCAAAGTTGGTATAAATACTGCACTTTGAGGTTATGGCGTGACAATTAATCGTGAAATGAATTAATTATCCATAAAATAATTAATAATTTCTTGATTGCACGATGATTAATGTTAACGCACACGAACTCTATATTGTTAATAATAAGTAGTTGAAAACAAGTTTAATGTTCTTTTATTATTATCGATGAAATGAAACTCGCCACTGCTGCACCGCTGTGTTTCTGCGTTTTGTTAATATTTAATTGTTATTGTTAATAACAAATGTTTGAAAGCAATAAAATGGTTTTTTTGTATGATTGTCAATTAAATAAAACTCGCCGCTCTACGTACTTGAAAACACGTTTAACGTTTTTTTATTATTATCGACGAAATGAAACTCGCCACTGTGTTTTGTTAATATTACATTGTTATTGTTAATAATAAATGTTTGAACGTAATGAAATCTTTTTTTTTTTACAATTGTCGATGAAATAGAACTCGTTCGGAGCCTTGCAGGCATTGCGTAGATAACTTGATCGTAACGATTGTTCGGTAACAAAACATCCGTCGTTCGATCTTGCATGTGAATCGTCATGCCTCGTACGCCCGGAAGCGTGTATGCGAAATTCCGAAAATCTGCCAATCGTTTTATGATCGTGTGCCTAATTTCAAAGTAAACAGCGTCACGAAGACGAACCGACACGAGGGGACCAGAATAATAACAATATTCAGCACCAAGACGCAGCATCAGACGAAGTGGAAATACTTTGGCCCATGGTGTTTCCCATCTGCGGAAAAATAATGGTTTTTTTTTAATATCATAAAACTTTAGTTATAAAATTGTATATAATGCTCGAAAATAAATGTTACCTATGAACGAGAAGACCGACGAGAAACGGCGCTGGAGGAAGAATAATTTTTTGCAAACATTGGAAAGTTTGTCGAATAAATAAAAATCCTGCGTGCTCCCTCGAACCCAGAAAATGTCCGCCTTGATGTAACGAAACACCTAATTCCGTGATGGTGTTGCCTGTAAAATAAGAAAGTAAAATACATTTGGTCAGTAATGGAGGGTAAAATAAGTGTAAATCTAACAAATTTCAATCACATCAACTGCGAGCTATTATTATAGGCGTTTTTTTTCGTGAAAAGAAAAATGACAACATCAATTAAAATGATCAATTATACTATCATTATAATCACACTTGATCGCTTCGATATGTATTTTATTAATATGAATGAGAAGATCCTTTGGAATTTGCGTTTTGTGCAGTGCGATGCACTGTACAAAACGCATGAGAAATAAGTTATGATTGACATACTGATTCGTTATCTATTGCTACGCCGTCTGGTGTGTCGCGAGACTCGTTCATCGATAATGAAATTTTTGATTTTCTCGTTTCTGGAATTTCCACGTCAACGCTGTGACCCTTCGTTATTCGAACAGACGCGTGTAAAGTCCACGATTCTGATTCGGCCGTGCGATTCGTATGATTCAATGGCAGATATCCCGATGTTCCGGTTAAAGAAGATATACCCTGGACCCATCCGTCGGTTTAAGCATCGCAGACTCCATCGCGTAAATAAATATATTCGCCCGGCTTCAGTTCAAGCTCGTCATGTTCTTTTGGTGCATGAGCGTGTGTTACTTTGTGCACGTGGTAATCACGAAAACGTGAATCTCGCGAATACAGTCTGAGTTCCCAGGTCGTGCCTGCACCTGCGGTCCGCAATATTTCCACCATAGAGCAAAGCGCTTGATACAGGCTGCCGGAAAAATGATAGGCCAGCGTAAGGTGCAATGATTTGCTTCCAGCCTCGGCGGTGATACTCAAATTTCTCAATTTATTCGCTCGAGGCCGATGCGATCCAGATATTCATCCTGATCGACAAGCGTTTTCAGGATATCAGCGATTTGCTTGGCCGAATCATGAGGTGCCTGAAATTATACACTTTTAAAATCAAGAAAAAAAAAAAAAAATAACAACATTTTTAAAAAGGACACCATGAAATGGTGTATCAGTGTATACAAATTTCTCGGCGATCTTATACAAATTTATTTAAAATCGGCTACAGCGGCTTCGAGAATCATTATTTTTCAAAGAGAAGCATATTAGAATTGAGTAAAAAGTTACAAAAATATGTATATAATTTTTTACGTTAATAAATTAAAATGTCTTGCCAGAAAAAGTTCTTGAAAAATCGCTTTTTTTCAATCCAAAGATTACGTTGCAACATATTTTTGTAAAAGAATATAATTATAACAGAGGTTGAATAAAGAGAAAATGGCAGGTGTTTGGAATAGGAGTCTTCATTTTTACAAAAACAAATCAAATACCACATTTGTCCATTTCGAAGAAGGTGTAAATATTCTAAACGGATCAATGTGGTAGTTGTGTGTGTATAAAATTTCAAAAGCAGATTACAATAATAAGCGCTGTCGATAACTCTGAGAATTTTGTTCCGATTGCCCTTACATTTTTAGGGAAGATTGGGGAGACTTTATACTGAAAAAATATGGTTTTTCTTACTTTAAGTAACGAGACGAGGGCGATGTAAGTCATGCCATTGTGCGTTCCGTTCCATCCCAAATCTTTGCTCTCGGACCAAAATTTGTGGAGTTGTTCTGCCAATAGACCGGTCGGACATGCATAGAGAACATATTCTGTAGACTCGTTGGAATTAAGGCTGAGATTTTCGACACGCGAGAGTAGGCTGTCAGACGTCAATGTACCGAGATCTTCCATCGTCGCTGCTACTTTTTCCCTGTCGATTTTTCCGCGGAAAACAAGAAAATTATAACATCATCGAATGTGACAAATATCTTAATTATCGATTTTTTTTTTTAAAGAAGCTATAGCCAAGGACAATGCGGAAAGAAGAACAGAGCCAAAGAAAAGTGACAGTTGTTTGACGGATGTTTTTTGTTTACAATGGCGATTCGCGAGTGCATTTAAGGGTAGGGTAAACCCCCCTCCCCCGCCTTTCCGCTCTCGTGAGTGCGAGAGAGATAGAGCTAAAACTTTTAACATATTTTTCTTGGACACGGTTTGATGGAATAAAAAAAAAATAGTGGGGCCACCTGTACACATTAATTACGCAGGCAGCCCCACTCTTCTTTTTTCATTCCATCAAGCCATCTGAGAGAAAAATGTGTTGAAAATTTTTTGAGGTTATGTTGACCTTTACACTCCCCTTAAGGGCAGGCTAAAAACCCTCTTTCTCGCTCTCACAGGATCCCTATAGGCGCTCTCTCTCGCACCCACAAGAGCGGAAAGGCGGGGGGGGAGGGTGTTTAGCCTGCCCTTAAAGAGTTGATGAAAAGCACCTGAGACGCTC
>OX333079.1:34610692-34774087 GCA_946863875.1 Alloplasta piceator | reverse complement strand
TTCTATTCTCAGATGTATCCGACCCTTGATTAAGTTTAAATGACCTTGGAGGTTCTTCAAGGTCAAAAAATATATCCATGAGTACACATTTGGACGTTAAATTTTCCGCTCCATCGATTGTCAATGTCAAAAAGGGCATTTCCATTTCAAAAAATCTTTAAAAATGCCATTTAAAGATGACCTTGAAATAACCTTGAAGCTAATCGTCAAAGTCAAATTAAGGTCACCATTGAATTTCTCGTCAAAAGTTACTGCATGAATGACCTTGACTTTTTTGAAAAGTATCTTAGCTCATATTCAGCGGTCCCGTTACTTTTGTGACACCCTGTATATATTATATACCCTCCGAGCGTTCCTCCGCGCAATTCCGCACGAGGAGCGACTCGATAAACCAGCAACTACTTGCTTCCACTCTTTCCTACCCTCTGCCTGAACCCCTTCCAACCGTCCTCTTTCGTTCCAGCCACGTTCCTATAACCCATCGTCTCTATTTTATTCAATCCAGCTTACTCGTTTTTTTTTTTTAACCACGTCCTCGACTCAGTCAAATCACGAAGCTTCGGCTTTTCTCTTTTTTTCCTCCGATATTACGGACTATAAACGAGAGTGCAGGTTGCCCGACGCAGCTTTCCGCCGATGCTGATCACTTTGGATGAAAATTAATGCCCTCTAAAGTGTTTTGAACCTTCATTTTTTTCTTACTTTATTATTCCTGATTGCGCCATTCGCGAACCATAACCTCTTTCATAGGGCAAAAACGAATGGAAAATCCATTTGGTTTTTGGGTTAAATCAAAAAGCTTCGAGGATGTTCAAATAATAGTAACTTCGTTGTTTATCGATATTTTTTTTTCTAAAAAAAACTTAAGCTTGGCAGGAATATTAATAAATTGCCTGAAAATTTCAAACCTCTTCATCCCAACACCCTCGTCGGAAAAAAACATTGACAATCGAGTAACTTTTTGGGAGCTTATGCAAGATAAATAAAAAGTGGTTAAGACCTCAATGAAGTTTAAACAATAATATAGTAATTGTTTATCTATATTTTTTTATTTTAAAAAACCTCAAACTTGGCACGAATATTTATAAACTGTCGGTAAGTTACCGACCTTGCCATCCCAACGGCCTCATCATTACAAAATTTGTGAAAAATTATCTGGTTTTTTGCATACTAGGCCGATCTCTTAGATAAATCAGATGAATAAGAAGAGATCATAATGCCTATTTATAAGGGAGACTGGGGCATGACGCCCCTCTAAGCCGGTTAATTCTTTTTGTGGATTTCAACCATCGAATCAGTTGTTCTATGTTGAACGAATTCACCGACATTTTGCTGAAACTCCAAAAGAGAAAATTATCTAGTATGTAAAAAAATGTAAACAAAATTTTTAGCAGTGGGCTACTACCTTAAATCCATAATAATTTGAAGAAAAAAAAATGCTGACCTAATTTTTTAGGGTGGTCCATTATGCCCCAGGTATCGCGGATCTGCCTAAAAATGCGTCAAAACATCAAATTTATGATAATTTGACAAAAAACCAAAAAAATGTTGGGACAAAATTGGGGGGGGGGGATACACAAGACAACCCCTTCACAGTCTGCTAGTTCATATCTATCGTAAAGTCTGTAAGCTACGGGAAGAATCCTGCAAGCTCATGTATGCGAAGCGCAAATGGCAGCCGATAAAGGCCAGAGCTTCCGGAATGGAGGGGTGCTCAAACATGTATGTAAACGTTATTTCCGGATATCATCGCGCGCACGAAGAGGAGAAAAACATATCAAACCCGCGGAATCTTTCACCCCCAAACTCCACTATAGTCGGATATTTCAGTGCAGCATTATTCAGTTCCGCCATTCCGGGTACCCCATATTTGACGACAACAAAAATCCTCAGTGATGAAACTCAAAGGTCGCCAGAGCATTTATTGGTGTATAAAATGAATCCCCAAAAAAAGAGTATAAATCAAAGTCACAACAAATAATAAATCGTATGTTTGTATGTTGATGACCATAAATCTCTAATATGGTATTCAAATGATCATTGGATGAATTTTAAAGCTCGTCACAACGAACAAGAGCTCAGGGAGAAACAGTGACCCCGCTATTATTAACCGTCGGTAGAGTAGATTTCAAAAGCGATGACGTCTGACCAAAGTCATGGATTAGAGACGCGTGTTACAACTCCCACTGTACAATTCTCGGGTATTAGGTCCAAATCTGTGAATTGATCTTCCGGTTTACATGGGTGTTTGCAGTACACCCGAATATCCATATCCTTGGGGACCAAAATTGCGCACATAGCATTCTGCGAGGAATCACAAGAGGTTGTTAAAAATTGATGACAAGAAATTCTGGGTATTTGAAGTTGATGTGTACTAACGCTTGCAATAGATTTCCCCACAATTCTCGTGATAGGTCAACGTCTCAAGGGGTTTGCGACAACAGAAACAGCTGAAGCATATATTGTGATAAGGTACGCCGGAAGCAATCTGCGCACCAAGACAAAGAGTAAAGAGGACTTTTCACTCCAAGAATCCATCAAGAGTCATCAAAGTGCCGAAACAATCGAATTTACCTGCATCTCAGCCTGATAGACCTTCCGCCCGCAACGCTGACAATCCAGACCACCGCCAAGACACTCACATCCACTTGGCAGTTTGGCCTGAAAGCACGAATCGAACGGGAAACTGTCGTCTTGTTGCTGAAAACTCGGCGGAACGGCACAACCTCCGCCACCTCCAAAACGATTACCCGGACTCGCGGATCTGTCCGAAACAGACAAAGGGAATTCATGATTAAAACAACGGAGCACGGATTCGTTGAGTCTCTTACCGGCAGCAACTTGAGCCACCACCAGGTGGTGGGCCGGTACCAGGCCTTATTGTTCCGGGAATAACCGGTGTCTGGCAACAGGGCGGTTGGGGTGGACATTTTCTTGACGGGGCGCACGGTGACCCACCGCCCTGTGGATGAGGCATGCAGGGTGGTATCGTGCAGGGTCTCAATGGCAAACATGTCTGTCCGGGTTTTCCGCAACCACCGCGACATCCACCACCGCAACAGCCACCCCCACCGCAACTCTTGGTATCACCGGTACAAGGAGCGTTGCATCGTGCTAGACGCCGTTTTACTGGCCTACAGCCGGATGGAGGACAGCATCCCTTCCTGCCGGAACAGGGTGGCGAACAAGCCCCGGCGTTGCAGGGTGCCACACTGGATGGCGAAGTAGTGCAGGGGTCAGGGCAACGCGGTGGACACACCTCGTTGCAGCCTGAACGGCGTAGCGGTTTACTGGCACAAGCACCCTGATTGCAATCGTCGTAACTCGTGTCGTAACATCCACCCGGAGTCATTGGGGATTTCGTTCCGGTACCACAACAGCCTCCGGTACCGCAACCACTTCTGGCAAAACCACTGCAACCGCAGGCACCCTCGATCGTCGAGCTTCTATCCTTCTGGTATCTATTGCCCCATGGATTCTTCACGGCACCGTCGGATCCGCAATTAGATCTGGCAGTCCCACCCCCACAACCACAACCGTTGGATCCTCCACCACCGCAACCACCTCGCATCCTGAGGTCCTCATCGGGATCAATGGCATTCTCCGATTCCGGTTCATCTTCAACATCTGTATCAGCGTTACCGATCTTATATTTATTGCCGGACTTCTGGCAATCCGAATGCTCCAAGGTTATTATATCGACATGGTTGTATTCGTCGTCAGCGTTGTTCTGCATAGCGGAACAACGTGACCTCGAGCTATCCCTGACACCACTTCCCGGTGGCTGAAATAATACCCTTCTTATTGGGGATGGTGGGGTGTGATTGGGCGGTAGCGGTGGATACGAAGACATTAGTCCTGGTGGATCAATGATGAAGGGTTGCTTCACGTTTTAGGAATAAACCGTGTATGATTTAGGCTGATGCCGAACAACGAGCGAGGTAAAAGCTCTTGTTGAAGTTGATGGAACCACCTAAGTCGCTACTTGATCGATGGCTTAAGCGTTACACGTAATTAAACACTGACCTATCGCTCGGAATGTCACTGCTTAGGGCTCGTGACCGTATTTGCAGTTGCCCCGGACCCTGAAGGGCTTCGGGAATCCGAAGGAAACTTCTAGAAGAGGGTCGTCACAGCGATGTTTGTCCGAGATTCAACTGCAACTACTATCAATCATTGATTAGATGGAGACACGATCTTACCTCAAATGATTCCGATAATTCTGAACAAAATTTCGTCCTCGACACTCCTTCCCGATTTTACTCTCTTCATGGGGATCGGAAATTTTATCTGATCGGCGAAATTCCTGGCAGCGATGCCGATGACACTGCTTGGAATGCTCGCGATGTTTGTAATTAGGTCGGCAAGGACTGCCCGGTCTTCTATTGCCCGAACAACTCAAATTGCAGGTAGTTGAAGTACCAATTGCTTCGCCGTAAGTGGGAGTGCTCGAAGGTCGCAGAGCTTGTTGGGCGGAAGAAGGGCGGCTGAAGGTGCTGCGGCGTTGGGAAGATTTGGAGGATTTTAAGGTCTCAGTCGATAACAAAGAGACTGATTGAAACAGTTTAATGGATGATAACCTAATTGTTGGTGAATTTAAAAAAACAGTAAATTGGTAGAAATATGTATGACTCCTGGGTAAATAAGAAAAACTTCATCTATTACAAAATCACCATCCCACATCGTTTTTGTTTATATTTTGGAAACTAACCTTTGAGAGGCCGAATGGTGCCTATTGTACCATGTGGTCAGCGCAATAGGATTGGACGATTGTTCGCCAATGGTCGTTTGAGAAGTTCGAATATCAAGCTCAGTTTCAGAACAAACAACGTTGTCACCAATTTCCAAAGTTTCTTCCGCTCCTAGAGCCTCTTTATCTCCGTCATCAGCGCCATCTCCATCGCGCAAACGTCGCTTCTCGGATTGGCAATTCACTGTTTCCTTGAGTACTCGATCTCTAGTATCAGCCGCGTCAAATTCAATTTTATTATCACAGTTACAGCAGCAACAACAGTCGGACAATGATTCACAAGGGGAAACAGTGCGACGGCCTTTATCAACGGTCGGTAAGGTAGATTTCAAAGGAGATGGTAACGACGGTCTGACCGACGTCGTTGAGAAGAGACGATTGTAGCAATTTCGACAGAACAATTCGCCGGAATGCGTCGCTACTGTACAGCTGTCCAAAAGCTTTCGACAATTACCTTTAAAAAAAAAATTACATCAACTATGCATACAATAAATATGGAAAAATAGATCCCTCATAGCTAATTTTTGAAACGTTGATATTAATAATATTCATATTAATATAATAATAATAATATATTAATATTAATAATAATTTTAATATATATTAATAATATAATTATATTATCCTTGAAATATATTTAAAATATATTTTCGATATATATAGCGTTTAATTTATTTCCATGTAAAATGATTAAAGTAAGAAATTTCACGAATGTTATGAGAAAATAATAATTTCATATTATAAATAATAAATTAGTAATAATTATTTTACATTATAAAATAATAATTATAATTTACTGACGGCATGAGAAGCAAAATGTGTGCCAGACTTTCCCTAGAGCTAATTTTTCCTCTGCGAAGTAAACCTCGCCAAGGCAACGTGGACAAATTCCTGGCATTTATCAAATTTTACGTTCACAGTCACGGAATAATTTGATGAATTTTGTAAAAAAATCTTGATATTTCTGAAATATTAAAGATTTCGTATAAAAATATTGGACCTTGACCGGAGCATTTGCGGGAAAAATAAATGTTTAATCGTGGCGACTTTTTTTATTTTAATTATTTTTTAAATTTCAATGCACATAAATATCAATGATGACTGATTAATCTGCTTACTGCTTATCGAAAGTTAATAATAATATTGGAGGAACTCACGATGAAGCAAAATATTCATTGGGCATCTTACTGCTTGGAGAAGACGTTTTTTTCGAAATTTAAAATAAAGGTAACCTTTCGAGAAATGACAGACAACTGAACAAAAATTGAATGTCACGGTCTGACGCGATTATACGGTGTCTCGTTTTTGATTCGCAAGTGATGCAAATTTCGGAGGGTTCATTTTCAAAGAATTTTTAGATTTTTTGGGGAAAACTTTTTTTTTGTGATCGATAATTTAAGCAACTAATTAATTAAGACGCAGGAATAAGAAAAATCACCACTACCTAATCAGTAATTAGTAATTATTGATCGCGATTAGTGATTTGTAAATATTAATAACAGCAATTAATAATTATGAAGTGCAAATACTAATTTGTAGATACCAATTACTAAAGATGTGGCATAATTAGTAATTAGTAAATACCAAATACTAATAGTAATTAGTAAATACCAATTACTAATAGTAATTAGTAAATACCAATTACTACTAGTAATTAGTAAATACCAATTACGAATAGTAATTACTAAATACCAATTACTAATAGTAATTAGTAAATACCAATTACTAATAGTAATTAGTAAATACCAATTGCTGATTGTAATTAGTAAATACCAATTACTATTAGTAATTAGTCAATATCAATTACTAATAGTAATTAGTAAATACCAAATACTAATAGTAATTAGTAATCATGCAGCAAAATTTCTAATAAATATCCACTATTTAATTATTATGCTTGAAATTAAATTTCTTATGTGACAAGTACATTCATTAATTAATGTTATTCGCGATTGTTATTATTATTTATTATTCGCGACCCATAATTAGTATCTAGCGTTCATTAAATTCCAACTTTAATTTTTAAAAGTTGGATTTTGGCTTCTCAGCTGAAATACGGGCTTGATAATCGATAGAGAAAATCATTTCAACCAAGAATATATTTTTCATGTAAATTCGATTTATTTATTTGTGTTTAGAATCATAGGGAACAATTGATTTCAATTAATCTTAAAAAAAATGGATATTATACATTTTCGTTAAACTTAAGAATTATTTGATATTAGTTCGATCATTTATACGCAAAACTATAAAATTGGTCTGAAAAAACTCCTAAACTCATTAAATAATCAACATTTAGTCCAAATTAATTGCTAAGTTGACGAAAAATTAGTAATTCGATTAAACTAATTACTATTTTTTTATACAAATAGCAATGAGCCTGGACTAATTACTAATTTTTTATACGATTAGTAATTATTCTAAACCAATTGCTAATTTTTCATACAATTAATAATAAATTTGAACTAATTACTAATTTTTTATACGATTTGTAATTACTTTGAACCAATTACTAATTCGGTCGAAAATAAGTGGTCACTGAAAATTGAAACACCAGGATAAACTTAGTGACTTAACTCGAACCGAAATCCAAAAAGTAATCGACTCATGGATTCTCATAATAGTGTATCCATGCTCTCAATTCAAAAATGAACAATACCCTACAGTGCTTTATACGTGACAAGCCCTTCTTTCACGAAGGAACTCCATTTCCTCAATTCTAGAAAAAAACATTTTTTTACATAGAATGTTAGCAATTTAGGTTAAGCTTTTTATAACTAGACCAGCGCGCACAATATCCCAGATAGACAAATGTAGCTCATATTGGCATCATATTGCATACATCTATGACACATAGGAACACTCACAGCTGTGTGTCGCTTATGAGTGCTCACCTTGAAGTCATATTTGCATCATATCATGATTGACAATAACACATCATCTGGGGCTCATATGGCAGTCACGGCGTGACGAAAATTGTGGTGCTCATATGAAGATCATATTGACGTCACACCGTGGTGAAATTGGTTGCGCTCATATGAAGCTCATATGACCGTCGGGATGTGAGGTATTATTGTAATTTTCATACGGTTTTTTTAAAATTTCTATTGTTTGCAAAATTTTTTATTATGTATATTTTTTCATTTACATAGCTTCTGAACCGATTACATTAAAAAAAATAATAAAAAAACACCCAATTTCATTGTATTTCAATTTCTTCTGTCTCCAGTGGGATTCGGACCTGCGACCTGCCTATCTATCCTACCTAACAACCTAACACGCTACCTATTATACGCTACCGAGTACTTGTGAATTTTATAACTGAGTACTTATGACTTTTATAACTGAGAAACACGCATAACGTCATCATATTGCATGCACGGCATGTATACTTTCGATGCTAACCTAGTAAATACACCAAAAAAATCATTGAATGGCTTTCATATGATATCCATGTGCGAATATTCATTGGAGAATGTAAATTTGCCGGCTCATGAGTTCATCTTGTAGTCAACGTATGATGCATTTGTAAACGACATGATGACATCGAAATGTTTTGTAAATTCATCATACTTAATGAACTCATGGGCATGCATCACAACATGTGGCCAATATACTGGAAAATTTGCTTTATCAAATGTATACACGGCGTGATAATCATGGCTGTTTATCTGAGTAGTTCCAACCAGGGGACTGACGCTGGGATACATTTCTTAACAATACGGTGTCCCCGTTAGTGACGCCGCGTAAACTAATCCACCATACGGCGCTAGTAGTCACCTGCAAAACCCCTACAGCGCTTCTCCGTATTATTTCGTCATCTTTTTCGTCGCGAGGCATGCGCAGACGAATTAAGCAGACGATGCCAACGCTGCGCGACTAAAGTGGGGGAAGTGGGGGTTTTGCAGGTGACTACTAGCGCCGCATGGTGGATTAGTTTACGCGGCGTCACTAACGGGGACACGAAAATCCGGGAGTTTCAGCCCCCTGGTTCCAACCAATAGGAACCGAGAATTAATTTCCTTCACCCTTATTTGGGAACCTCATCTCCCACCAAACAATTGTTGTCTTACTGTCGTAAAATTTATTCTATCAAGTGTACGTAACCTACAACTGCTTCACTATATGCGAGTAAACTTTTTGCCGGAACCGCCCCGTCTCTGCCCCAATACACAAAAGAGCTGCACATACGGACGACGCATTCTTCTGTGTGTGTGTGAGCACGACGATCATGGCGTTCTGATTGGTTCTGATCGCCGCTCCGTTCCCCCTCCACGCGCTCCACTGCTCGCAGAATTTGTTATAACACCAAAGCCGTCGTGTTTTAATGGTTATTTCTTGGAAAGTAGACGGTAAATCATCCTGATTTTTTTTCACGTAATTCGTGACATTCCTTTCGAGCTCCCCTCAGTTTTTGATCAACTTCGTAATTTTTGTTTTGACGGTAAAATTAATAATGTACCTATGCGCCATGCGTGTTCAATGCCTTACATGTAAATCGAGCCAACTTTGAGTGTGAATATCTCGGGTTTGGGACGGTAAAACTTGTTTAAACTTCACGGAAGTTTGGACAACATATTAAATAACCTGTATGCCAAATTTTAACCTTGCCTCTTCAAATAATTATCAAGTCGAACTAACCAGATCTCCAGTGTACGTTCCATATATATATATATACCTACATTCGATCGTTCTGACGTTTCGATTCCAATTGCATCAACAGAATAAAGTGACAGCCGCTCGACGCTAGTTCGATTCTTCTTAACGTCTCTGCACCTTACAGATGACACATTTGATCGAAGATAATGGATATTTAATCGGAATTATCGTGCATCGATGACAATACAATCAGTGATAATATTGAAGCTCAACGATCCGTTCGATTATCGAGGAGACAGGGTAAAATTTTTTGCGACTTAACTAAACTCGTTTTTTAACAAAAATTCGTGGCTTTCCCTTTGCTTAATTTATTTTTTTACTTTTTTTTTTTAATTTCACGACGAGTTATTTTTCGCCGCACAAAAAGATTAACTGTTTTTCTTTTTTTTTTTTTTTAAATAAACATATTCCAATTCAACAAGCGGTGCTTCAAAGGGGACATGTTCAGCTTCATTTCGCTTTTTCCAAAAAAATGTTTTGATTTTTTTTAAAACCTGGTACGCTCTTTGAAACATGGTCGTTTTTTTACTTTTTTTGGCGTTAAAATTTTGTTATTAAAATTTTTCCTTTCAACGAGATTTTTTTAATCTTAAGCAATCTAGTCTCTTGCCTCATCTACACGACTTTTTGTCGAAAAACCCGTGTAGATAAGGTAAGGGACCCGATGGTAAAAAAAAAAAAATCGTTGACAAAAATTTTCGAAAAAAAAAATTTCTTTAAAAAATTCTGAAAAAATTTCATTGAATCCAGAATGATTGTATGCGACTTTTTACCTTCTTAGTGATTTCACAAAAACCCAGTATTTTTGGAGTTACGCGTAATTTTATAAATATGGTTGTTTTTTTCGAAAAGTTTAATATTTTTTTTTTTAGTTCATGGGTCATGCGTCGAAATTTCAGAGGGCGTACGGGATTGAAAAAAAAATCATTTTTTTTTTTGGAATCAGCGAAATGAAGCTCAATATGTCCCATTCGAAACGACGCTTGTTGAATTGAAATATCTTCATTTTTGAAAAAATTGAAAAAAAACATTTCAAGAATTTTTCACCGAGTGCTGAAATTTTTACAAATTTTTTCATCCAAACAATTTGCCAATAACAAAAAGTACAAAAAATCTTAATACGAAATTGCAGGAACTTTTTTTTCTTGCAATTAAATTGCGATTGGAAAACGTGCCTTTAGTCCTTGAAAAGAAATTCGAATTTTATCACGTGCCGATTAATAATTAATCAATGTTTATCGGTCGACACAGAGTCGATATTCTGTGGGTATTTTTAAATTTGTGTTAACGTAAATATTGACATTTTAGCGATTGCTTATCGAACCGGCGATAAAAGTAATTAAACTGACCCAGCCACTGACGAACACATCAAAATGTAAACAGATAACAGTTTAGTTTTTATACGGGATATTTTATTTTTCGCGACATTTTGAAAAATTCGTGAGAACAAGGAAATAAGTTATTTTATTATTATTATTATTATTATTATTATTATTATTATTATTATTGTTGTTGTTGTTGTTGTTGTTGTTGTTGTTGTTGTTGTTGTTGTTGTTGTTGTTGTTATTATTACGTTATTTAAATTTTTCTTTTGTTCCCAAATTTCTCTTTATGAGCTTTTTCATAATAAAACTTCCGTAAAGATCGCGTTCCCATTTTTATTGCAATTATTTACTGCCCATTAGAATATGCGCAATATTTTTTTATACGTTAAGACTCAACGATTTTAAGTGAAATCGTAATTTGTAAGTTGTAATTTTAGGTTACAACTTTCAGTTGTATTTCTGCATTGCAATTTGAGGCTGTAAATGCTCAAGTTGTAAAAGTTCGAGTTACAATGATAACTTACATTTTTATGTTGTAATAATACCAATTGTAATTTTTGGTTATATACTTTCAAGTTGTAACAGTTTTGGTAATAATTTAAAGTCGTCATTTTAGATTGTAAATGTTTAGGTTGTGAAAGCTGAATTAGTAATTTCAGATCGTATTTTAAAGGTTTAATATTTCGAAAGAATTTAGGTTACAATTTTATCGAGTTGTAACTGATTGTTATGTTTCAAACTTATGTAAAAATTTAGGTTATATTTTAGAGTTGTATTTTGAGTCTTTAATTTTTTATTGTAGTTTTTATTGTTTATTGTTTAATTGTTGTTTTTATTGTTTTTAGGTTGTAATGTTAGTTTATAAAAGTTTAGATTGTAATTTTTGGTTGTAATATTTTGGGTCAAGGTTTGAAGTTTTTATTTTGAATCATACACGTTTAAATTGTATAAGCTGAGTTCGTTATCGAAGATTTATGTACTTTGACGATGTAATGTTTTTAAAGAGTTACAATTACATAAGTTACAATTTTGGGTTGGAACAATTTATATTGTAGTTTTAAGTCGTAAAAGCTCGAGTTATAATTAATGTTACAAATTTTTAGGTTATGATTAGGGGTTGTATATTAAGATTTTACTTTTGGAATGCGACTGTTTAGATTGTTAAATTTTAGGTTATAAATTAACGTTTTATTTTTAGGTTGCAATTATATTGCGTTGTGAATGTTTTATAGTTTTAGGTTCCAAAAGTTCGACGAGACGAGAATACCGAAAAATCTGTTTGAATCGACAAAATGGGGACGATGATTCTTTCACTTGTAATAGCAATCCTGACGATGTCGATCGAGTACGTAATTCTTATAAAAGTCTACGTTACACCATCAATAAAGTCGAAGCTATGAAAATTTTTATGCTTTTTTTAATTTAACCGTTCGATATCAATTTTGAAGGATATTATTGATCATTCAAGATCCCGAATCATCGAAATAGTATCGCTTTGAATTGCAGAGCGACCGTCGACGAGACCGAGTATTTGAATTTCCCGCCCGATTTTAAGATCGGCGCAGCAACGTCCGCGCATCAGATTGAAGGTGGCTGGAATGCCTCCGACAAGAGTCCAAGTATTTGGGACAAATTCGTACATGATAATCCGAATTTGATCAAGAATTGCGACAATGCCGATGTCGCCTGTGACTCCTTCAACAGGCACAAAGAAGATGTCGCTCTTCTCAAGGATCTTGGCGTTGATTCCTATCGTTTCTCATTGAGCTGGGCGCGCATTTTGCCAAATGGTTTTGCCGATAGGATCAGCATCGTTGGTTTACGATATTACAAGGATCTCGTGGACGATCTTATCAGCGCGGGAATCGAGCCTGTAGCGACTATTTATCACTGGGATCATCCCGCGGTGCTCGAAGAGTTCGGCGGTTGGACGAACGATCTGATAATAGATCTGTTCGTCGATTATGCGAGAATCGTGTTCCAGGAACTCGGCGACAGGATCAAATACTTTGGGACCTTCAACGAGCCTGTTATGAGCTGTTCGTATGGATACGGAAGTGGAATGCACGCGCCGGGTAAGAATCTCGAACACAAGTTTTTTTTAGTAATTTATTTATTTATTTTTCCAACCGATCTTGATCAGGGTTGCCACTAACTGAAAATATATTTCTTTGCATCGGCCGACAAAATTTCTTAGGTTTTTCTTAGGCATGCGCAGTAAGAGTGACGCGTTGACCAGACCGACTTACCGACCGTCGAGACTGTCGGTAAAACAGCCTTACCGACAGTAGAGATTGTCGATAAAACAGCCTTACCGACAGTAGAGATTGTCAATAAAACTGCTCTTTTTGTACAGTTTGTCGGTAAAATCGCCTTACCGACAGTCAAGACTGTCAGTAAAACAGCCTTACCGACAGTAGAGAGTGTCGATAAAACAGCCTTACCAACAATAGAGATTGTCGATAAAACTGCTCTTTTTGTACAGTTTGTCGGTAAAATCGCCTTACTGACAGTCGAGATTGTCGGTAAAACAGCCTTACCGACAGTCAAATTATATGGCCACGCAAGAGAAAATAATAATTTCTTAGCAATTCTCAAAATTTCTTTGACTTTTTGTAAATTTCTTAACGATACTTTTTTTTTCTTATTTCTTCGACAGTGGCAACACTGATCTTGATTTCCGGGCCTTATATCTAGGACCAAAGCGTCCTTGGATAGGAGTTTTTTCAAGTTTTTTTTTTTAACCGAAAGCGAAAAAAGTTGAATCGAAGTATTTTATTCTAAGTTGAAATTGAAATTATTCTTATTCGAGTTCAATTCGGATTTGCTGAAATTAAAACAACTAAATTTCAACAACAATTTTGACATATTTTTCCTACTTTTTTAACTTCAAATTTTTGTTTCATGACTTACATCGATGTATTTTTTCTTATTGAACACCAAATAATTTTCTAAATAAACCAGCGGTTTGCTTAAAATTTTTAAATTTCTATCAGTTTTTAGAAAAATCGATTTTTTTAAATGGTTTTTTTCCCTTTTTCTTGCAAACAAATTTTGTCCACATAATCTGCACGATTCCAAAATCGGCAGTGATTTTTACATGAACTTGAAAAATTATCTCAATCTTCTTCCCATTGATTTTGGACGATTGTTTGAGAAATTTTTCCATCCCCTTTTCCAGGCAAGAAACTCAAGAGAATCGGTCCTTATCTATGCATGCACAATATGCTAAAGGCTCAGGCGAGGGTTTACGAAATGTACGACAAAGAGTTTCGCAATGTGCAGAATGGAAAAATCGGTATCGTCTTATCGAGCAATTATTACTATCCGAAGAACGTCTTCGACGAGATTAGCGCCGATTCTCAGTTCGACTTCGATTTCGGTATAATGGCAGATCCGATATTTTCGAAGGATGGCGATTATCCGGCGATCGTTAAGCAAAGAATCGGTGAGAATAGCAAGATCGAGGGTTATCCGCGTTCGAGATTGCCGGAATTTTCAAAATCGGAGATCGAACGCATAAAGGGCAGTGCCGATTTTTTGGGGCTCAATCATTACACGTCCGTCATCACGGAATCGGTACCAAGGGAAAATGGCACCAAATGGTACGCGGATACGGGTGTGATAATGAGTTACGATCCCGATTGGCCGACCACGGCATCGCCATGGTTGAGAATCGTGCCTGAGGGATTCGGCGATCTGCTGAGAAAATTGAAAGATCGTTATGACAATCCGACGATCCATGTCATGGAAAATGGCGTCGGTGACGACGGCATGAGTCTCAATGATTCACAAAGAATTCTTTATTACCACGATTACATCAGGGAACTTCTGTTGGCCGTCAATCGCGACGGTTGTAACGTCAAGCGTTACACAGCCTGGAGCCTTCTCGATAATTTTGAATGGCTTGACGGTTACGAGGTAGGTTTTGGTCTCGTCAGCGTAAACTTCGACGATCCCGCCAGATCGAGGACACCCAAAAGGTCCTTCCATTGGTTCCAGACACTCTTACAAACGCGCCAACTTCCGGGAGTCTCATGAACAAAATGGCCGTCATTGGAGTACGTTTAAAATGGCCGTGGTACGTTTATCCTTGGTTTTTTTTCTATTCGGGTAAAATACAGTAGAAGAATTTGCGAAATTTGAGAACCTCTACAAGGTTTCATAGTTTCGTACTCGTTCTCGCAAAATATTGTGATGTAAATTTTCGACGCTAGAAATAACGTGATAACCTCAAAATTTTCGGTTTCATTCAAAATTATGGCACGCCGACGCTTCCACTTCCCCCACGGAAATTTATATATTTTTAATATACGCAAAATATATGTGGATATATTTCGAATATATTTTTAATCCACACATATATATGCAACATATATGAGAGATAGGTGTGATTTACATATATCTCTCATATATTCTACATATATTCTTAATATATGCTGATATATATGCAACATATATGGTAATATAACTAACTAACTAACATAATATTTATTTAATTATTTAAATTTATTGTGTTCACACTTTTCATTATTATTTACATTATAATGTTTATCCCGCGAGAACAAGCGATCGGGCGCCTGCCACATGTTCGTAACGTATAGGCAGCGTCGCGATAGTTTCCAGACTCGCCGCGAGATGTCGCAGAGCGGCATCCGCTGAACCCCCATATGGAGGATGCGACGATTATGCTTATAAAGGCGGGCGCGAGAACGGAATATTAACAGAAGTCCGGCGTAAATGAAGCCATATAAGGAGTTCTTGCCGGCTTCTCATGAACTCGTACTTTTGTATTCGATTCTCCTAGAGAATTTCCGATTTTTCGGAAATTTCTACACAGGTATCGCATACTCAACCCATATTCGGAATGTATGCAGCCCATTTTTCAACTATATTTGGAATACATGCAACATATATTTAATCTATATTTCAGATGTATGCATCATATATATAAAATATATATTGTATGTATGTGTCGTACATTTTACATATATCTAAAATTTATTTTAAATACATTTAAAATATACGTACATATGCGAAAAGCGGCAAAATCTATCCAAATAAATATATTACACATCTATGAAAAATATATTTTAAATACATTCGTTTATATACGGTAATTATATTTTGAATATATTTCGTACGCAATTTTGCATATATTTTAAATATATAAATTTCCGTGTGGGTTAAGTTTCGCTGCGAGTAATTCGGAATAATTTTGAATTATATTTTATATTTACTTATATTTTGGATCGAATTTTCAGTTGTATTGGCGAAAAACCGATTAAAAAATCCCTTGAGAAAACAACTTGTCTATTGATTAAATCAAGGACGCCTCCGTTACTGCATGATCATTTTACTGGAAATAATCTAATCGCCAAAAATAAAGATCGTTTTGTAAAATAATGTAACAGTTACATTCTAAACAAGCGGATTTTTATTGATATTTTCGAAAATTATTTTACGGTCTTTCAAACTCGAGTATGTAATTTTTTAACGAAAGAATGTTATTTCATTTTTTATAAACAATCGTTTAACCAATAATAAATCTTCCGTCAGACAATTCTTGTAGTCCTTGAGTTCCTCAATTCCTAAACAATTACTACTTCAAACTCGTTGAGTAAATAAAATAAATAAAATAAGTACAACGATAATATTTCGAGTTTCAAGTTCCAGAAAAAGAAAATAATCCAAGTCCCAAAATACTATTTTTCGATTTTCGGACTTGGAAATAGAAAACGAAAAATATTTCAAGTCCAAACTTGAAAAAAAAACTCGAATATCAGCGGGGAGGCCTCTATTCTACATATTTTTGTTCTGCACATAACATTTTCTACACAAAAGTTTCTACACACATTATTCTACACAAGTGAAGTGGCAAGGAATATTATTCTACATAAAATTATTCTACACCGGTTTCTACACACATTATTTTGTACAAAAGAAGTGGCAAGGAATATTATTTTACACAAAATTATTCTACAGTGGTTTCTACACACGTTATTCTACACAAGAATAGTAGCAAGAAATATTATTCTACACTGGTTTACACCCACGTTATTCTACACAAGAGAAGTGGCGAGGAATATTATTCTACACCGATTTCTACACACATTATTCTACACAAGAGAAGTGGCAATAACGGCGATTACGAATCTGTACCACGGTCTTACATACAGGTCTGGAAACTTCGATGGTGGGGGGGTGACTATTAGTGAGGCAAATTCTGCGTAGTTATAGAACCAACCGCTAGGTTCGTCGTGGTCGAGGGCTGTGCGTCTTGCCTCACTAACTATGCCACCCCCCACCGCTTAAAAATGGCAGAATTTCTAGACCTGTATATAAGACCGTGTTCTGTACCCAAAATTTGGAAATTCAAGATGGCGAATCCAATATGGTGGACCAAAATTGCAAAAAGTTGCTTGATCCAAGTGAAAGTTGGTATTCTAAGGTTTTTGGGGTCGCTGATTGCGTATTTTCACTGAAAATTCAGAAATTCAAGATGGCGGACCAGAAATCGCTTGATGAGAGCGAAAGTTGGTATTCTAGGGCTTTTGAGGTCGCTGATTACGAATTTGCACTAAAAATGAAAAAAAAAATCAAGACGGCGAATCCAACATGGCGGACGGAAAATACGAAAAATCGCAAATCACACGACAAACACCGAGTCTTACTTTAGCAAATTAGTAAAATACTAAAAAAATTTTGCACTTAAATTCTTATAAGAGACTTCGAGGACCGTTCCCAAAAGTGCTAAATTTCCTTAAAAGAACCGTTACATTAAAAAAATTGTCCTCGTAACGACCGTTTTATATATTTATCACACTATATGCTATTTTATATACATGCACCTCGTTTAAGTGGCATCACTGTTTTTTTTTAACTGCTGATTGCAGAGTTTTAGGTTATCATGTCACAGCGGGGCATGAATATTTCAGATTATTCGAATTTATTGATGTTTATGGTTGCGTGTATATGAGGAAATGGATAACGGTTCTGGCTGCGATTAAACGCAACGCGCTTGTTGTTGATCCATCAATGGGCATCTTGTTTTGTTTTACTGTTTGTTCGTGTTTGTGATTGTTCGTTGACTGGGATTGTGATATTTTGTCGTGGTAATGTTTTGTCGTGTAATTAAATGTCGTGTAACCATACTTTTAAGTTGTAACAGTTTAGGTTATAATTTACGTCATTTTAGATTATAAATGTTCAAGTTGTAAAAGCTGAGTTAGTAATTTCAGATCGTATTTGAAAGTTCCGATGTTTTGTAAGAGTTTAGGTTAAAATTTTATCGAGTTATTCGTGATTATATTTAAAACTTACAAAAGTTTGAGTTATATTTTGGGGTTGTATCTTTGTCCTTCAATTATGTATCGTAAATGTTTAAGGTGCAAAAGTTTACCGTTGCCATGGCCACCGTTGCCGTGTTGACCGTTGCTATGGCGACCGTTGCTATGGTAACCGTTGCCATGGTAACCGTTGCTATGTTGACCGTTGCCATGGTAACCCTTGCTATGGTGTGAGAGAGAGATGGTATATGTGATGGTAAGTGAAAAATCCGTTTCGGATAGGAATTGCTCAAAATCCGTTCTTAGTGAGCGTCCACGTCGAGAAAGGAGTAATCACGCCAAATTTCAGGTCAGTCGGGCGTATCGTTTTTGAGATCTCGTGATGAGTGAGTGAGTGAGTGAGTGAGTGGTACATCCACCGATGTGACAACTCACACCCACCCCCACCCCCACAACCACCCACACCTACCCAAGCTAAGCAACACCCCCATGTAACGACTCACACCCATCCTCACCCGTGCCCAAACCATCCACCCCCACCTATGTAACAACTTACACACATCCCCACCCCCACAACTACCCACAGTACCTACACCATCTTCTACTTCATCATCTACTTCCACCCCCATAATAATTTGCACTCACCACCAACCATACCTAGCTACGCTAAGCAACAGAGGTAATGATAACCTTTGCCATGGTAACTATTGCCATAGTGAACGTTGCCATGGTAACCGTTACTATGGTAACCGTTACTATAGAAAGCGTTGTTATGGTAACCGTTGCTATCGTAACCGTCGCTATGATAACAGTTGCTATGGTAACCGTCGCTATGATAACAGTTGCTATGGTAACCGTTTATATGGTAACCGTCTCTATGGTATTTTTGGAGATCTCGTGATGAGTGAGTGGTACTTCGCTTATATATATATATATATAGATAGATAGATAAGATAAGTACAATTACCTAGACTTATAGTCTCAATAACGCTTATAAATCTAAGATTTTTCTTAGTTTGCATTTTTCTTAGTTTCGGTCAAATCAAGTCCAATTTTGTTCTAAACCTCCTTCCCATCTGCAATTCTGCAGGACTGCAATTCGTCAGTTTCAAGAGTAAAGTGTCGTCCTAAAATAAATTGATGGAACTTTTGTACTCCCAAAATAAGGCCAAGAAATTTTGCCTATTATCTCATTTTTTTTTGTTTTCATTCTCGTTATTGTTCTTGTCTTGTTTACAAATATTACATTTATACTTCTTATTTAGCTGCATACGGATGATTTATGGTTCTTCGCTCCGCAGCATGCGCACGTTGAACTTCTTTTGTACGCCTCATTTTTGCTCGACTGCGGTGCTTTCGATTTCACATAGTTGATTGACTCCGCCGGTCTGGTTGAAGCGAAGCCCATCCCCGCTGCGTCTCTTGTCGCAGATTCCATCGCTTGTGAGATCCTTTTCTCCGTGTACTTTTTGAGGGTTCCGTACCCGAAGGGTATCCAACGGAACCCTATTACTAAGCCTCGGCTGTCCGTCCGTCCGTCTGTCCGTCAGCGGGCTATATCTCACGAACTATAAGGTACACAATTCAAATTTTCACAGAGTGTGTATTTTTGTTGCCCCTATAACAACAAATAATAAAAATAAAATAAAGTTAATAAGGTAACTGTACCGAATATTGGGCTAGTACTAGGGGGGGGCACTTGCAACCAATATTGGGCTAGAATCCGAATATTGGGCTAGTACCAGTAATAGGGCCGTTAGTTTTACGAATGACAAACGAATGTCAAACGCATATTAAAGTGTACAACAGTATTCGGGCCATGCATACCCCAGTAATGGGGACATCTGTCAAAAGTGTAGAACAGCTAGTATTCAGGACATTTGCACATGTACGCATTTTCTAAATTACAATTAAATAATATAAATAATAACAAAATGAGGTGGACATTGGTTAGCTGAGATTCCACGCTTTCCAACAATACCAATACTTTTTATCCTGAGACAATTTGAAATAAAGATTTTCCTCTGTTAATGGCGAACGAAGCTTAGGTCCCCGATATTCGGGGAACTTACCATAATAAAGGGGTCTTCTATTCATGTTTTTCAACTCCTAGTCACTCCTATACTCACAACACGACGCCTTTTCTCTCGGTTCGACAAGAGTGGGGAGACTACGAAGCACCGCACAAAGAGGAGACGAAGAGAATAGGAAAGACTGTATATCTGTATTCTATCTCATTCTCTCGCAGGCTAAACCCTATAAATAACTCGACTGGGCTAGATGGTACGGAACCCTTCCAGCGCGAGTTCGACTCGCACTTGGCAAGTTTTTTTTTTAATTGAGTCACTTCGGAGTCCCCAGACGAATTGATCTCTGAGATGATAATTTAAATTAGTCCCGAATTCACAATACGTTGAGAGCTTTTTTAAAATTCGTCAAATATTGTCTAATATCTTCGCCTTCTTGTTGTCGACATTCTTCAAATTTATATCTTTCCGTTATTACACTGGGCTTTGGTTGCAAGTGCTCTTTCATCAAGGAAAGCGATTCCTCGAGTCCTTTATTTGCCGGTAGAACTGGGGTACACAAGTTCTAGCGTAGCCTTCGCTACCCAATAACGTTAGCAAAAGAGGCACCTTTTTTGCGCTCTTTATATCGTTGGCAATGAAAAATTCATCCAACCTTTCCGTCCATAAATCCCAATCCTCAGATAAATTAAATTCTTTTATCTCACCGATACGCGTCGTTACAATCGTCTGCACTTGCCCAATGCCCCGGCTGCTCCAGTTTCGCCATTTCAGCTGCTAATTTTTGTTGATCGAGCACCAGCCGTTGTTGAATGATTTATTGATTCCTTTTTTCATTTCCTCCAATTCGAGACGTTCCTTCTTTTGACGCTTCTTTTCCACCTCTCGCTCGGCGACTTCCTTATCGTTGCCCATATTGGCTGTCTACACACGCGTTGTAATTTGTCGTTTTCCACGCGATCCTCTACTTTTTACGTAAACCGTTATCTTCGTCGCCACTGTGGTGTTTTTGCATAGAAATAACCTCTCATAGTTTAATGATAAGGCTATTATTAATTTATTATAATATAAAAGATACACGTCGTTTCGCTGGAGAGGTTATGGCACACATATGTGATACATTACGATATTTAATATCACGAGGTGCAATATGGACGTTTTCACGTCCGCTTGCGGACGTAAAAGCGTCCATTATTGTACTGAGTGATATAATAGTACATTACATCACGAGGACGTAAAAACATTTTCTGATGAGTGTGAGTTTGCAGGACGAACCGAAGGCGAGTCCTGCAATCACACGAGTCAGAAAATGTTTTTACGCCGAGTGATGTACGATATTTTATATCACGAGGTGCAATATGGACGTTTTCACGTCCGCTTGTGGACGTAAAAGCGTTCATTATTGTACTGAGTGATATAAATACTTTTTTTCGATTTTCGGACTTGGAAATAGAAAACGAAAAATATCTCAAGTCCAAACTTGAGAAAAAAACTCGAATATCAGCAGGAAGGCCTCTATTCTACACATTTTTGTTCTGCACATGACATTTTCTACACAAAAGTTTCTGCACAAATCGCCTTCCCGATTTTGTAAAATCTCCTTGGAAAACTTGTTTGACGGTGGGAATTTTCTTCGTTGACGTTACGTGACAACATGTTACGTGAGAAATCGAGGCTTTTGAAAACCATTAAGACCGAATAATCACGTAGTCTTACATTTCATGATTGCGCTGAAGCATACATAGGCGGCGCTGATTGCAGATCCGGTATTTAAACCACACATTACATGTTTTACTGTTTGTTCGTGTTTGTGATTGTTCGTTGACTGGGATTGTAATGTGTGATACTTTTAAGTTGTAACAGTTTAGGTAATAATTTCAGTAATTTTAGATTATAAATGTTCAAGTTGTAAAAGCTAAGTTAGTAATTTCAGATCGTATTTGAAAGTTCCGATGTTTTGTAAGAGTTTAAGTTAAAATTTTATAGAGTTATTCGTGATTATATTTAAAACTTATAAAAGTTTGGGTTATATTTTGGGGTTGTATCTTTGCCCTTTAATGTTGTATCGCAAATGTTTGAGGTGCAAAAGTTTAGATCATAATATTAGGTTAAGTTTTCAGGTTGTAATATTAGTTCATAAGAGCTTAATTTGTAATTTTTGATCGAAATACTTTGGGCCATAATTCAAAGTTTTAGTTTTGAATCGTACACGTTTAAATTGTATAACCTGAGTTCGTTATTGAAGATTTATTTTGAGGTTGTGATTTTTTGAAAGAGTTAAAATTACATAGGTTTCAATTTTGGGTTGGAATAGTTTGGGTGCGTTCTTAAACGCAGTTGTCGAGCAGATCTGCTCAGATCTGCTCACATACGCGTTCTTTTATTAGTATTTTCCAGCGTTCTTTTATTACCAATGTTAGATTGGTATGGAAAAATTGAGGGACACTGCAGCAGCAATTTTTTCTAGATATATCTTGGATGTATCTGGATGCAGCAGATATGAACAGATGTGCTTGACAACTGCGTTTAAGAACGCACCTTTTATGTTGTAGTTTTAAGTTGTAAAAGCTCGAGTTACAATTATCGGTATAAATTTGTTTATTTTTTGGTGTTATACAGGGTGTTGAGTAACTAGATAACCTGACTAGGTTCACCGTGTAGAGCGCGCCAAGACGAAAAATTAGCTTTTTTTAAAATTGTTATACGACAAAAATTGGCTTAGTTATTAATGTTTTAAGCTGACCAATGACGGCTAGAATCTAGGAGCAATGCTACTAGTGAGTCGCGTGGTGTGGGTAACGGTGGGCGTGGCGTAAACACTCCCACCAGCGGCATTTCTCCTAGATTCTAGCCGTCATTGGTCAACTTTAAAAACATTGATAACTCAGCCAATTTTTATCATACAAAATTTAAAAAAAAAAACATTTTTTTTTGTCCTGATGCACTCTACACGGCGAACCTAGTGAGGTTATCTAATTGCTCAACATCCTGTATATTGAGGTTTTACTTTTGGGATACGACTGTTTAGATTGTGAAATTTTAGTTTCGTAATTAACGTTTCATTTTTAGGTTGCAATTATATTACGTTGTGCATGTTTTATAGTTTTAGGTTCCAAAAGTTCAACGAAAAAAAAATCAAAAATTCCGGTTTAATCGACACGATGGGAACGATGATTCTTTCACTTTTAATAGCAATCCTGACAGTGACGAACGAGTACGTAATTCTCATAAAAGTCTACGTTACACCATCAATAAAGTCGAAGCTATGCAAATTTTTATGCTTTTTTTAATTTAACGGTTTGATTTCAATTTTGAAGGATATTATTGATCATTCAAGATCCCGAATCATCGAAATAGTATCGCTTTGAATTGCAGAGCAGCCGTTGACGAGACCGAGTATTTGAATTTCCCGCTCAATTTTAAGATCGGCGCAGCAACGTCCGCGCATCAGATTGAAGGTGGCTGGAATGCCTCCGACAAAACTCCAAGTACTTGGGACAGATTCGTTCATGATAATCCGAATTTGATTAAAAATCGCGACAATGCCGATGTCGCATGTGACTCCTTCAACAGGCACAAAGAAGATGTCGCTCTTCTCAAGGATCTTGGCGTTGATTTCTATCGTTTCTCATTGAGCTGGCCACGCATTTTGCCAAATGGTTTTGCCGATAAGATCAGCATCAATGGTTTACGATATTACAAGGATCTCGTGGACGATCTTATCAGCGCGGGAATCGAGCCTGTAGCGACTATTTATCACTGGGATCATCCCGCGGTGCTCGAAGAGTTCGGCGGTTGGACGAACGATCTGATGATCGATCTGTTCGCCGATTATGCGAGAGTCGTGTTCCAGGAACTCGGTGACAGGATCAAATACTTTGGGACCTTCAACGAGCCCGTTTTAAGCTGCCAGGGCGGATACGGAAGTGGATTGATCGCGCCGGGTAAGAATCTCGAAAAAATAATTTTTAGTTATTTTTTTATTTATTTTTCCATGCCGATGCCGCACGATTATTCGAGAACAATTTTCCAACCGATTTTCAGGCAAGAAACTTAAGGGGATTGGTCCTTATCTATGCATGCACAATATGCTAAAGGCTCAGGCGAGAGTTTACGAAATGTACGACAAAGAGTTTCGCAATGTGCAGAATGGAAAAATCGGTATCGTCTTAGTGAGCAATTATTACTATCCGAAGAACGTCTTCGACGAGATTAGCGCCGATTCTCAGTTCGACTTCGATTTCGGTATAATGGCAGATCCGATATTTTCGAACGATGGCGATTATCCGGCGATCGTTAAGCAAAGAATCGGTGAGAATAGCAAGATCGAGGGTTATCCGCGTTCGAGATTGCCGGAATTTTCAAAATCGGAGATCGAACGCATAAAGGGCAGTGCCGATTTTTTGGGGCTCAATCATTACACGTCCGTCATCACGGAATCGGTACCAAGGGAAAATGGCACCAAATGGTACGAGGATACGGGTGTGATAATGAGTTACGACCCCGATTGGCCGACCGCGGCATCGTTATGGTTGAAAATCGTGCCTGAGGGATTCGGCGATCTGCTGAGAAAATTGAAAGATCGTTATGACAATCCTACGATCCATGTGATGGAAAATGGCGTCTCCGACGACGGCACGAGTCTCAATGATTCACAAAGAATTCTTTATTACCACGATTACATCAGGGAACTTCTGTTGGCCGTCAATCGCGACGGTTGTAACGTCAAGCGTTACACAGCCTGGAGCCTTCTCGATACTTTTGAATGGCTTGACGGTTACGAGGTAGGTTTTGGTCTCGTCAGCGTAAACTTCGACGATCCCGCCAGATCGAGGACACCCAAAAGGTCCTTCCATTGGTTCCAGAAACTCTTACAAACGCGCCAACTTCCGGGAGTCTCATGAACAAAATGGCCGCCATTGAAGTACGTTTAAAATGGCCGCGGTACGTTTATCCTTGGTTTTTTTTCTATTCTGGTAAAATACAGTAGAGCGATTTGCGAAATTTGAGGGCGTCTACAAGGTTTCATAGTTACGTACTCGTTCTCGCAAAATATTGTGATGTAAATTTTCGACGCTAGAAATAACGTGATAACCTCAAAATTTTCGGTTTCATTCAAAATTATGGCACGCAGACGTTTGCACCTAAGTTTTGCTGCGAGTAATTTGGATTAATATTTTGAATTGTATTTTATATTTACTTATATTTCAGATCAAATTTGTATTGGCGAAAAACCGATTAAAAAACCGATGTACGATATTTTATATCACGAGGTGCAATATGGACGTTTTCACGTCCGCTTGCGGACATAAAAGTGTTCATTATTGTACTGAGTGATATAAATACTTTTTTTCGATTTTCGGACTTGGAAATAGAAAACGAAAAATATCTCAAGTCCAAACTTGAGAAAAAACTCGAATATCAGCGGGGAGGCCTCTATTCTACACATTTTTGTTCTGCACATGACATTTTCTACACAAAAGTTTCTACATAAATCGCCTTCCCAATTTTGTAAAATCTCCTTGAAAAACTTGTTTGACGGTGGGAATTTTCTTCGTCGACGTTACGTGACAACATGTTACGTGAGAAATCGAGGCTTTTGAAAAACATTATTTTAATCTTTGCTGCTTGATACGCTGAATATGATTGTAAAGCGCTAGTCACGTAAATATACGTAATCTTGACCTACTTCTAAATTGATTATCGCTAACAATTAAATATCGGACTCAATAAACACTGTTGATTTTTGGAATGGGACGAAAATGGACCACAAAAAAAATTAATTTCTCACCTTGATTAACACCACATTAAAAATTCGATTTTCTTCGAAAAAAAAAGCTAAGAATTTTTTTTCAACGGTATTTGAGAGCTCAAAAATAGCCCAAAATTCAGGGACCCCAACGATGCGTCTAACTATGGAAACAAAAAAGGAGCACTAATCTTTGTTAACTTCAAGCTCAGATGTAAATTCAAAAACTGAGACAAGATCTAACGAATGCTCGTCGAAATCAGTGTTGGGCAGAGAAACATTCAGACATTAGTAATTAGTAATTATAACAGTTGATGGGAATTAAAAGTTAAACCAATTATCATTACACAAAGTTATTTTCATGAAAATCGACTCGATCACAATTACCAAAAAGTGATGGCAATTGACAGTTGTAATAACTACAATTACAGAACGTAATTGAAGTAAAGTAAAAGTTAATGGTAATTAAAAATCGAATCAATTATCATTATACAAAGTAATTGTAATGAAAATCGACACAATTAGAATTACAAAAAGTGATGGTAATTGAGAGTCAAAATAATTACAATTATAGAAACTAATGGTTAACGAAATAAATTCGCGGACAATTACAAAAAGTAATCACAAGTCGAAATAATTGTAATTACAAATTGCATTAGGTGTTGTAATTTAAATCGACGATCCAATAAATTCTCATCGCAGAATTTATTGGCATTGAATTAATTCAATTACAATTGCAAAAAGTAATGGTAATCAAAGGTTTACATAATTGAATTAATTTAATTGAACTTTCAATTACTATTACTTTTTTCAATTGTAATTGCATCAATTTCGATTACCACTACTATTTGTAATCAACTAAATTATTAATAATCAATTGATTATTAATTATTGTAATTATAATTGTAATTATTCCGACTCTTTGTTGCCATTACTTTTATGGACGAGAAATATTGGGTAAATTAATAACAAAAGTAATCAGTACTGCCCAACACTGATCGAAATCGTGAACGTTGTAATTTCAGGAGTCGAAGAAGGAACAAATTGATCAATGTTCGTAGATGCTATTTTTGGAGGTCCAAATATTTATTTCATATACGGAAGAAAATAAATTAATACAGTGGCCGCCAATTTGTGTGAGCCGGTCCCAAAGTCTAACCCTGAAGGGTCAGTATTTAGAAGCCCCAGTCTAGCCACCATGTTTGGAGGGTATTTTTTTCATAAATAGTACTTTTCAAACACAATTAGTAATGTTGATCGACGAAACTGTATCCGTACAACTTTCAAACAAACCCGTGCGTGAAAATTCTAGGGAAGCCCTGACTTAAGTCGGGACCTCGTCGGGTTTGGACATGGCTGCCCTGTCAGGAATTGCCCTTACACCGCGAGGTTATGCCCCGACAGGGCAATGCCAAGGTCGCCAGGCCTATTTACAATATGGCTGACCTAAGGCAACCCGTTGAGGACTTTGTTGGGCTTAAACGTGAATGCCATGTCATGAATTGCCATAACACCGCCAGGTTGGGCCCCGACAATGCAGTGCCAAGGTTTCCAGGCTTACTTACAATATGGCTGACTCAAGGCAACCCGTTGAGGACCTTGTCGGGCTTAAACATGAATGCCATGTCATGTATTGCCATAACACCGCCAGGTTGGGCCCCGACATGGCAGTGCCAAGGTTTCCAGGGTTACTTACAATATGGCTGACTTAAGGCAACCCGTTGAGGACCTTGTCGGGCTTAAACGTGAATGCCATGTCATGAATTGCCATAATACCGCCAGGTTGGGCCCCGACATGGCAGTGCGAAGGTTTCCAGGCTTGCTTACAATATGGCTGACTCAAGGCAACCCGTTGAGGACCTTGTCGGGCTTAAACGTGAATGCCATGTCATGAATTGCCATAACACCGCAGGTTGGGCCCCGACATGGCAGTACCAAGGTTTCCAGGCTTACTTACAATATGGCTGACTCAAGGCAACCCGTTGAGGACCTTGTCGGGCTTGAACGTGAATGCCATGTCATGAATTGCCATAACACCGCCAGGTTGGGCCCCGACATGGCAGTGCCAAGGTTGCCAGGCTTACTTACAATATGGCTGACCTAAGGCAACCCGTTGAGGAGCTTGTCGGGCTTAAATCTGGATGCCCTGTCATGCATTGCCATAACAGCGCCAGGTTGGGCCGTGACAGGGCAATGCCAAGGTTGCCAGGCTTACTTACAATATGGCTGACTAAGGCAACTCGTTGAGGAGCTTGTCGGGCTTCGATCGGGCAACCCATATTTAAAGAAGTCGGTATATTTACAACAGAACCAAATTGGGCCCAAATAGGGCGAAAGTATCGGAGCCCTAACTATTTCAAACATGGCACTAACGAGGCAACCCTTTGAGGGCCTTATCGGGCTTCACGAGGAGTTAGTTCAGAGACTCGCCATGAGATGTCGCATACGGCGTACGCTCTCTCGCATACGGAATATGGAAATCGTATGCTTATATAGCCGAAGTGGGAGCACGGGTTGTATTCGACACCGCAGAGTCAGGCCTCTCAGGAAGTCATGCCTCGAGGGAAGTCATACCCGCAAGATTTCTACATAGAAATCCTCTGCTTTATACTATGTTTTTGTAAAAATTCTCTTGGAGAATTATTATAATATATAATAATTATTAATGATAATAATAATAATAAAATTGTTATTATTATTAAAATAATTCAATTTTACAATCTACATGTATAGCGATACTACGTACGTACCTGAGGCGGTTGCAAGGGCCCTCATTTGGCAACCTTCTAAGACCCTTGTCGAAAAAGCGTGACCGTCCCTTAAGGGGCCCTATTGGGCTTCCAGTCAAGGGCCCGAAGTAAGTTAGGGAAAACCGATTGGGGCCTAGTCGGGGCCTCAATCAAATTCACGTACGGGATGCTTCGAATTAATTGGGACACGAGGGTGGTTTTTACATAACCTCCATATATCGTAACATCGAAAAAGCATCACAAACTCGTATAGAAGTTCGTTGTATTCATCTTAACCAACGAGACTCTGTCATGAGCTCCCCAAGTCCAATTTGGATCACTTTCTTTGGAATTATTTTGAAAAAAATACTCAAAAATCGTGTTTCCATTTGATGCTGTGGCGACGCGGTCGAACAACCTAAAACGCGTCACTTGGAAAACCAAAAATGCAATTTTTACCACACACTACGACTAATCTTGCTGAAATTTTGAATTTTCACACAAGGTTAGTAGCAGAAAGCGGCTGACTTGTGGAACTTTGAAAATATGGAAAAAAAATCTACAGATTCCGTTACCATCGGAGCAATTCTAAAATTTCTACAGTTCTAGCTAATTTATGACAATTTTCACAACTCACAATCAGACTTTCAGCTTTGTTCGATCTCGATTATGAAGAAAAACAATTTCTTCATCGATAAAACGGAGGTAGTACCGAAACTCAATAGAAAACATCGGCTATGTAATTCTAATACGTAAACCCATAGTTCACGCGGACGAAGTCGCGAGGAAGAGCTAGTAATTTTATATTTCTTAAAGAGTTATAAATAGGATATAGAAATATTGAGCATAGGCACTAAAGGCTGTAGGAATATATAGTGTAAATAAAAGCTGAGGCAAAGGAGAGCACTGGCCGAGGGGCTAGAGCGCGGGTCTCGTAACTCGCGGACCCGGGTTCGATCCCCGAGGCGACACCGCTGAAAAGGTTTTTTCAAGTGTTTCTGGTGCTCTCCCGGTGGATTTGGACCCCACCTTAAATAAAAATTGGTCCCAACACCCCTGTGCGAGAGGTGGGTGGCTGCTGCATGGTTCTGGTGGGGCGTCCCGAGGCGGTTCTCATCGCTCGGTTGTTGAAACCACTTAACCGTGCAGTGGCTGACTCACTCGGTCACAAGTGGGGAGGTAACTACCTAACCGACCAACGATAGTCGTGCTTGAGCGTAATCGCACTGCTATCAGGGGGAATTAGGTATAAGTTACCGGCTGTTTCGACGAGAGGTTTTCTGCAGTTTCCCTTCGTCCTCGGCAAATGCGAAACAGCGGGGACAAGTCGGCTGCAGCCACACAACGGGAGGGGACGAGAGAAGCGGCTATAGGGGAAGGACCCCCAGGTCGGTGGAAGAACCAATAAAAAAATAAAATATAAGCTGAGGCAGGACGGGATATACCCGCCACACCCGCCACATCGCCACTCGATGACTTCCGGTAGACATTTTTTATTGACCAAGGGCTCGTTGGATTCGTCTCGGCGTGGAGAACCCAATAAACCCTGTCCCAGAAGTCTAACCCTAAAGGGTCAGTATTTAGAAGTCCCAATGAAATCCACATGTATGGTGGGTATTTTTTTTCAAATCGCTCTTTTTGAACACAATTAGTAATCTCGATCGACAAATTTGTATTGACACAACTTTCAAACAATGCTTCGAATGAATCGGGACACGAGGGTGATTTTTACATAACCTCAAAATATCGCTTAATCGAAAAAAACGCCACAAACTCATCGTGTCAGAGTTCGTTGTATTCATCTTGACCAGCGAGACTCTGTCGTGAGTTTCCCAAGTCCAATTTGGGTCACATTCTTTGGAAATTGTTTTGAAAAAATACTTAAGAATCGTGTTTTCATTTGGTACTGTGATGACGCGGTCAAACAACGCCTCACTTCGAAAACCAAAAATGCGATTGTTACCACACGGCGCTATTGATCTTGCTGAAATTTTGAATTTGCACACAGGATTGTAGCAGAAAGCGACTGACCTGTCGAACTTTGGATATATTGAAAAAAAAATTACAGATTCAGTTACCATAGGAGCAATTCTAAAACTTCAACAGTTTTACCTAATTTATAGTATTTTTCACAACTCCACAACTCAGCACTGAAAAAAATCACACAGACTTTCAGCTTTTTTCATCCCATTCGATGCGAAAGTGTTGGGAAAAAAAATTTCCTTGTCGATAGCTAGATATCAAGAAAGTATCTAAATGTTTGTCTGAAAATAATTTAATCTAACTTCGCGGAACATGACAAGTTCTTCCTCAGGCGCTCGATCAACGAGACGTGTTTAATTAACCTAGACAAACAAATTCAGCAATTTAAGTGAGAACAAAATGAACAACAAAATTTGAATAATTGTCAAGAATATTTAATTTTGAAAACTTTCTTTACGAACTATCCTCAACTGACAAGATAAGTTAAATCGTTTTAAATGACACAAAGGAAATGGTTCGAATTTCGCTAAAATCATTTTAAACGACACACAAGAAATGTTCCGAGTTTTAGTATTGAGTTTGCTTCCAACGCAAGGGGACGTGTCTGTAGTTGGCTTCTCTGCCTGTTTCTTCATAATTGAGAAGATTGTTTGCAGTTGACTATTCCTAATTGTAAGTTTTTGTTGCACAATCATTAACTTGAGTGACGGATAAGATTCTTGTAAGAAAAATGTGGACTTGGTGGATTTTAGTGACTCTGATCATTTCCTCAAAATTGTCCAATTCGAAAGACTAACTTCTGACCTGTTAACGGTGTAAAGTTTTTTTTTATTAATTTTAATTTTTGTTGGCAGTGTCATCACAATAATGGCGGATCATCGTAGCATCATCGCACGGAACGAAATGCTCGAGCTTGTAGCGAAAATCGAGAAGTGCAGCAATTATCTTGAAATATTTAAACACCGTCAGCACCTTTCGGCATGCAAAAAAGCTGAACTGGTCCAAATACAAATGAAAAAGGCGAAGCTGATCGCGAGATTGAAGACACTTGTGAGAAACATGATGGTCATACCGGAAAGCGTTAAGAAGATATATTTTTAATCCATTCTTCGACGATTCCTCTTGATCTCATAAACAGTATAATAAATTGAAAAATCATGATCGCTGTTTTTTTTTTACTCTTTCCTCTGATACTACCACTTAGGTAGAGCAATTTATACTAAAATCGCTGCAGACAAAAAACTGCGAATATGATAACCACTAATCAATTTAATTAATTTAATTTCTCAATCTTAATATTTTCTTAATTCGATAATGAATTCCTCTGAGAAAAGTAAACTCGATTTTCCCACAATAAATCCAGCGTGCTTGGAAAATCTAATGAAATTGAACTCAAGTTCTAACTTTCCTAACCAATTAAGACTAGCTTCGATTTCAAGATTAGTTTCTTTTGAAAGTAATCTCAATGGATTACGATGAATTCTCAGGAGATAAGACTAATTAAAAGTTAAATAAAAATCTGTGTATCAAAAACTGGTACAAACCGATAGAAACATCAAGTAATCAAACAAACTCGTTAGTGATCAAACTTGCTGGAAACATCAAGTAATCAAACATCAATAAGAAAGTTATGATTAGAAAAATATCGGTTATTTACGCCTCATGAAAAGCGCTGTTGACCCAATATCAAATGTAGGCCATTGAGTAATCAAACGTATTTATTTCAGTGCGAAATTGGATTTTGGTGAGCGAGGGTCGTTGGTAATGTCTTTACAATTTTTCTTGCGGAGCTTGTATATTAAATAAGTGTGTTTTATTTATTTTTTTCGTTTCATTACATTTTTGTCAAGTCGATTTTTTTTCAACCGGACTTTCTTGCATGCTCATATGTTCAGTGTTTAGATATGACTATTAATTTTCGGAAAAGTGTAATCGGAACCTATATATTAGGATCTGGCGATCCTAATACCAGCTGATGGTAAGGTAGATCACGACGAAGAAACTTAGTTTCCGTGAAAACCCAATATATACTTCCTTGAGGTACACTGGACTCTCGACATAAGAAACAAATCTCGCGACCGGGGCCCGTCGCGCTCCGTTCCGAGAAAAACTCAGGAGCGTACGCGTGCTGTTTACATTGTAACATTTGGGGCCCGGCAAAATATTACATACGGCCCTGCTCCAAACTTGTCGAGTTCAAAGCACTATATCTATACATGTGCCTCTCGCAATAGGAGACAAACCACTGCGTGTCTCTTATATCGAGATTCCAGTGTACTTTGGACATTGTAAAAATCCAACTTCTTGAGATTAGATTCTAGGAATAAAAATTCTCAATAAAACGATTACCTAACCTCGAAGTTCTTACGAGAAGTACCAGAGAAACGAGTGTGGCGAGTATGGCTGCCATTTCTAAACCTAGAACTACCATAGCTCTATATTATTTAGTGTGGCTGTGGTAATTTATATATAACTCTTTATATAATTTTATATTTCTTAAAGAGGTATAAATAGGATATAGCATTAGCTATATAGCTAGAAATATATTACTATTGAGCATAGACACTAAAGGCTGTAGGAATATATAGTATAAATATAAGCTGAGGCGGGACGGGATATACCCGCCACACCCGCCACATCGTCACTCGATGACTTCCGGTAGACATTTTTGACTGACCAAGGGCTCGTTGGAATCGTCTCGGCGTGGAGAACTCAATAAACCCTGTCCCAGAAGTCTAACCCTAAAGGGTCAATATTTAGAAGCCCCAATGAAGCCCACATGTATGGCGGGTATTTTTTTTATCCAAATCGCTCTTTTCGAACACAATTAGTAATCTCGATCGACAAATTTGTTTCGACACAACTTTCAAACAATGTGTCCTATAAATCGGAACACGAAGGTGCTTTCTACATAACCTCGAAATATCGTTTAATCGAAAAATCATCACAAACTTATCGTTTCAGAGTTCGTCGTATTTATCTTGACCAGCGAGACTCTGTCGTGAGCTTCCCAAGTCCAATTTGGGTCACATACTTTGGAAATTATTTTGAAAAAATACTTAAAAATCGTGTTTTCGTTCGGTACTGTGATGACGCGGTCAAACAACATAAAACGCCTCACTTCGAAAACCAAAAATGCGATATTTATCACACGGCACGATTTATCTTGCTGAAATTTTGAATATGCACACAGGATTGTAGCAGAAAGTGCTTGACTTGTGGAACTTTGGAAATATTGAAAAAAAAAAATACAGATTCAGTTACCATCGGAGCAATTCTAAAGTTTCCACAGTTTTACCCAATTTATAGTAATTTTCACAACACCACAACTCAGCACTGAAAAAAAATCACAAACTTTCAGCTTCGTTTTATCTCATTCGATGCAAAAGTGATAGAGAAAAACAATTCCTTGGTCGGAGCTAGAAGTTGAGAAAGTTTCTAAATATTTGTCTGAAAACAATCTAAACTAACTTCGCAGAACATGACAAGTTCTTTCTCAGGTGTCTGCATAACTCTGCCGTAATTAATCCACTTAGGCAAACAAACTGAGCAATTAAGTGATAACAAAATGAATAACTAAATCCGAAGAATTTTCAAGAATTTTAAAGTTTAAAAGCATTTTGTGAAACGTCTGCAACTGACAAGATAAGTCGCGAGCTTGTAATTTAATACCTGAATGAACTTCTTCGAAGAGTATTAATGATTTAGATACGCTGCTAAAATTATTTTAATCGAGTCAGAACATTTTTTCACAACTTCAGTCTTGAGTTTGCTTTCAATGTAAAGGGACGTGTCTGTATTTGGCTTCTCTGTCTGATCTGTGAAATGAATATCTGCCAATCCTAGTGATCAAAGTTTGATTCCCTGGCACGTTTTCTTCATAATTGAGAAGATTGTTTGCAGTTGGCTATTTCTAAATGTAATTTTTTGTTGCACAATCATTAACTTCAGTGATAGATAAGATTTTGGTAAGAAAGATGTGGACTTGGTGGATTTTAATGACTCTGATTATTTCCTCAAAATTTTCCAACTTAAACGACTAACTTGGGATCTGTTAACGGTGTACAATTCATTTTTTATTGCACTCCGTGCGCAAAGTGCCACTTTGCGAACTTGTGTGATTGCAAAATTCGCCTCCGGCTCATGCTGCAAACTCACACTCGTCAGAAAAAGTTTCAACGCACTCGTATGGTAATGTACTATTATTGTACGAGTGCGTAAAGTGTCAGTTTGAGCACGCGCAGCGTGCGCAAAGTGGCACTTTGCGCACGGAGTGCAATAAAAAATGAATTGTACACCGTTAACGGATTGAGAATGAATTGTGAACTATTTCAATTTTAATTTTTGTTGGCAGTGTCATCACAATAATGGCCGATCATCGAAGCATCAACGAACGAAATGAAATAATTAAGCTTGCTGCCGACATCGAAGAATGCAGCAATTATCTTCAAACATTTAAAGACCGTCACTGCCTTTCGGCAAGCAAAAGAGCTGAACTGGTCCAAATACAAATGGAAAAGGCGGTGATGATCGCGATATTGAAGATACGTGTGAGAAAGATGACGGTCATACCGGAAAGCGTGAAGAAAATATATTTTTAATCGGATTCCATTCCTCGGCGATTCCTCTTGATCTCATAAACAGTATAATAAATTAAAGAATCATGATTGTTGTTTTTTTTAATGACTCTTTCCTCTGACACTACCACTTTTGTAGAGCAATGTAATAAAATCGCTGCAGACAAAAAACTGCGAATATGATAACCACTAATTAATTTAATAATCTTAATCTTCTCTTAATTTAATAATTAAGCTTATTTCTCTGCGAAAAGTACACTCGATTTTCGTATAATAACTTCAGCGTGGTTAGTAAATCCAATTTGCTTTAATTGGATTTACTAACTAAATTAGTTTGGTTATGGTTTAGTCTTTGTTTGTTTAGTCTTGTTGGATTAAACTAATCAAGAAGTAATCCAATATATGTACAAACATAGACGATACAAACGTAAACATAAACAAAGATTGTACAAACATGAATATTGGGCTCGCAAAAATCGGTTATCAAACATCAATAAGAAAGTTATAAGCGCTGTTGATCTAATGTCAAAAGTAGGTAATTGAGTAACCGAACGTATTTATTTCAGTGCGAAATTGGATTTTGGTGCGCGAGGGTCGTTGGTAATGTCTTTACAATTTTTCTTACGGAGCTTGTATATTAAAAAAGTGTGTTTTATTTTATTTTTTTCGTTTCATTACATTTTTGTCAAGTCGATTTTTTTTTCAACCGGCCTTTCTTGCATGCTCATATGTTCAGTGTTTAGATATGACTATTAATTTTCGGAAAAGTGTAATCGGAACTTATATATTAGGATCTGGCGATCCTAATACCAGCTGATGGTAAGGTAGATCACGATGAAGAAACTTAGTTTCCGTGAAAACCCAATATATACTTCTTTGAGGTACACTGGACTCTCGACATAAGAAACAAATCTCGCGACCGGGGCCCGTCGCGCTCCGTTCCGAGAAAAACTCAGGAGCGTACGCGTGCTGTTTACATTGTAACATTTGGGGCCCGGCAAAATATTACATACGGCCCTGCTCCAAACGTGTCGAGTTCAAAGCACTATATCTATGCATGTGCCTCTCGCAATAGGAGACAAACCACTGCGTGTCTCTTATATCGAGATTCCAGTGTACTTTGGACATTGTAAAAATCCAACTTCTTGAGATTAGATTCTAGGAATAAAAATTCTCAATACAACGATTACCTAACCTCGAAGTTCTGACGAGAAGTACCAGAGAAACGAGTGTGGCGAGTATGGCTGCCATTTCTAAACCTAGAACTACCATAGCTCTATATTATTTAGTGTGGCTGTGGTAATTTATATATAACTCTTTATATAATTTTATATTTCTTAAAGAGGTATAAATAGGATATAGCATTAGCTATATAGCTAGAAATATATTACTATTGAGCATAGACACTAAAGGCTGTAGAAATATATAATATAAATATAAGCTGAGGCGGGACAGGATATACCCGCCACACCCGCCACATCGCCACTCGATGACTTCCGGTAGACATTTTTGATTGACCAAGGGCTCGTTGAATTCGTTTCGGCAAGGAGAACCCAATAAACCCTGTCCCAAAAGCCTAACCCTAAGGGGTCAGTATTTAGAAGCCCCAATGCAGCCCACATAAATGGCGGGTATTTTTTTTTTCCAAATCGCCTTTTTCGAACACAATTAGTAATCTTGATCGACAAATCTGTATCCGTACAACTTTCAAACAACGCTTCGAACGAATTCGGACACGAGGGAGGTTTCAACATAACCTCCAAATATCGTCAAATCGAAAAATCCTCACAAACACCTTGTGTCGGAGTTCGTTGGATTCGTCTTGATTAGCGGATCTATTTGGGAAACATTTTTTTTTTAATTATTTTGAAAAAATGCATAAAAATCGTGTTTCAATCAGTTGCATTGGTGATGATGTCCAACGACATGGAACGCTTCACTTCGAAGACGGAAAATGCAATTTCTTTGTCAAGGCACAACTAAACTCGTTGAAATTTTTAATTTGCCTTTAGAATTGTGGCAGAAAATGGCTAAGTTGTGAAATTTCGAATGTATTTTTAAAAAATTTTGCAGATTCAGTTACCATTAGAGTAATTATGAAATTTCTAATGTTTAAACTAATTCATTGCAATTTTCGTGACTTGACAATCCAGCACGAACAAAACAAACAGACTCTCACCCTGGTTTTGTCCTCTATCGATACAAAAGTAACGGAGAAAACGAATTTCTGCATCTATGAGAAAAAAAGGTACCAACATTTGATTGAAAATGGCGGATTTTAAGTTTACGGCAGCGTCGGTTATTCCATTTTGTGAAAGGCGCGCTGCACGATTTGGTGGTGATAATTGGCAACTCGCAAACAAATACGGTGGGATCCGCATTAAAATTGAAATTTTTTTGACTCCGCAGCTTTGCCTTAAGGATGCGAGCCCAAAAAATTTTGTACTTTTGAGCAGTAAAAATTACATGATTGCTCAACTTTACTTACAACTTAGAGATAAAAAAAAATTTGCTAGCAAAATTCAAAAATTCATATTTTTGAAAAAATAAAAAACGCACTTTTGAAAATGTTAGGATCTTTTAATATCAGTACGAAGTATTTTATAAAAAAAATGAACCAACATATAATGTTGATTGCGAATTTTCACGACTTTTGAAAATTCAAAATTCTCCAATATCATCATTTTTCAAAAAAAAAATTCCGGAATATTTTTTTTTTATTAAAAAAAACGATAATTACCTTCTTTGACGCATGCAGCTTGTAGATAATAAATTAGCACATGAAAAATATTTAAAAATGTCAGCTCTCTCGATTTGAGTTTTGTTAAATAATAAATATTTGCAGGAGATAAAATTATGCTTTTTCAAACCAAATGTGTTAAAAAATAATGACTGTTTGTAACTTTACCGCAGTGATCGGCAGTATCGATTTTTTCGTCAACGATATTGATTTTATTAATCGTTTTTTCGAAAAATTAATGATTAGTTAAAAAATATTACTAATTTTTTATGAAAATTCGTAATGAGCGGAAAAAAATTAGTAATTTTTCTAAAAAATTAGTAGTTAGTAAGAAAATACTTCCAATTTTTCCAAAAAAAATTAGTAATTAGTGACAAAATATTTTTAATTTTTCGAAAAAATTAGTAATTAGTGACAAAATATTTTTAATTTTTCAAAAAAATTAGTAATATTTTGTTACTAATTACTAATTTTTTAATAAAAATTAACAATGTTTTGTCACTAATTACTAATTTTTAGAAAAATTAGTAATATGTTCCCGCTAATTACTAATGTTAAAAAAAAATTGCTAATATTTCTTTGCTAATTATTAATATTTCGAAAAAATTGGATAATAAAAATAGATAGATTTTTACTGATCACTGCCCTACCGACAGTAGGTAATCTTACTGACAGTCGGTAGCTATACCGACAATCGGTAATAATACCAACCATTGGTAATTTGACCGTCACTACTAAACCATATTATAAAAAATAAATACATAAAATCATCTCCCGTGAGGAGAGATTTCCCGACTCGTCTCTGAAGACATCCAACTCTTACGATACATTTATAATTGAAACTGTATCGTGAAAATATCTTGTCATTGAAAATATATAAATAATTGATTCCCCGACAACTTCGCAGTCTCATCACTTAGTTCCGGGTTTGTCCGCTGTGCGTCGCGGCGCTTCTGCGCTCTCCGATCACAAATGAACACCGAAACTGAAAAATTACAATATTCGATTTCGCCGTTTATTTAAACACTGTATAATTGAAAATTGTGAGTAATAATTGTAATTGACGACAAATTTATTTTTCCATAAACCTTTCCGGCTTATCGCGTATTTTTTTAACACTTGATACTACAATGTCAAACATAACCTCACTTTATTGTCGGCAAAGATGCTCCATCTCGAATTTCAAATCGCCGATTATTCGATCGTTTGTCGATGAATCGTCGTGATTTTTTTTCTCAGTGATGGACGAGGATGGCAGCAAGAGAATGAGAGGTAGAGCAAGAGGAAGAGGACGAGGACGCGCTCGCGGTCGAGCGAGAGGAAGAGCGAAAAAAGTCGTCAAGGTAGATGAAAAATGTTGTTTACGTCCTTTAACGGAAACTTTAGGGATTTTGGGTCTCTTTCAGATTATCGAGAGCGATGACGAGGATGTCCCACCAACGATCGTGGAAACTCCGATGGAAACGGGAGAACCGGAAAATGAACGGATCGAAATTCGACAAGAGCCGCAACAACAACAACCGCAACAACAACTGCAGCAACAACCTCCGCCTCCGGAACCACAATTCGACCTTGAGGCTGATATTTCACAATTGGAGGCTCCGACCTTCACGACCATCAATCGAGGTCCTCCAGAGCCAATGCTGCGACTCAGATGGGATCACAGAGTCAATCTCATCGGAGAAAAAGTCTTGAATCCAATGATACACTGTTGCGACAAATGCCTCAAGCCGATACTCATTTACGGACGAATGGTACGACCTCTGGAAGCTTCAAAGTATCTGACTTCAGCTTCAAAGAATCTTTAAAAGATTCTTTGAAAGAATGAGGTTTTTTCAAAATCTCACGAAAAACTAAAAACTGACCGATTCGAGTCAATCTTCGAAAAAAAAGAAATTTGAGAAAAGCGAAAAACTTTATTTAGAAAAAAGATAGAAAATAAAAAATAAAGATCACCCTCGTGGCCAAAGTCCGTTTTAACGCGACGTTAAATATTTCTAAAAGAATTTTAGAAAGATTAATTGGAAGAATCTTAGAAAGATTCATTTATCTTGGAAAGATTCATTCAAAGAATCTTGGAAAGATGAATTGAACAAATGTTGGAGACTGATGTAAAAAATCTTGTACAAGCTGATCGCTCGGGAGAATCGTGGAAATAATTTTGTTCTTTCCAAGATTCTCTATATGAATCATCTTCATTTTTTATTTTCTATCTATCCCTAAATAAAGTTTTTCGATTTTCTCAAATTTCTTTTTTTTTCGAAAAATTGACTCGAATTGGTCAGTTTTTAGTTTTTCGTGAGGTTTTGAAAGAACCACATTCTTTGAAAGAATCTTTTAAAGATTCTTCCAAAGAATCCTTTGACGATTCGTTCAAAGAATCTTTTAAAGAATCTCAAAGAATCTTAAAAAGATTCTCAGAATCTTGAAAAGTATCTTTGAAAGAATCTTTAAAAGATTCTTAGAATTTGGAAAGAATCTTTAAAAGATTCTTAGAATTTGGAAAGAATCTTTGAAAGAATCTTGAAAAGATTCTTAAAATCTTGGAAAGAATCTTTCCAAGATTCTTTCAAAGATTATTCTTTCTACGCCGGTTGTACTGATCTTAAAAGATCCTGAAAATTTCAGGATGGTATTTTCTTGTTTCAAAAATATACATTTTTGAATTTTGGTAAAAAAAAAATTTTTCCCTCAGTTAAGTAAAATTGAGCAATCATGTAGCTTTGTAATTTTGAGCAGTACAAAAGTGTGAAAGAAACAGTATTTAGGTAAAAATCTTTTTTTTTACCAAAATTCAAAAATTTATGTTTTTGAAACAAACACCATCCTGAAAATTTTAGGATCTTTTAAAATCAGGACAAGGTATTATATAAAAAGAAATTTAACTAAAAATTTAATGTTGATCGTGGATTTACACGATTTTTGAAAATTCAAAAATTCATATTTTTGAAAAAACTGAAAACCCGTCTCTGAAAGTTTCCGGATCTTTCAAGATCGGTACAACGTATTGTATTAAAAAAATCGAACCAAAAATTTAATACCGAACTTGGATTTTCACGATTTTTGAAAATTCAAAATTCTCCAAATTCGTCATTTTTCGAATCGAGAAATTTTTTACAAATTTTTTTCCTTTGGCAGAACTTCGTTTTATTGAAAACGACAACTTCTGACCAAATTTCATCGAAATTCAAATGGGTCGATTCCAACTATTCGTCGATTTGACATGGAATGACCTATACTTGTTTTCTGTACTTTTTGATAAATCAAATTATTTCCATTGTAATTTTTTTTCTTCAGATTCCCTGTAAGCACGTTTTTTGTCTCTCCTGCGCTAAAAGAGAGGACAAAGTGTGCCCGCGTTGTATGGAAAAGGTATCGAGGGTCGAGCAAACTGGATTGGGAACGGTATTTATGTGTACTCACGGTGGAACGAGATATGGAAATGCTGGTTGCAGACGAACTTATCTAAGTCAGCGAGATTTACAGGTACGATGAAACAAAAGACATTTATCATATTCTGAAATTATTCAAAAATCTTGAATAATTAAAAAAAAAAAATTACTTGGAAATAATTTTTTTTTTTCATTCACTTTTTTTTGAATTTGAATCGTATTATTCATATGAAACCAATGAGTGCAAAACTATAGAAAAATTTGAGCGATTAACGACAGCAGGAAATCTAGAAAAAAGTTGTGATTTAAAAAAAAAATTATTAAAAAAAAAAATTGTTTTTCTATACTCCTAAAATTATCTTCAATTTGGAAAAAAAAACCTGCAATTAGACAAATGAACAAATTTATTTAGAATTATTCCTTTTGTTTAATTTTTAACTTAATTAATTAATTAATTTTCAACTTATTATTTTAATCGAATTATTTATATTGAACTAATGAGTGTAAAAATTGGAAAAATTGGAGCGATTAACGTTAGCAGAATCTTTAAAAAAGCTGCGATTGAAAAAATTAGTTGAAATTTTACGTTCTAAATATTTTATTTTTTTCGGATTCATTCTTTTTTTTTCCAATTTAATTATTAATTTTAAACGGATTATTTTTAAAATCCTAAAAAGTCGAAGCAATTACCACTCGCAATGGGTCAAAAAAAAACTTCAATTATTTCAAAATTAAATAATTGAATGAACATTTTATTTTTCTAGATTTTGAAAAATCGTCACGTTTGAGAATTCATTCTAAAGATAAAAAAATAAACATTTTTTCAGCATTTCATTTGTTTCAAATTCATTGATTATTTTCCAATTGAATTGTGATTGAAAAACGGATAAATGACAAAATATTCAAAAATCAAAGCAACCGCCATTTGCAGGACGTCTAAAAAAAGTTACAATAATTATGAATTCAACAAAAAAAAATTTACACCTTTGTATTTATCCATATTTTAAAACATTTTCACGTTTGAAAATTCATTCAAAAAAATAGAAACATTTTTTAAATATTTCAGTAATTTCAAATCCATTGATTCTTTTCCAATTGAATTGTATTGAAAAACGGATGAATGTCAAAATATTCCAAAAAAAGTTACGATAATTTTGAAGTCAACAAAAAGATTTTTCTTCCGTTGTATTTATCTATATTTTTAAAAAAATCTTCACGTTTGAAAATTCATTCAAAAGATTAAAATAGATACATTGTTTGAATATTTTATTTGCTTCAAATTCATTGATTCTTTTCCAATTGAATTGTATTGAAAAACGGATGAATGTCAAAATATTTTTAAAAAAAGTGACCATAATTTTGAAGTCGAACAACATTTTGTTTTAACCGTTGTATTTATCAATATTTAAAAGAACCTTCACGTTTGAAAATATGTACATTTAAAAAAATAGAAACAGTTTTTAAATATTTAATTCGTTAATCGTTAATCTCTTGAAATTCCTTGAAATCATTTGAAATCACTTGAAATCACATGATTTTTGAAATCGCCGTTACGAAAATATCGTTGAAATCACTTGAACTCAGAATGAAATCGCTCCGAGATGATTGAAATCAATGTGAAATCACGTGAAATCACTTGAAATCACTTGAAATCAGAATGAAATCGCTTCGCCATGATTAAGATCAATGTGAAATCACTTGAAATAACTTGAAGTCACTTGAAATCAACGTGAAATCACTTGAAATCACTTAAAATCTCTTGAAATCATTTGAAATCACTTGAAATTTCTTGAAATCGCACAAAGACTTCATAAAATCAGTGAATTAATCATGTGAAATCGACTTCAAAAAATCAGTGAAATCATGTGAAATCGACTTTATTCTGAAATCGATAGCCCATCGTCTTTTTCAATTGAATTATCATTGAAAAACGGATAAATGTCAAGATATTAAAAAAAAAAAAAGTTCCAATAATTTAGAAGTAAAAAAATTAGAAAAAAAAGGTCTATCGATAAAAAAAACGTTTGCAAATTCCCTCCAGGCTCACATAAATCATCGTCACGTGTCAGCGCCGCCACCGGTCGTTCAGGGAATGCAGATCGACCAGACGCAATACGCCCACGCGAAGACCGAGATGGAGTCGCAATTGTCAAAAGTGGCGTCGTCCGTTGCGATGCAAGCGAATCGTATGAAGCAATTATCGGCTCACATGGCTCAGCCAATAATGGGCAATGATCCGCGAGTCAATTCGCTCGTTAACCAATCGCCGTCCGATCTTCGACAACAACAACAACAACAACAACAACAACAACAACAGCAACAACAACAGCACAGACCTCAACAAATACTGTTGCAGAATTACTCGCAATCCGCGGTGGCGGCGCCACCGCCTCCTTCTGCGAATAATCCACCAATGAGGACGAATTTGATAACCGTTCCGATTCAAGACACAACAATTGGCACTCATGAAATGCACAATCAACAAAATCATCATTATTATCAACCGCCGCCGCCGCCGCCGCCCCAGCAAGTCAATTACGGCGCTGTCTACAATGTGCCGCCCCCTGTCTCCCAAAATCAGAATTATTACTCACAGACTCAACATCCCCCTTCCGTTTCTTACGTTCCCCAATCAGCGCAACAACAACAACAACAACAACAGCAACAACAGCAAGGACAACAATACGTCGGCCCGGGTGGAACGTCTCTGAGGCCATCACCGAGTTCTTATGTGCAGGAAAACCAACAATATCGTCAACAGCCCCAACAACCTCAAACGTCACAGACTCAATGGTCGCAGCAACAATTTTACAGATGAAAATAATTATTTTTCGAAAAAATCAACACAGAATGATTTTCCAAAGCTCTCTGCGAAATTCAACGAAAATGAATTTTCTCAAAAATAATATTCATTATTACTTAAGGGATGCTTAAGAGATGTTGTTTTGAGCGAATTCATTGAGGTCCACTTTAAAAGGCCAAACAAGCAAATTAAGATTTTTTTCTCAGCTTTTTTATGAGATATGGCTGTAAAACTATTTTTACAACATTGTTTCATCCTTCGAAAATACAAAAAAAAAAGTTATCCTTAATTTTGATTCTTTGAACAATTTATAGAAAGCGCCAAAGTCGAATCAGGATTGGTAAAAAAGCATTTCAAGGAGGAAGGTTTCTTACACAACAATTCTTTCTTATAGAAAGAAAAATGGCGGATGTTTGAAATAAATTGTGAAAAATTCGATTTTTCATTTCAAGAATCCGCCATTTTTTTTAAATCGATTTTTCATTGACGTTGGTAAATTGTTGTGTAAGGCCCGAATTTTAAGATCTTGAGATCGATCTTGATATCAAACTTTCCATTGAACTCAAGTAGGAACTTAGAATCGAACTTAAGTTCCAATTTAAGATGAATCTTAAGTTTGGACTTGAGTTTGTACTTCAGATCGTTCGCAAGGTCAAACTTAAACTTGGTTTGAAGTTTGATTTTAAGATTCATCTTGAGCTTGAACTTAAGTTCGATCAAACTTAATTATTTTGAAGTGCCAAAAACACGGTCAAAGAAGGCGATGAAAGAAGTTTGATCGAACTTAAGTTCAAGCTCAAGGTGGCTCTTAAGATCAAACTTCAAACCAAGTTTAAGTTTGAACTTGAGATCGATCTCAAGTTTGAACTTAAGATTCATCTTAAATTGGCACTTAAGTTCGATCTTAAGTTCTTGAGTTCAACGATCTTAAGTTTAATATTAATTAAGATCGACTTTAAGATAAATCTTAAGATTTTAAAATTCGGACTTAAAAAACCTTGCTCTTTAAAATGGTTTTTTATTTTTTTGCTTCAGACTTACCAATCCTGAAATTAATCGTCGGCCATGGGACATGATATTTTCGACTTTGGCGCTTTCTATAAATTATTCAAAGAATGAAAATACAAAATAATTTTTTTTTTGTATTTTTGAAGAATGAAATTGGTAAAAAAAAATTTTTTTGGAGACTCTGAACGGATTATTATGAAATTCTCAGAACCCAAAATTGTGAGAGCAATGCGTAATAATACGGAAATTGAATAGAGGCTTATTTTCAAAACAGGAATGATTTTTCATGAATTTTCATGATCAAAGATTCATTGAGATCAATGAATTTCATTTAATTTTAATGTATTTCATTTAATTTTAATTAATTTCAATTAATTTCAATGAATTTGAATTAATTTCAATGAATTTGAATTAATTTCAATGAATTTGAATTAATTTCAATGAATTTAAATTAATTTCAATGAATTTGAATTAATTTCAATGAATTTAAATTAATTTCAATGATCTGTGAGAGAGGAAATTTTGAATTGAAATTTTTGGCATCGACAATTTTTTAATTTATAACTTCCTCTCGAAGATAAATTTTTCAACGTTTCAAATCGAACCGTCGGCGAGCAAAAAAAGTGTGACCAATACTGTAAATTAAAAAAAAGACCTATTTTCGTTGCGTTCCAGCGAAAAAAAAATCTTATAGATAATATTTCGAATTTCCGAAATACCGGAAATTGAGGATTTTCTTACATCGATGTTGGAGTAAGTTTTTTTTGCGAATAACGTCGCGAAACAAAAAATACAACTCGCGGCAGTTCCATAACTTCGATATGACTGTATAGTAATAAAATTTTTTTTTTTTTTAGTATTTTTATGTCATTGAATCCCGAGCATTTTTTTAATTGTTTGGTCATGCATTATGAGACTTGAGTACTTTTTTTTGCAGGGGATGTTTAACATTCTGGTCTCAATTTTTGTTAATCCATTATTAGTGATTTTAATTATGGATAATAGTATTTTATCCATCGACCATTTTTTCCGTAATGGGTAATGAAATACAAAAAAGTAAAAATTAATTTGACAATGAATAATGGAATTGTGGATGTTTGTAATTATTTTGGTATTGGATAATGGAAATATATCAATTATCCATTATTTTCGTTCCGAATAGTGAAATTATATCCGTTAACTATTGTTTTAAAACAAGATAATGCAATTATAAATAGTATTCATTAATTTTGGACTGGATAATGGAATTTTGTCGATTGTCCATTATTTTTGCACTGGATAGTGAAATTATATCCATTAACCATTATTTTGGTGAAAAATAATTGAACCAAAACCAGTATTCGTTGATTTTGTACTCGATAATTCAAATATATCTATCTTCAATTATTTCCGTACTGGACAATTAAAATACATGCATGATATTAGTATCGGGTAATGGAAAATGTCAATTATCCATTCACATAACGGTTAATGGAATTTCATTATTTTCCATTAAAAATGGAATTACATTCGAGCTCAAAATATTACAATTTTTTTTTTGTTTTAATATATATTATATCACTCAGTACAATAATGGACGCTTTTACGTCCGCAAGCGGACGTGAAAACGTCCATTATTGCACCTCGTGATATAAAATATCGCACCTCATTATTTTCCATTAAAAATGGAATTACATTCGAGCTCAAAATATTACAATTTTTTTTGTTTTAATATATATTTTTTCAATTTAACCGGTAACAGATGCAGAATTGTAAAAAAAAATCAATTTTCAAGAAGATTACCAGATGTTTCGAAACAAAAACCTTGCTCCTTTAATTTTTTTGGAAATTTTGATCAATCGGTCTGGAAAAACCGCTCAATGGATCCTTTTTCATTCAAAGTCGGATATCTCCGCGAGAAATCGACTTAGATAAAAAATAAAAAAAAGGAAATTGAAGCTGGATAAATAGGCCACCTGATTCATGCATTGGTTCAGCTGGAAAAAAAAATTCCGAGCCCGTGGACCAAAAATGAAAAGGTCAAAAATTTGCAAAAATTTTCTTTCGCGCTATTTCTTAAAATTTCTAAAAAATTTCCTAAAAATGTTTCACCGCAAGATCTGAAAACTAGAATCTTGGAGCTTCAAAATCCATTTTTTTTAAGACCTCGATACGACCGTTTTTCACTCAAATACAGCCCGTCAAAAATCACCGAAAAATTTGGAAATTTTTTTTGCTCCCTTAATTTTTGCCAGTAGTTAAATAATTTTTTCAAGGAAAAATTTAACGTCGATTATCTATTTTATTAATTTGGGCATTTATAATAATAACGGACGCGCGCGGTGACGTAAAAAATTTTCAAAATAACGAGAAAATTAATGTTTGTAGAATTTAGTATTGTACAGACAATAACAGTTTTTTAAGGTATGTACAAAATTAATCACATGTATATAACACTTAAATACACTATTGTAATAATTATTATTACATTATATTCTCGTGAAAGAATTTTATTTTTTTCTTTATTTTTCTTCTGTCAACTAAATTTTCATTCATTTACGCTCACACATGATCTTTGCCTTAGACTCTCGAACGCTTTTGAAAATTATTTTTTACGTTGCAAGAAATTGAAAAAAAAATTTTTTAACGATTTTTTCCTTTTTTTTGTATCTTGCCGCACAAGCGTCGCTTAAGTACGAGGCCAAGAATAATCGATCAGAAAATTCGAAATTATTCGAAAATTTTATTTCATTGCAGACATAAAAAATATTTTTCAAATTCGATCGCGTCTTTGAATCATTCGTTAACGCTCCAGCGTTTTTTTTTCTTGTTCCCTTGACTTTTTTTCTTCACGCATAATTTATTTCCATGAAATTTCACACTCATTCGCACGTGTATTCGTATATCTTAAATATAGTAATATTAACGAGTTGATATATATTTTTTTTTTAGCGTCCCAATTTCATTTGCAAGCGATCCAAAATGGGGAAGACGAAACAATTTTTTTCTGCTGAAATAAATACGATTTCGCCGGAGGAAATTAAATTTTTGAAATATTTTGGATAAAAAATATCCGAAAGTGATTTTTGATATAATAGTGTTCAACTTTTATTTTTTTTTTTCAAGAAAAAAAGTACTGTTCAAGAAATCAAAGTATTGCAAAATCGGACAATTCAATTATTTTTCATTAAATTCAATTCTATTTAAATACTTCCGTCTAATTTATTTTCAACAGAAAAATCGAATTCGAAAAATTAAATGCATTTAATTAAAAAATTTAATTTAACGAGAGGTATAAAATTTAATTTAATGTGATTGAAAAAATTAAATATGGATTTTAATTTTCAATTCATGTCCTTTAAATTTTTCTTCTCATGTGCGATACGATTTCGTTTTTTAATGAAAATTTGTAGACTCTTCGTGAATCGAGAGACAAATATTTCGTTAGAAATAACGGACTCCGCGAATTTTCGGTTTTTATGAATTTTTCTAACGCTTTTAAGGAAAACGTAAACAGTGCAATCTCGAATTCGTTCTTTCGTTTATCGCCACGAGTTCCCCTTAACTAGGGATTTTTTTCTGGAAAAGCTTCTCAAACACGATTTTGAGGGGGTCGAGTCAGCGTCAAAACGCCGATTTTTGAACATAAGTATAGATTAGGGTGAATCAAAAATTTTGAAAACTGTTGGTTACCCTCAAAAATCATTGATATCGTTGAAATAAAGGTCTCAGTGCAACGATTCGATTTTTTGACAATATTTAGAGGGCGCGCGGGACGTTTGAAAACGCCATTTTTAGCGTTAAATTCACTCTATCACTGATAAACGTAAACAGATCATTCAAAAAGTTATGAATTTTTTATATAAGGTGCCCAAATATCAATGATCGGCAAAAAAAAATCTATGTATTTTTATTATCCAATTTAAAAAAAAAATTAATACTAGCAAAAAAAATATTACTAATTATTTTCAACATTAGTAATTAGCGGAAACGTATTACTAATTTTTCTAAAAATTAGTAATTAGTGAAAAAATATTTCTCATTTTTCTAAAAGATTAGTAACAAGTGACAAAGTATTTCTAATTAACGACAAAATAATACAAATTGTTTCCAAGAATTAGTAATTAGCGAGAAAGATATTGCTAAATAACCAAAAAAAAATCAATAATTTTGTGGAGAAATGTTGTATTAATTTTGGTAAAAGTAATAAATTTAAAAAAATTACTAATGCATTTTCAATAGGTACTGATTAAATATTCGTATTAATAATAACTTTTGTGATATCGTATGACATTCGATGCAATAAATACTTAAGTGTGAAATATTCAAAAGATCTAGTTATTATAAAAAATAAAACAACTTTTTGAATAGAGTTGTTTGAATTTATAACCATGATTCAATCCGTAGTACGTAAATATACACAATACTTTTCAACAAATTACTATTTTTTAAAAATTAATTAGTAATATCTTCCTTACCAATTACTATATTTAGAAAAAAAACTTGGTAATATTTTTTCGTTAATTACTAATTTTTTTTGGAAAAATTAGAAATATTTTGTCGCTAAATACTAATTTTTTAGAAATATTAGAAATTTTTTTTCACTAAATACTATTTTTTTTGAAAACATACCAATGTTTTTCCGCTGATTACGAATTTTTATAAAAAATTAGTAATATGATTTGACTATTAATTTTTCCAAAAAGATCATTAATATAATCAATATCGTCGACGAAAAAATCGATACTGCCGATCAGTGCCAAATATGTACTGTTTCAAATCCATATTCACTGAACATTAACAAATGGTTCATATCTTCAAAAAAAAATCTCTGATAATCAGTATTTTTCACTTAATTACATCATTATATATTGATTTTTGTCTTCCAAAAGGTTTTTGTATTTCTTCCATCTTTTTTCTTGTAAAACTCTGTATCAGTATTGCTTACAATGCGAAAATAGCTAAAAAATAAATATTTATTTTGGAAATGTTCACATTTTATCGAAAAATAAATATTTATTTTTAATAATGACGTTTTTAAACGTCCCGCGCGCCCTCTATATATTGTCAAAAAATCGAATCGTTGCACTGAGACCGTTGTTTCAACGATATCATTGATTTTTGAGGGTAGACAAAAGTTTGCAAAATTTTCGATTCACCCTAATCTATATTGATGTACAAAAATCGGCATTTTGACGCTGACTCCCTCAAGAATTTTTTTCATTTTTTAAATCTCTATTTTCAGTTCCTCGAGAGGGAATCACGTGCTGGTGGACGGATGACTGTGAATATTAACGTTCATTTGTGGGATCAAGGGTGAAGCGAGAGGCTTTGGATTCGTGGATTCGGGAATCGGTATTGAAACCGCCGGCGGAATCGGCGAGTGTTTTTTGCTCCTCTCGTTTTGCCACGGTTTCGCGTGATCCTTGCTCAGTCTCTCGCTCAAAGCCTTGAGCGCGATTTGCCGCCTTCTCTCGCTGTCCTGAGGATCGATTCCCGGAAGATTGATAACGAGACCGGGCGGCGCATTCGACATGTCGAATCTTCGTACGATTTTCTTGCATAGTCCGATTCTCACGAAAAAACCGTGCACCGTATTGCTGACAACGGCGATTGGCGGTTGCAGGACGTTAGGAAAAAAACTGCAATCATTCGAGAGAAAAGATTAAGTACCATTTTTTTTTTACAATTTAATATACTTTTTATTGATTAAATTTTTTTATATTCTACAATTAGTTACTGAAATTGAGAATTTGAATTTTGAATTGTGATATTCGAATAATTCGAATTATTTGAATTATTCGAATTCTTATGAGGAAATACCAAAAATTGAGAATTTGAATTTTGAATTGTGATATTCGACTTATTTGAACCATTCGAATAATTCGAATTCTTATAAAGAAATACCGGAAATTGAGAGTTTGAATCTGAATTTTGAATTGTGATATTCGAATTATTCGAATTATTTGAAACATTCGAATTCTTATCAAGAAATAATAAATACCCGAAATTAAGAATTTGACTCTTGAATTGTGATATTCGAATAATTCGAATTATTTGAATTATTCGAATTCTTATGAGGAAATACCAAAAATTGAGAATTTGAATTTTGAATTGTGATATTCGACTTATTTGAACCATTCGAATAATTCGAATTCTTATGAAAAAATACCGGAAATTGAAAATGTGAATCTGAATTTTGAATTGTGATATTCGACTTATTCGAATTATTTGAAACATTCGAATTCTTATCAAGAAATAAGAAATACCCGAAATTGAGAATTTGAATTTTGAATTATGATATTCGAATTCGAATTCTTATGAAGAAATACCGGAAATTGAGAATTTGAATTTTGAATTGTGATATTCGAATTATTTGAATTATTCGAATTCTTATGAGGAAACTTATTTGAACCATTCGAATAATTCGAATTCTTATGAAAAAATACCGGAAATTGAGAATATGAATCTGAATTTTGAATTGTGATATTCGAATTATTCCAATTATTTGAAACATTCGAATTCTTATCAAGAAATAAGAAATACCCGAAATTGAGAATTTGAATATTGAATTGTGATATTCGAATAATTCGAATAATTTGAATTATTCGAATTCTTATGAGGAAATACCAAAAATTGAGAATTTGAATTTTGAATTGTGATATTCGACTTATTTGAACCATTCGAATGATTCGAATTCTTATGAAAAAATACCGGAAATTGAGAGTTTGAATCTGAATTTTGAATTGTGATATTCGAATTATTTGAAACATTCGAATTCTTATCAAGAGATAAGAAATACCCGAAATTGAGAATTTGAATTTTGAATTTTGAAATTTGATATTCGAATTCGAATTCTTATGAAGAAATACCAGAAATTGAGAATTTCTGTTTAGAATTGTGATATTCGAATAATTCGAATTATTTGATATATTCGAATAATTCGAATTCGAATTCTTATGAGGAAATACCGAAAATTGAGAATTTAAATTTTTAATTGTGATATTCGACTTATTTGAACCATTCGAATAATTCGAATTCTTATGAAGAAATACCGGAAATTGAGAATTTGAATCTGAATTTTTAATTGTGATATTCGAATTATTCGAATTATTTGAACCATTCGAATTCATATGAAGAAATACCGGAAATGGAGAATTTGAATTTTGAATTATGATATTCGAATTATTTGAATTCGAATTCTTATGAAGAAAAACCGGAAATTGAGATTTTCAGTTTTGAATTGTGATATTCGAATAATTCGAATTCTTATGAGGAAATACCAAAAATTGAGAATTTGAATTTTGAATTGTGATATTCGACTTATTCGAACCATTCGAATAATTCGAATTCTTATGAAGAAATAAGAAATACCGGAAATTTAGAGTTTGAATTTGAATTTTGAATTGTGATATTCGAATTATTCGAATCCGAATTCTCATGAAGAAATACCGAAAATTGAGAATTTGAATTTTGAATTGTGATATTCGAATTCGAATTATTATGAAGAATTTTAGTAAAAAATAATGGAACCAAAGCCATTATTCATTGATTTTGTACTCGATAATGCAATTATATCTAATTTCCATTATTTCCGTACTGGACAATAGAAATACATTCATTATATTAGTACCGGGTAATGGAAAATGTCAATTATCCATTCACATAACGGTTAATGGAATTTCATTATTTTCCATGAAAAATGGAATTACATTCGTCATTTTGGCCCAACAAATCTTATTAAAAAAAAAAATCAATCGGTAATTTTATCCATTACTCATTATCAAATGTATGTCAATTTTATCCATTATGTCATTTTATCCATTTTCCATTGATTTCGCATCGGTCGATGAATTTTTATCTAAATTATATAATATTCAGGAATTTGAAAAACTTTTAATTTACAAGATTTTTTTTTCGTGTGGAAAAAAAAACATACCTTGCGAATGTAAAATTGTCAGCCATGTCTCCTCTTGTGCCGTTATTGTGCCTCTGATAAAATCTCAAATATATCCACGATATTATTACACCGCTGAGAAACATTGTCGGATTCGTTCCTTCGAGAAGTCCGACGACCCAAAAAATCAGACTCAATACCCAAACGATCATCGGTATATTTCTATTGGTCATTTTTCCTAATGGCGTTTTTATGATAATGTGATCAGGCATTATTTGCTTGACGGCAACACTGACCCCTGAAAAAAAGCGTTTTTCGTTAATTTTTATTTAAATTTGCGATTTGAACAAAAATTGAAATTTTTCTTCCGATAATTAAAAAGAAAAATTTGCATAAATTAAAAAAAAAATGAAACATTGGTGTCATGAAACACTGACGTCTGAAAAGAAAAAAGTATTTTAGTTGATTTCTTTTTTATTTGCAATTTGAAAAAAAATTGAATTTTTTCTTCTAATGATTCAAAAGAAAATTTTTCATAAATTCAAAAAAAAATATGAAACGTTTCTTTGCCCTCTTCCTTCAATTCTCGATGTTCCATTACAATAAAATTTGGTGATTAACACTCATTTTCAAAAAAATCAATTAACGACAGAAATCAGAAAAATAAATGGAAAAAATTCAAAAATTCACTCTAAAAATTCAACGAACAAAATTTTAAAATTTCAAAGGAATTTGAAAATTCATACGAAACATCGAAACTCCAGAGACAATTTGAATATTTAAAAGTAAGAATTCAAAATTCAAGCAAAATTCAACAGAGTCGAAAACAAATCCGATAATTCATAGAAAATTCGAAAGAAGTGGGAATTAGAAAATTCATTAAATAAATTCAAAACAACAATGAAAATTCGAATGTTTAAAGCGCAGCAATTAAGAATTGAAGCAAAAAATTGAAAATTCACGTAGAATTCCACAAAATGCAAAAAAAAACAAATTTTACAAATTTGCAAAACTAATTAAAAAATTTAATTAGAATATTTCAATGAAAATTTCAAGAAATTCGTACAAAATTGTAGGAGTTATACGCAATCAAGATTTTCCAAAAATCGTTTTTTTTTAAATTCATTTTCGTAATGTACATATATTTAAGTATATACACAGAAGATGTAACGCTAATCTAACGAAATATATTCGAAGTAATATGCATATTCGTTAAAAAAAAAAAATTACACTGTGTGAAGTGCGAGCATGGCAAATTACTTTTTTAAAAAATTGTAATTTGTAATGGAACGTGGATACATTACACATTACTTTTTTATTGTAATGGAACACGCATCCATTACAGATTACTTTTTTTTTTGTTATGGCACATGCATCCATTACACAGTACTTTTTTTATTTGTAATGGGACATGCATCGATTACACATTACTTTTTTTTATTTGTAATGGAACACGCATCCATTACACATTACTTTTTTTATTTGTAATGGAACACGCATCCATTACACATTACTTTTTTATTGTAATGGAACACGCATCCATTACACATTACTTTTTTTATTTGTTATGGTACATGCATCCATTACACAGTACTTTTTTTTATTTGTAATGGGACATGCATCCATTAAACATTACGTTTTTTTGTTGGTAATGGGACATGCATCCATTACACATTACTTTTTTTATTTGTAATGGAACACGCATACATTACACATTACTTTTTTATTTGTAATGGAACACGCATCCATTACACATTACTTTTTTTATTTGTAATGGGACATGCATCCATTACACATTACTTTTTTTTTATTGTAATGGGACATGCATCCATTACACATTACTTTTTTATTGTAATGGAACACGCATCCATTACACATTACTTTTATATTGTAATGGAACACGCATCCATTACAGATTACTTTTTTTTTGTTATGGCACATGCATCCATTACACAGTACTTTTTTTATTTGTAATGGGACATGCATCGATTACACATTACTTTTTTTTATTTGTAATGCAACACGCATCCATTACACATTACTTTTTTTATTTGTAATGGAACACGCATCCATTACACATTACTTTTTTATTGTAATGGAACACGCATCCATTACACATTACTTTTTTTATTTGTTATGGTACATGCATCCATTACACAGTACTTTTTTTTATTTGTAATGGGACATGCATCCATTAAACATTACGTTTTTTTGTTGGTAATGAGACATGCATCCATTACACATTACTTTTTTTATTTGTAATGGAACACGCATACATTACACATTACTTTTTTTATTTGTAATGGAACACGCATCCATTACACATTACTTTTTTTATTTGTAATGGGACATGCATCCATTACACATTACTTTTTTTTAATTGTAATGGGACATGTATTCATTACACATTACTTTTCTTATTTATAATGGCACACGCATTCATTACACATTACTTTTTTTATTTGTAATGGGACATGCATCCATTACACATTACTTTTTTTTATTTGTAATGGGACATGTGTCCATTACACATTACTTTTTTATTGTAATGGAACACGCATCCATTACACATTACTTTTGTATTTTGTAATGGTACACTTATCCATTTCACATTATGCAGTGTAATGGGTAATAAATATCAATGTAATGGGTAATGCATTATCAAAGTAATGATTATTTACAACTCTGACTACATTACACCTTATATTAACAAAATTTCATTTATTTTTCAATTTTTGCCGATCCAAACCAGAGATTAGGACTTTTTTTTGGAGGATCTTCCGCAGATCGACTACCGCTTCTTCAAAAATGATTATTTTTTTGAAAAAAAAATTGCAAAACAACGTCTAGAGTTACAAAAACCTGTGAGCGAATCTTTCCATTAATAAATCAAAATGTCTCGCCGCAAAAAATTTTTTTAAAAATTCTTTTTTCAACCCTCAACAAAAATTCAATTGTCTTCGAATTTTTTCGTTTTTTTTTTCCCAAAATTACCTGCTATGTAATAAACCCAAAATTACCTGCTATGTAGCCGGCGAGACCGTGAATGTGAATGTCGAATAGTAGATCGGTGTCGCTGGTGCACATGTAGAGAAAGAGATAGAAGAGCGTCGATAAAACAGCGACGCCGAAATTGACGACGGCGAAGAAGGTCATCATCTCCATGGCGCCCCAAAGGGGCTCGATTAATTTTCCGCAAAGGCCGACGGTGACGACGTCGACGCAAACTTCCCAAAAGTGAATTTCGAGAAAGCAAAATGTGAAAGCAGTCCATATGGAGAAAGCGGGAGGCAAAAGATAACCGGGCGTAACACTGAGCGTAAGAACTGCTTGTTCCATGTAGGAAAGACAATATGAAAACAGCACAACGACGCAAATGAATTTAACGCTTGTGCTTGTATTTCCGAGAAGAGCGGAAAATTGTTGCCTCAAATATGGTATATTTCGGCCGAGGCCTTTTATCGCGGCCATTTTATCGCGCAAAATTCGCTTGTGTTTACGTTTTATAAATTTTTGTCACAATAAAGATAACCTCACTTTTGTGTTTTCGCGACACAAAATGGTGCCCCCCGCGCCCCCTGGCGCCCCCCCCCCTTCACTGACGTATCGAGATCGAAGAAAAACCGTTAATTTTGCACCGAAAGCGAGTTTAAAAATTACGAAAGCTTTAAAAAGTCGAAGAACAAGACATAATGATACTCCCGAGGATCTCTTTCGGATCTTATTATCTTGATCAATCTTGATTCGTGGACTTTTTTTCCGCCAGTGTGTAAAAAAAAAATGTATGTATAATACGGGCTGAACATAGCAGCGTTTCGGTTTTTCGACATAATCGATTATCGAATAATCGATGCGGAAATTCGATTATTGATATACAGGGTGTCACAAAAGTAACGAAACGGCTGAATTTTTCAAAAAAGGTCTTTCTTGTAATAATTTTGGCCAAGGAATTCAATCGTGACCTTAATTTTGACCTTGACGATAACCTTTGAGGTTATCTCAAGGTCAACTTTGGTTTTTTTAATGGTAACCTGTATTTTTGAGTTCGAAAATTAATAGAACAGACAGTTTTACATTTACATTGAAAGATTCGAAAAAGATCAATCAACTTTTTTGGAATAAGTTTAATTGCAGAACCCAAAAATATATATTTCCATTTAAAAAAAGTTAACCTCCAAATCACTTTGAAGGTCATCGTCAAGGTCACTACTAAATGCGCCTTGTTAAAACTAATAACTGTGCTCTTTACGAGAATTTGAAAAGCTTCTATTCTATTAAAGTTTATAATTGACCTTCAAGGTCAAGATGTACCTTTGACCTGAATACATATTTGAACGTAAAATTTCCACTCTATTGATTGCCGATATCAAAAAGCGGGTTTCAATTTGAAAAACAGAAGTTGACCTTGAAATAACCTTGAAGGTCACCATTGTATTCCTCGTCAAAAGTTACGGTAATTATTGCGAAATGCGACTCTTCGGAAAGGCATATCCCAATTTTTTTTTAACTCTACTCTATTTTAGATCATGATAAAAAAATACATATTGGCTCGGGGGAGGCCAACTTTGTTTTTTTTGAGGATTTATAATTTTTTTAACGAACAAAGCAATTTAGCTACTAGAATAGATATCCCCGTTGCAGAGTTGCTGTCGTTTTTTTTTGGGTTTAATAAAAAAAAAAAATTATAAGCATTTTATAACTTATACTTTATAAGTTTATGACTTTTAAAAAAAAGTTATAAAAAGTTTAGAATTTTTTTTTTATCAAACCCAAAAAAAGACAGAAACTCTACTACAACGGGTATACCGTGGACGCTCCCACAACTTAATCGCCCATAATTTGACCGCTCCCATAATTTGATGCGTTACCATAGCAACGTGCTCCCATAATTTGACAACCCCTATCGGCGTTTTTCCCCACCCTCTTTAGCAAACGTTAAAAATTCCGCAATAATCACACTGTCGGATGTTTAAATGTATGTATGTAATGCGTAAGGACAATTCACAATTTGAATTTACCGCGCAAAAGACAGTACGCATGCGCCGAGACAAAAAATAAGTAGGGGAGAATTAGGAGAATGAGGGGAAAATCAAATTATGGGAGCGTTTTCGATAAGTCAAATTATAGGAGCGTTCACTGTATCTATTCTAGTACATAGCTAGATTTTCCTTTTTTTCCTTAAAAAAATTATTAAACCTTAAAGGAAAAAAAGTTGTCCTCCCCCGAGCTATTATTTATTTTTTTATCAATATCTAATAGAATATAATAAAACAAAATATAATAAAACCCAAATAAACCCAAATAAAAATGACCTTGACCTTTTTGAAAAATTTCAAGAAAATATTGAGCCGTTTCGTTACTTTTGTGACACCCTGTATATGAAATCGACCACCCGCGAGTGCGCGCATGCGCAACAGATTCGACAAATCCAAGCGCGTCAAAAAACAACAATCTGTGCGTCGTTCTGTTCCACGTGAAAAAAGGGTCAAATAACTCGAAAAAATGCGTTTGTGATCGAGATTTCGAGATAAAAAACGAATTTTAGCACTCCAAGGTACAAATAGTGTAGGAAAAACCGCAAATTCTTTCGCTGCGTCGAAAAAAATGAAAACATAACCTCAAAAAAAATTCTACAACCAAACATAACCTCAAAAATATCTCATAAAATCGTCGCCCGAGCTTTTAAATTTGCCAAGGATAGTTTAAAAAGCTCGGAAAACGAAAATCGTAATATCAGTACCAAAAACAATGGAAGTCCAGCGTCATTCCGTGCACACTTTGGTATTTCGTTCGTTGAAGCGAACCCACGACATGTTTCTCATGGATCAGAGTAATTTGCCACCGAACGACGAGAATCTCGAGAGAATGAAAAAAACCGTTAAATCGAAAGCTTATTACGGTCCGGTAATCGACATCGTCAAGCGTCAGGCTCCGCGAGCCGTAAACAGCGAAGAAACGGAAACTCGTAACGGCGAAGAAACCATCCAGAATGTCGGTACGGTAGTTCCCTACATTACCAACGCAGCGTCGACGGTGCCAACGACAACGGCGCCGACAACGACGACGAATTCCATGCTTTTGGCGCAAAAAAAGTCCCATTCCATCGCCAAACCAAAGTGGCACGCGCCCTGGAAGCTCTACCGAGTGATAAGCGGCCATCTTGGATGGGTTCGATGCTGCGCGGTGGAACCCGGAAACGAATGGTTCGCAACGGGTTCCGCGGACAGAGTAATAAAAATTTGGGATTTGGCGAGCGGAAAGCTCAAAGTATCATTGACGGGACACATAAGCACCGTCAGAGGTTTGGCATTTTCTCACAGACATCCCTATCTATTTTCCTGCGGCGAAGACAGACAGGTCAAATGTTGGGATTTGGAGTACAACAAGGTCATAAGACATTATCACGGTCATTTGTCCGCGGTTTACAGCATGGCGCTTCATCCTAATATCGACGTTCTCGTAACCGCCGGAAGAGATTCCACTGCTCGAGTTTGGGACATGAGAACAAAGGCGAACGTTCACACGCTCGTTGGACACACGAATACCGTTGCGAGCGTTATTTGCCAAGATGTGGAGCCGCAAATCGTGACCGGAAGTCACGATTGTACGATCCGACTTTGGGATCTCGCGGCGGGAAAATCGCGGGGAACTCTGACCAATCATAAGAAAAGCGTCCGAGCCGTTGTTTTTCATCCGACGATTTACATGTTCGCTTCCGCTTCGCCGGACAACATAAAACAATGGAAATGTCCGGAGGGAAAATTCATACAAAATTTATCGGGACACAACGCCATCGTAAATTGTCTCGCCGTTAACGCCGACGGAGTTCTCGTTTCCGGTGCCGATAACGGAACGATGCATCTCTGGGATTGGCGCACAGGTTACAATTTTCAACGGCTGCAAGCGCCCGTTCAGCCCGGTTCGATGGACAGCGAAGCCGGGGTCTTCAGCATCACTTACGACATTTCCGGTACGAGAATGATCACCACCGAAGCGGACAAAACCATCAAGATCTACAAAGAAGACGATACCGCGAGCGAGGACACTCATCCCGTTAATTGGAAACCGGATATAATCAAGCGAAGAAAATTCTGAGCATCGACGAAAAATTTCAATATTAACGATTCTTTTAACGCACTTGTATATATTTTTGAACGACGTGTGAGAAATAAAACACTTTTTCTCGTTATTTTTTATGTTTTTTTCCCAATGATAAATTTTTCGCCAATTCGGTTATAGAAAATTCACGACGAGAAGAAAATTTACTGAGGAAACTGAGAAATTTGTGAAATCTTGGAGTTTTTTTTTAATTTGAATACGGCAGCCATTTTGAATGGAGCATGCCGGATGTTATCGACAAAGGAATTTAAAAAAAAATAAATGATTATGAATATCGCATAGTTGTAAATAACGTATATAATTAACGATAGAGGAAGTTATTGTAAACTAATTACGAAAATTAGCCGAGATTTTTTTTTGCAATTTCGTACCACTTCACTTTAGTTTTCAACAGTCTTTGGTCCGTCTAATACTTTTTCTTGAAATTCAAACGGAATAAAGTTTCTGAACTGATCCTTGCAGACTCTTGCCGGAAGTCGTCGCTACCTCTGGCGGATACCGGAAGTAGCCTCTACTTCTGATGGATACCGGAAGTAATCTCTACTTTTGATTAATACCGGAAGTAGCCTCTACTTCTGGTGAATACTGGAAGTAGTCTTTACTTCCGATGGATACCGGAAGTAGTTACCTCAGGTAGAGACCGGAAGTATAATCTCTGGATCTGATGGATACCGGAAGTGGACTCTACTTCTCGTGAATACCGGAAGTAGGATCTACTTCTTGTGAATACCGGAAGTTGACTCTACTCCTCGTGAATACCGGAAGTAGGATCTACTTCTTTTGAATACCGGAAGTGGGCTCTACTTCTCGTGAATACCGGAAGTAGTATCTACTTCTTTGTGAACCGGATGTACTCTACTTCCGGTGAATACCGGATTTAAAAAATTGAATAAAAAATTTAATGTTGATCGTGAATTTTCACGATTTTTTAAAATTCAAAGTTTTCAAAATTCATCATTTTTCAAAATTTTTTGCGGCATTTTTTGTGGTTCGTAGCTTCCAGTATACTCTTTAACACGAACCCAGAACGATTTTCGTATCTATAATAGTTTTCGAGATATTTAATAAATTGAAAGAATGGTGAAATTTTGAATTTTGCATAACTTTCGAAAAAAAAAAATTTAATTTTTTTCATTTGGTGGAACTTCGTTTTATGATGAAAGAAATCTTCCGACCAATTTTCATCGAAATTGAAAGTGGTCGGTCGATCCCAACTATTGGTCGATTTCATATGGAATGACCCATATCGGTCTAGTCATAACAATATGGCCGTCAAACCCTCTTAAGAAAAAGTTCAACACGCAGTTTGATGGCCTAGCTTTTCGATTGAATTTATTATAGTCTGATAATACGACAAAACGTCACAATCCAACAATAATATTTCATCGTGAAAAATCTGCAATTTCCACGCAAAAATTCGCACATTCGCGATCCGAATTTTCTGCGCCTAACCTTAAATTTTGGAAATAAATAATTTTGCGAATTTTCGCAAAATTCGCCGCGTAAACATTACAAGGGTGAGCACTTTCTTTCTTTTTTCATTTATTACAAAACTTTTTTGACCGTGAAAATGTAATTATTGCCTATTTATATTCCAAAATTTGAAAAATTTCAAAGTTAGGTTATGTCGCTTGGAAACGTAAAATTTGCAATTTACAAGCATTTTGGACAAGTTTCATATAAAAGTAAACATCAATATAACTTTAAACGACCTTTTTTTTCGTAAATTTGCATAATTTTCGATTTTAGGTCCATTTAAAATTCAAAGAAATTTTTTCTATTCCGCAATCTTTAGATTCGAAGGCCCATAATTCGTTAGATTCCAAAATAACGATAAAGCGAATTTTGGAACTTTCCCTCAATGAGGAAGCAATATTTTTTTTTTCAATGAAAAGGGAAAGTAATTTTTGTTTAAATTGAAAAAATAAATTTTTTTTTTTTTAAATCGAAAAGTGAAAAATTAATTTTTTTTTTAATTGCAAAGAGATTTCGCGCCAAACCAGTAGATGAGAAAAATTGATGTCTCCGATCATACTTTCGATATTTTCCTGTGTTCTCTATGATGAGAAAACATTGCTGTTAAATCGCTAGCCCAAAATAAAATTATTTGTACGAGTTATGATTTTTTGAAAATTGCGTACTTCTTACGACTCGAAAAACAACTTTTTTGCTTTTGCGTATATAACTTTGCCTGATTTTGGAATTCGCGAATTTCACTTCGAGAAATCGAAACTGTATTCAAAACCCTTCAAAATGAGCACAAATTAACCGCATTTGGTGCATTTATGACACCACAGACATAAAACTATGTATTTTCGAAAATCAAGAATGACTGAAGTACCTCATTTTTTGAAAATCTGAAAAAATCATATTAAATTTTTAATTTTTAATTTGTAATTAGTGAAAATTTCAATACTAATTACATTTTCAATTTGTAATTAGTGAAAATTTCGATACTAAATACATTTGTAATTTGTAATTAGTGAAAATTTCGATAGTAATTATATTTGTACTTTCTAATTAGTGAAATTTTCGATACTAATTATATTTGTAATTTGTAATTAGTGAAATTTTCGATACTAATTACATTTGTAATTTGTAATTAGTGAAATTTTCGATACTAATTATATTTGTATTTTGTAATTAGTGAAATTTTCGATACTAATTACATTTGTAATTTGTAATTAGTTAAATTTTCGGTACGAATTACATTTTTAATTTGTAATTAGTGAAATTTTCGATACCAATTACATTTGTAATTTGTAATTAGTAAAATTTTCGATACTAATTACATTTGTAATTTGTAATTAGTGAAATTTTCGACACCAATTACATTTGTATTTTGTAATTAGTGAAATTTTCGTTACCAATTACATTTGTAATTTGTAATTATTGAAATTTTCGATACTAATTACATTTGTATTTTGTAATTAGTGAAATTTTCGATACCAATTACATTTGTAATTTGTAATTATTGAAATTTTCGATACTAATTACATTTGTAATTAGTGAAATTTTCGATACTAATTACATTTGTAATTTGTAATTAGTGAAATTTTCGATACCAATTACATTTGTATTTTGTAATTAGTGAAATTTTCGATACCAATTACATTTGTAATTTGTAATTATTGAAATTTTCGATACTAATTACATTTGTATTTTGTAATTAGTGAAATTTTCGATACCAATTACATTTGTAATTTGTAATTATTGAAATTTTCGATACTAATTACATTTGTAATTTGTAATTAGTGAAATTTTCGATACTAATTACATTTGTAATTTGTAATTAGTGAAATTTTCGATACTAATTACATTTGTAATTTGTAATTAGTTAAATTTTCGATACGAATTACATTTTTAATTTGTAATTAGCGAAAATTTCGATACTAATTACATTTTTAATTTGTAATTAGTGAAATTTTCGATACTAATTAAATTTGTAATTTGTAATTAGTGAAAATTTCGATACTAATTACATTTTTAATTTGTAATTAGTTAAAATTTCGATACTAATTACATTTGTAATTTGTAATTAGTTGAATTTTCGATACGAATTACATTTTTAATTTGTAATTAGTGAAAATTACAAATGTAATTTGTAATTAGCTCGTCACAAATTTGCCCAATTCTGGCTGGTTTGAAGTGGAATAACTCGAGAGAAAATTCAATTTTTTGTTTTTCAATTGAAAAAAATGATTTTTTTTTGCAGATAAGAAAAAAATGGCCTCGGCCGCGATGTCACCGACTGAGGATGACGAGTTGACGCTTCCTCGAGCGTCGATAAACAAAATGATAAAGGAAATATTGCCCCACGTTCGAGTAGCGAACGAGTCGCGCGAGCTCATATTGAATTGTTGCACGGAATTCATACATCTTTTGTCGTCCGAGGCGAACGAGGTTTGCAATCAGCAACAAAAAAAAACTATAAACGCTGAGCACATATTACAGGCATTGGACAAGCTCGGTTTTACGGATTATTACGCCGAAGCGGAGGCAGTTTTGAGAGATTGCAAAGCCGTCGCCGCGAAGCGACGACGTCAGAGCACGAGATTGGAAAATTTGGGCATTCCGGAGGAAGAATTGTTGAGACAGCAGCAAGAATTGTTCGCTAAAGCGCGCGAAGAACAGGCAGTCGCGGAACAACAACAGTGGCAACAATTGCAGGAAGTCGCGCAAATGGCATCGATGCAACAAGTCGACAGCGAACAAGAGGATTATTCTTAAATTATTATATACAATTAATGTATATGGGTCATTCCATGTAAAATCGGCCACTTTTGAAATTGTGTTTTTTTTTCCGCTCCATGAAAAACATTATTCAGACAATTTTCAAATTTTTTACATTTGTAATTTGTAATTATTGAAATTTTCGATATTAATTACACTTGTAATTTGTAATTAGTGAAATTTTCGATACTAATTACATTTGTAATTTGTAATTAGTGAGATTTTCGATACTAATTACATTTGTAATTTGTAATTAGTGACACAATTAATGTATATGGGTCATTCCATGTAAAATCGGCCACTTTTGAAATTGTTTTTTTTACCGCTCCATGAAAAACATTATTCAGACAATTTTCAAATTTTTTACATTTGTAATTTGTAATTATTGAAATTTTCGATATTAATTACATTTGTAATTTGTAATTAGTGAAATTTTCGATACTAATTACATTTGTAATTTGTAATTAGTGAGATTTTCGATACTAATTACATTTGTAATTTGTAATTAGTGACACAATTAATGTATATGGGTCATTCCATGTAAAATCGGCCACTTTTGAAATTGTTTTTTTTTTCCGCTCCACGAAAAACATTATTCAGACAATTTTCAAATTCATTACCCAACCCAAAAAAAGGCTTTTTTTTTTACATAGCTGTAACTTCCACAAAAATATAATTGGAACGTCTTTCTCGAAATTTTCGTCTGAATGTACTTTCCGAAAAAAATGCAAAAAAACTTTAAGATAAAATCTATGAAATTTCTCACTTTCGAGAAAAATCACTATAAAATTTCTGTTGAAACTTCATTTTTAAAAAAAAATGTTTTTATGCATATACAGTATATTAAATTTCATATACATGTGTGCAATAATATTTCAATAAACGTAATATTCCAATATAAATTTCAATTTTCAGAGTATTATTTTAATTTCAATGTACAAATATTAAATTTAAGTTGAAATTTTTAATTTTCCAATCGATGTCTATTAATCTCGATTTCGTATACTTGTTATTGAAATTTAATATACAAAAGAATATGAAATTTCAATAACAAGTATATTAAATTTAATAACATTTTGTACAGTGCATCTTCTCGAAATTCACGATTTTTAATTTTTTTTTTTACCTCAAAAAATACTTTGATCGATTCCGGAAAAAATAACGCTCAACGTGGAGTGCATTTCCTTCTATTTTTTGTATCGATTGAAAAAAAAAAAATTCCCAACTGGGCTTACTTCACAAAATACCACTCTGGAAATTTTAAAAATTAAAAAAAAAACCGACCCAATTAGTCCTTAATTAGCTATTTGAAAAAAAAACCTTTTTTTTTTTTGGGTTGGGACAAAAAAATTGAAAATTTCCTGAAATATGTTTTTAATGGCGTAGTAAAGAAAAACAAAATTTCAGGCAAATCAAAAGGGGTCGAATTTAAAATACCCCATATATATTAATATTATTTTTCCATCGTGAATCGATATTTTGGTTATGAATAATGAAAATTTGATCCATTATCAGTTATTTTTGTAATAAGTAATTTTTAAAAAAATGGATTGTCGAATTCTATTATTTATTTTGGACATAAATAATGAAATTCAGCCCATCATCCGTTCTTTTGCTTATTTTTCCATAAGCAAAAGAATTATTATGAATTATTTTGGTAATTGATAACAGATTTTAACTCATTTTTCAATAATATCCTTTTTTTTTAAATAAAAAATAATTGTATCCTAAAAACTCATTTTGCGTCGCGAAAATTTTTGAAAGTAAAGACTTGATGGATTATTTTGAAAAATTGTTTTCGATTGAAATTCTCTTGAATTATTATTATTATTAATATTAATATTGGGTAAGACAATTAATCGATATTTTGGTTATGGATAATGAAAATGTGATCCATTATCAGTTATTTTTGTAATAAATCAAAATAATAATAATTTTTTTTTATCATCTATGATTTCGGTAATAAATAATGGAATTCAGCACATTGTCCATTATTTTATGGACAATGAAGTTTAATTATTACGAATTATTTTGGTAATTGATAATAGAGTCTGATTCATTTTTCAGTAATATCCTTTTTTCAAAAAATCGAAAATTGTATAATAATAATCAGCGTTGTTCCTATCGGCACTGAAGTATGAATCTAGTACTTTTTTTATTTTTTTAGTACTATAGTACCACCATGACGAATCTAGTACCACTCGCTTAGTACCTTGTACCACCAGTACTATTTAGCACACTTTTTGGACTTCGGAAGTTTTCGAGCGTATTTTACCTAATATTTTTATCGACTGATGGTATAGAATAACGCTACTATTTTGTCTTCTAGTACAGTGAACTGTCACCTATTTTACATGGTTGAGACTGGCGCTAGCCACTTATTTTACTGCGTGAGGGGTTCCCCACCACTGATAGAAATGGTGGCGACACATCACGGCAAGGCGCGACATCACGACGGTTAACACAGAGAGGAGAATAGAGTGGGAGATAGGGGAAGGATACCTCGGTAAAATAGCCGGTCGTGATTTTGTAAAATAGCTGGTGGTAAAATAGATGAGAGTTGATTGTACTAAATTATCTTCTTTTGTTTCACTTACGGTTTGCCCTAATCTTAATAACGATACAAAAATATGAGCATGTTTTTCAATACGAAATGCAATTACCGCATGACATTTTATTCAATTTAAGAGTAGTTTAAAGGTCAACATAACCTCAAAATTTGTTTAACACATTTTTGTCGGAGATGGCTTAATGGAATAAAAAAGAAGAGTGGGCACACCTGCGTAATTAATGTGGCCCGACTATTATTTTTTTATTCCATCCAGTCATCTCTGAGAAAGATGTGTTGAAAGTTTTAGCTCCATCTCTCTCGCACTCATGAGAGCGAAAAGGTGGAAAAGGGGGTTTGTGACATGAAATATTTAAATTTTCCCGCCGTATCTTCAGTCAATACAATTTAGTACCACTTTTTCCCGCTAGCACTATTCTAGTACTAATCGTCTGGCGTTTCTAGTACCCCTCTCTTCACTCGTGGAACAACACTGATAATAATATATAATTGTAATTTTATGGATTATTTTGAAAAATTGTTTTCACTTGAAATTTTCACTCCGGAATTTTTTTATTTGCGAGATCGAAGTTTTAAAAATTCAAAAAAAATTCAGAAAATTCAAAAAAAAAAGTATAATCGTGAAATTGACCGTTTCAAGGCATAAGCCTTCCGTATTCCAACGACAAATGACTCTTCTTTATGGCCTCCATTACTTTGGAGACGTAGTGATACCTGAAAAAAAAAATTCTGTAATTTTTGCGATTTATGAAATTTAGTATAGAAAAAAAAAAAAATGCGTTTTAATAAAAATTTGGAATTTGACATTCATTTAACTAACCAATTTTTTTCCGTCAACGTCGACGGTGTCATTGGATTTCGCGATACACCGTGAATTTTCCTTCGCAAATCATCCATCATTTCGCCTCTCGTTTTTTCGTCTAATTTCAATTTTTCATCAGCGCACGCAGCAAGTTCGTCTGTAAAAAAATTTCAAAAGAAATAACAAATTTTCACGAAAAAATTTGAAATAATCATTTGAATCCGCCATTTATTATTTTTCATTTTCTTTTAATTAATTAATGGTAAACATGATTAATTAAAAAAATTAAATTTAATACAGACTTGAGTCAAGATTATTAATATATCTTTAACGTCAATTAAAATTGAATCAATTGTAATTAACTTCGTTATAATTTATTCGTAAATTATATATGTGCGGCGTTCCACGCCAAATGGACACCATTTAATTTTTTCATCTCCGATTTTTTTCGACATTTTTTTTGTTTGAGCATTGGTTGACCTCCACGATTTTTTTCAATTTTTTTTGTCGAACCGTTTTGAAGATATCGATTTTTCAAAAATTACGTTACTTTTTTTTTAAACGTTCATAACTTTGCGAAAAATGGGCCAAGTGGGACGTTTTTTTTTCAAAATTTTTGTTTTTAAGAGTACTTTTGATAAAAAATATCGACAAAAATGTCAAACTGTACTTCTATAAGATTTTCAAATTTTTAAAATAAATTGTTGATTTACAAAAAAACACGTAATGATCGATTCGCTTAAATTTTAAATTATCAACATATTTTTAATGTCAATTGAAATTGAATCAATTGTAATTAACTTCGTTAAACTTTATATATTCATATATCATATATATGGGGCGTTCCACGCCAAATGGACACCATCTCCGATTTTTTTCAATATTTTTTATGTTTTAGTATTGGTTGCAGTTGGTTGAAAGACGCCTCCATGATTTTTTTCAATTTTTTTTGTCGAACCGTTTTCAAGATATCGATTTCTCGAAAATTACGAAAAACTTTGCGAAAAATGGGCCAAATGGGACGTTTTCTTTCAAAATTTTTGTTTTCAAACGTTTTTTTGATAAATAAATATTAAAAAAAATTCAAACCGTGTTTCTATAAGATTTTCAAGTTTTGAATATAAATTGTTGATTTACAAAATAAACACGTACTGATCGATTTTCTTGACAATTTTTTGTAAAAAACTGTCATTCATTCCACAACTTTTTACTTTTTTTCCACAGCTTTTACTTTTTTTTTCGATTTTTCAATTTATTTTCGTTATCCGTAATTTTTGAAAAATCGATATCTTGAAAACGGTTCGACAAAAAAAATTGAAAAAAATCATGGAGGTTTCTTTCACTCAATACTGAAACATAAAAAAATTTCAAGAAAATCAGAAACGCAAAAACTAAATGGTGTCCGGTTTGCGGTGGAACGCCCCATATACACTCAGTCAAAAAATTAAAGGAACAGCAAAATTTTCGAGATTTTTCAGCGATTTTCCAAAGGCTGTAACTTTGTTAATTTTGGTCGTGAAAAAATTTCAAAAAAAGCATTTTGAAGCTTGAATCTTCTACTTTTGGAATCTTGAGTCAACATTTTTTTATGGGCATCACCCTCGACGCAGTCGAAAGAAATATCACGGTAAAAATTTTCTCGAAATTTTTGCTTTTTTCAAAACAGTCGATGGGCTTCAAAAAATTTTTTCGAACTTGACCAACCTATGGATCGTTTAGCTGAATTCTTTGGTTTCAATTTGCTTTTTTTATTTTTGTTCTACGACCATTTTTCGCTGAGATATCGGCGATAGAACAAAAATTCGTCTTTTTTTTTAAATCTTCGATATCTCTGGAACTAATGATCGTACAGCGAGTAAACGGTGGGTTTCGGAAACTTGAATCTGCCCTCTATAAGTGCCTGTTATTGTCATAAACGAAAAAAAATTGTTCCCATGCTCAATTTTGACTTGAAAAAGTCCAAAAAATTAGCTTTTTCTCTTGTTTTATAAAATCTACCACAACTTTGCAGATATTGCGAAAAATACCAATGTTTTAAAGTCTTTTTTTAGCTCAATACATACCTAAAAACCATGCCAATTTTCAAAACCATCGGTCGAACCGTTTTTTGTGACCGAGTCATCAAACTTTTAGAAAAATTGAAGGAACACATTTATTCATCCTTAATGACCAATTAATTAATGGTGTTAAAAATGAATTAAAAAGTTTTTCTTTCTTTTCTCTCAAATTTGCATTTAATGAGCGTGAAAACTAAAAAAAAAATCCACATTTCAAAGAGAAAAAATTTTTTTTTTTCAAAATTAAATTTTTTTTTATTTTTTAAATTTGAATAAAAAAATTTATTAGCATTTTTTTCAAAATTTTATTTCGATATTTATTACATATTGAATGCAAAATTGTAAAAAAAATGCCAATACAATTTTTTTTTCAAATTAAAAAATAAAACAAAATCGAAATTTCGAAAAAAAAAATTTTTTTTCGAAATTTGGATTTTTTCTAGCTTTCCCCGCTCGTTACATGCAAATTTAAGGGGGAAAAAAAGAAAACTTTTTTCAAAAATTTTTAACAACATCAATTGGTCATTAAGGATCAATAAACGTGTTCCTTCAATTTTTCTAAAAGTTTGACGACCCGGTCACAAAAAACGGTTCGACCGATTGTTTTGAAAATTGGCATGGTTTTTAGGTATGTATTGAGCTAAAAAAGGACCTTAAAACATTGGTATTTTTCGCAATATCTGCAAAGTTGTGGTAGATTTTCTAAAACATGAAAAAAAGCTAATTTTTTGCTCTTTTTCAAGTTAAAATTAAGAATGGAAACAATTTTTTTTCGTTTATAACAATAACAGGCACTTATAGAGGGTAGATTCAAGTTTCCGAAACTCGCCGTTTACTCGCTGTACGATCATTAGTTCCAGAGATATCGAAGATTTAAAAAAAAAGACGAATTTTTGTTCAATCACCGATATTTTAGCGAAAAATGGTCGTAGAACAAAAATAAAAAAAGCAAATTGAAGCCAAAGAATTCAGCTAAACGATCCATAGATTGGTTAAGTTCGGAAACATTTTTTGAAGCCTATCGACTGTTTTGAAAAAAGCAAAAATTTCGAGAAAATTTTTACCGTGATATTTCTTTCGACTGCGTCGAGGGTGATGCCCATAAAAAATTTTTGACTTAAGATTCCAAAAGTAGAAGATTCGAGCTTTAAAATGCTTTTTTTGAAAATTTTTTACGACCAAAATTAACAAAGTTACAGCCTTTGGAAAATCGCTGAAAAATCTCGAAAATTTTGCTGTTCCTTTAATTTTTTGACTGAGTGTATATGTATATCAATTTTTGATATATACAATGTATCAATATAATACTAAAAAAAAAGTGATATTACCGTCAGATTTTATCACCGGTATCAAAAATAAATTAAATTGCAGGTCGATGGAATTTGAGCTCATTTGCAAACCACTTCGCGTTTGCAATCTGGAACTGGCGAATGCTTTGCTGTAAAAATTCTTTTTTTTTTTTTTAAATCGATAATTAAAAAATCATGAAAATATCCGAAGAATGAAAAAATAAAAAAAATGTCTCATCATCACCTTCATAGTTTCGAGTGTACTTGGCAAAAAATCGTAAAGTTCCGCTTTATTGTGAAGAAATAAAATGTGCGGATAATATTCAACGTAATCTTGATCCATATTCGTCGTCGACGAGGGTTTCAACATTTCGGCGGTTTGAAGAAACCTAAAAAAAAAAAAAAATTATTCAGAACATTCAGTAAAATCGCCGAATTTTTCATCCTCGTCATCTTGGATTTGAATCCAGATTTTTCCTCGCGGTTTTCAAAAAAATTGTTTTCCGAAAATCCGAAAAATTTGAAGTTTTTCAAATTCGCGATTCTGTAGAAAAAAATTGTATTTCATGAGTCAGAAATTTTTGTTGCTTTGACATGGAACGTCCCATATATTTGTATTATTTAGCCAGAAAAAAAATTACGAAAATTGGGTATTTCGCGGATTTGAAATAATTGAAAAAATTGAAAAATTGAAAATTGAAATTGAAAAATTACCTCACTAAATTCGGATCGACGAACCAATCCTGAACGAATATGATGACGTGACAAACCGAGAACAAAAATGCGACAAATTGCAAGGACTGAAGCTCCAAATTGCTCTCGGTATTTGCAAAATCCGTGGTATTTTTTTTCTGATCGTAATTCACGGAATGATCGATAACCGATGCCGATAATATCGGCTGAGTATCGAGATATATAACTCGATTTTTCGTCACGTAAAAATCAATTCCCGTTGTGCAATTTGCGCCGCTTTCGTGATGCGAAATTCCCTGAGCGGCGAACATCTTGGACCTGAAACGATTATCAATATTATTATTATGTATTTTAGAAAATTGTAATTTTCAAATTTGCGGAAAAATCAATTAAGTTCAATTTTAAGAGATTTTTTCCATTTGCGGAATATTGTGAAAAATTTTCTATTTCGATAACGAATTAAAAATTTTTTTCATCCATCGTTGGATCATTTTTTCAACGGACAATGAAATTTAATCCATTGGAGATTGTTTCGTAATGGAAAATTGAATTGAATTTATTGTCGATTATTTTTGTAGCGGATAATAAAATTAATCTACCATAGATTATTTTTATGAATGATACTGGAATTTATTATTCAATTTTCAATTATTACTTTGGGTTTGAAGTTGGGGATTGTTTCGTAATGAAAAATTGAATTGAATTTATTGCCGATTATTTTTGTAGCAGATAACTAAATTTAATCTAGCGTAGGTTATTTTTATAAATGATACTGGAATTTATTATTCAATTTTCCGTCATTACTTTGGGTTTGAAATTGGGGATTCTTTCGTAATGGAAAATTGAATTGAATTTAATGTCGATTATTTTTGTAGTGGATAATAAAATTTAATCTACTGTAGGTTATTTTTATATATGATACTGAAATTTATTATTCAATTTTCAATTATCACTTTGGGTTTGAAATTTGGGGTTGTTTGGTAATGAAAAATTGAATCGAATTTATTGTCGATTATTTTTGTAGCGGATAATAAAATTAATCTACCATAGATTATTTTTATGAATGATACTGGAATATATTATTCAATTTTCAATTATTACTTTGTGTTTGCAATTGTGGAATATTTTGTAATGGAAAAATGAATTGAATTTATTGTCAATTATTTTTGTTGCGTCTAGTAAAATTTAATCTACCGTAGGTTATTTTTATAAATAATACTGGAATATATTATTCAATTTTCAATTATTACTTTGTGTTTGCAATTGTGGAATATTTCGTAATGGAAAAATGAATTGAATTTATTGTCAATTATTTTTGTAGCGGATAATAAAATTTAATCTACCGTAGATTATTTTCATAAATTATACTGGAATTTATTATTCAATTTTCAATAATTACTTTTGGTTTAAAATTGGGGATTGTTTCGTGATGAAAAATTGAATTGAATTTATTGTCAATTATTTTTGTAGCGTCTAGTAAAATTTAATCTATCGTAAGTTATTTTTATAAATGATACTGGAATTTATTGTTCCATTTTCAAGTATTACTTCAAAAATCAATTTTCTTAAGAATCGTTTTCATCATTATTTAAAAGATGAATAATGAAATTATCAATTACTTTGTGGACCAAAATTATGAAATCAATTTTCTACGTGCTGCAAAAATACTTGAAAACAGATTTTATCATTTTTGAGAAATAGGGAACTTGCATGTCTTTTTTTAATTTTTCTATTCGAAAGTAGGGTAGAAAATAATGAATTTCTCAAGACAGTTTTTTTTTAAAAGCAATATTAATGCTGCAAAAATTGTTTCTTTAACACAAATTTGTCTCAGTAAATTTGATTTGGCAACCATATTGTTGTATCCAACTATCAGCGCCGCCAGTGTCGCTTTCGGGAACTATATCGCATTATAAACACTGGCTGCATTCGCTTGGACGCTTACGCGCTTTCAGCACGTATGTATAGATATACATCGACATATAAAATGCTACAGGATGTGGCGCTCACAGGCGCGTAAGCGTCCAAAGCGAATGCAGCCATAATCTGCGATAAAAATATAAATCAGCAAAAATATTCGTTTACATACTACCATCCTACCAATATAATCATATAAAATTATGAATAAACTGAAATAAGACATGAACCAATCTAACAAGTTCGGTTGCGAAGTGAATGAATCTATTGTCCATTTGTCATCCATCCGTCAATTTCTATCACGTTCCCAACTTATTTAACATAATAATATTGAAGAATATTATACTGCAGGTTATATGTAAATTTTAGGTTAGAATTTGCGCGAGCAAGATGTCCGCGGGAGCAAAAACTGTCTACAATGGGACTTGGTTCCCAAACGCGACACTCGCGGCGCTGATAGTTGGGTACAACAATATGGTTGCCAATTCAAATTAACCGAGAAAAATTAGTGTAAAAGAAAACACTTTTGCATCGTTAATATTCCTTTTAAAAAAAAACTGTCTTGGGAAATTTATTATTTTTTATCCTACTTTCGAATCCGATGGACTAAAATTGAGATTCCAGATGCATGCAAGTTCCCTATTGAAATTTTTGTATTGACTTTACTTTTGACGCTGATTACGAAATAGAAAGTGTTTCTTTTGTTTCTTTTGTTCGAATTAAACAGTTAATTCGTCAGAGATGGTAAAATAAAATTCGACAATGCAAAAAAATTACTTACGCATAGTTGGAAGTTAGAAGAGAAAGAATCGTTGACTTTCCCACTCCTTGAGGGCCCAAACATCCGACGACAAGAAAATCCTGCTGATCGTAAAGATAATCCAAAGGATTTTCGCAGAGTTGCATATTTTCGTCCATAAATTTTATGCAATTTGTCATCTCGACGCAGGTAGAAACCAACTTTCTCGCTAAAATTAATCAAACGACCGAATAAAAAATTAGACGATTGAATTTTATCAAGTTTGCGCTCAAGAGAAATTTCAATTGCAATTGAAATCCAAAAATTCCATTTTTATTAGAAACAAAATATTGAAAATTAAATAGAATCAAATTGTTTATAACATGGATACATACGTTCCAGAGTTTTGGACGATGAATTTGGAGTTTCATTTTCCTTTCTAAAATTTCATATACTTTATTAATCGATTAATATCAATATTGTTATAACGAATACGGGGCATTCTATTTCAAGTAAACCCTCGCTCCTTTGGACTCATGATTTTTTCTGCAATTATACTTGAGGAGTTATGCGCAGTCAGAATTTTCAAAAAATCGATTTTTTTTTAAATTTCATTTCGTAATGTGCATGGGTCATTCCATGTCAAATCGACTGATAGTTGGAATCGACCCTTTTCAATTTCGATGAAATTCGATCAGAAGTTTTCTTTTATCATAAAACAAAGTTCTATCGAAGGAAAAAAATTGAAATTTTTTTTTTCGAAATTTATGCAGAATTCAAAATTTCACCATCTTTTCAATTTTTCAAATGTATTAAATATTTCAACAACTATTAAAGTTACGAAAAAATCGTAAAGGGTTCGTCTTAAAGAGTAGACTTGAGGCTACGAACAAAAAAATATTCCGAAAAATAATTTGAAAAAAGCTGAATTTGGAGAATTTTGAATTTTTTAAAATCGTGAAAATCCACGATCAACATTAAATTTTCGGTTCCATTTTTTTATATCCTTGTACTGATCTTAAAAGATCCTGAAATTTTCGGAAAGGTGTTTTTTTTTCAAAAATATGAGTTTTTGAATTTTGGTAAAATTTTTTTTTTTTTCCTACCCAAATTTTTGAAAAATCCCTTTTTTTTTCAACCTCCTGACTGCATATAATCCCTGAAGTTGAAAGGCAATTCCAATTTTTTTCAGACTTTTGGTACAGCCGTTTTTTCAAAATAATATTTTTTTTTCCATAATAAAAATGTATACGAATTTGAATCTGAAAAAATTCTGAAAAATCAGCGATTCAGTATCAAAATTTATAAGCTATGCGTGAGAATCAGTTTATTCTATTTATAACAATGAATAATATTAAATAAACGGACGTGAATTTTTTTTTTTCGTATTTTCATGCTATTCCGCTTGAAATTTATTTTTCAACCGACTTTAGCTGATGCGTTATTTTTTAAAATGTGCAATAAATTGTTTAAAAAAATTTCTTATACTTGAAACCAAACATACTAGGTTTGTACGTCTCTACTTTTTCCAAAAATTGCAAGTCTTGTTTCGATATTTCAATTTTTTGGCGGTGATATAAAGATTTGCAAATTGCGTACGATCCAAACAAAACGTTTCCAATTGGAAAATGGCTTAAGAATTTTTTTATTACCTATTTCCATTACGCTGACTCGGTGATACAGCTCGACTTTCGCCTTCCCTCGTTTTTAATATAAACGTCGGTCTTTCGGCAACTTTTATCGATACTCTCCCATCGTTTTCCTTCGAGTCTGCATCTTTTGAGCTCGCGGAGCCCATTTTACGCGAGCTCATTTTTCAAATATCTGTACAAAGATTTTCTTAAATTAAAAATAAAACTTAAAATTAAATAAAAATAAAATAATTGAAATTACAGATTTTCATGCTCATGATAATATTTTCTTCGTAGTTTTAATTTTTCAATTTTTTTTTTCGGCAAATGCTATTTCACAGAATGTTCGGCATATTTTTTTTTCAAGCGCAAAGAATCGATCGAAATAATAGGATTTTGGTTTATTTTATTAATTTCTTTATTTGTTTACCTCTCGCGCATCAACAATGAGAATTGTCATTTCGTCGTTTTTTTGAGGTTATAAAAACACAAGTTTGGTACTTGATCACACCGAAAGATAATTCTCGTTAAATTCGGTGTGAAAGGAGCTTTGAATTTTCAAATAATATAATCTTCATCATCGTTTTCCCGCTATTTTACAAATTGTGACAATATCTTGCTACCTGGGAATTGCTGCAAATAAAATAAAAAAAGATTTGGTAAAATGGAAAATTGTTATGAAAAATATTTGAATTAATATTAATAATGATTTATTTGCATAGAGGTGTTACACCTATTACAAATTTGTCAGTTAAGACTGACCCATCTTAGTCTACTTTATATATCTAGATTACAAAAGGATTATTAATTATCGATTAACCTAGTGAGTTAATAGACGATTGATTTCCTGGGATTTACGGTAAAAAGTCATTTTTCTCGCTAACAAATTACGCGCTTAAAACAAAGGCTCGGTTTTTACAACTCGACGTGACATAGATATATAACTCTTTAATAAACTCTGTAGGGAAGATTTCAAGATTCGACGGAAATACAAAGTCATTTAGGTATTTATTTCTTAATATCTGATGCAGTGAGCACGAAGTCAGAATATGTTGGACAGTCTCAGTTTCCTGTTTGTCACAGCATAAGCAAATCTCATCTCCATTAAACCTATAATTAAATCCCTTAAATTTGAAAGCAAAAAAGTGACTGCCCGCTAATCTACACTGGGCCATAATTCTAATTTGCCCTAGCGGAGTGGAAGACACTAGGTATTTTTCGCAGCAAAGCGAGTTCAATTGTTTGACTTCTTTGTACATAGGACTATATGTTGACAACATTGCTTTAACAGCATCTGATCGGAACCGGACGTTTTTCATTACCTCCATTGCAATGGGGATCGTATTCTTTAGTGTGTCCGGTCTCAGGTCATTTAAGATATGCGTAAGATTAAACTGTTCAAGGATTCTTTTAAGGTTAGAGAACCAATTATATTTCGGTAAGTTAAATTGCGACTGATCTAATGCAATCAGTTGATCCAGACATAACCGAGGAAATCTGTTAGCAGGCATGGCGGTGACTTTGGAAAGATATGAGAGCGCTCTTTTGACTATTAGTAATTCTAATGGGGAGCTGCCGGTCTCCAACCTAATCATATACCTTGGAGTACAGGGCGACACCGCCAAGAGACCTTTCAGGAAACGCTGCTGAACAATTTCAGTTTGGCTAACGTAGTTGAGGCCCCACACACCCGCTCCATATAAAAGTGTAGATTCAACCACTGACTTGAATAGTTTTATACGGGCTCCCCAATCCTTCATGCGGGTAGCTATCATAGGTGACCAGATAGAGCCTAATGCGATTGTTGCTCTCGAGATGAAATGTGCAGACGCACTGCCGAAGAGACCAGACCGCGAGAACGGGACTCCCAAATATGTGTATGATTTGACTATTTCTAGAGCTTCCTCTTTGTATCTGAATACTCTCAACTTCTTCGTTCGTCCTGCCTTTTGACAAATCATTATTTTGGTTTTTGACGTGTTTACCTCTAGTTGATTAAAGTTACAATACTCGGCGAGTGCGTCTAATTTGCTTTGGAGTCCAATCGCATCATCTGCTGTAATTATAAGATCATCAGCAAATAGCAGAAGTTCGATATTTGATCTTATCTTATGAAAACCTTTACCTAAAAAAAACTCTTCGATATCTGCCAATAACAGTGAAAATAAAATCGGGCTAGCAGGGTCTCCCTGTAGAACCCCCTGCGTTGAATCAACCTCTTTGGTCGTGCTATTGCCACCTGCTCTTACCTGGAACCGCGCTTTATTATAAAAATTCTGTAAAACTGTAACCATTTGTGTACTAACGCCAATTTTTACGAGCTTAGACCAGAGAGTACTGTGGCAGACAGAGTCGAACGCTCTACGAAAGTCAATGAACGCCAGAAATAATTTCCCTTTTGGTTTGCTTACTGCCAAGCCAATTTTAGTGTTCAAAGTGAAAAGATTGTCTTCACAAGAGCGAGACGCTCGGAAACCAGCTTGAGCTTCCGGAAGAATTGAATTACTTTCGGCCCAAATATTGAGGCGGTTCGCCAGCATTGACGTGAATATTTTTGCTACAGTGTTCGCTAACGCAATCCCTCTATAGTTGAGAGGATCTTCCTTATTTCCTTTTTTATAAAACATATTAATCTCTGATTTCCCCCAACTGGCCGGAATCTCTCCGTCTTTTAGAAATATTTGAATTTCGTATATCCAATGATAATGAATGGTTTTGCGCGGGATAAAATTAACCTAAATTTGATAGTTTGAGAAGTGAAAATTATTTTCTTTTGATTGTCGATAATAAATTTATCATCTCATCAGTTTGGGTCGCTCATTTTGACTTTTTTGTGGCGTCGCATTTTTTTTGAGATTGCGCAACTTTTTTCCGATAAATAATCCTAAATTTTCGATACTACGTTTTCATAAAATCCTATTGCTCAATTTCATTCGAGATAAAGGTCGTATTTGACCGTTATAAAAAGGCCGATTGGAATTTGACCGTTAATAAGGGCCGATCAGATTTGACCGTTAATAAGCGCCGATCAGAATGTGACCGTTAATAAGCGCCGATCAGAATTTGACCGTTAATAAGGGCCGATCAGAATTTAACCGTTAATAAGGGCCGATCAGAATTTAACCGTTAATAAGGGCCGATCAGAATTTAACCGTTAATAAGGGCCGATCAGAATTTGACCGTTATTAAGGGCCGATCAAAATTCCACCGTTAATAAGGGCCGATCAGAATTCGGCCGTTAATAAGGGCCGATCAGAATTCGGCCGTTAATAAGGGCCAATCAGAATTTGACCCTTAGTACCCGATCTGAATTTAACCGTTATAAAGGGCCGATTCGAATTTATTAAATACTATCTATAACTTCATCATAAAACAATGCTCAAAATCGTAATTTAAAAAACTCAAAATTTCAAAAACTTTATTTTTTCCTCATTTCCGGCAAATACAATTTTCTGCACACATCCGTTATCGGTATATCGGAAACCGGCGGAATACCACCGGGAATCTGTTGAATTCTGTCCAACGAATATTGATCCCTGATTGTTCGGATATCGTCAATGTCAGGTGTCATCAGCATATTTATCGCAGGATAAATAACGAAAACGAAAGTCGCAACTGCGGTCAGAGCCCATATCGGAATAGCGACTGCCCAATATTTGAGGGGCCAATACGTGAGACCCAATTTCTCATGCAAAAATTCTTCCGGCACAACGGCCCAAATCAGATAGAGTAGAAAAAGCATGTTCGAGCCGATGTAAAGAGCGTATCCGTAAACTGATCTCGGTCTGTAAGGCGCCGGAGTGTGTTCGGACATTTTGTTTTGTTTCTCAAAATTTTTTGTGATTTTTCTTTCCTCAATTTCTTTCCAGCGCAAAATTTTCAGCCGAGTTTAATAAAAATTGTAGGATGCCGCCGGAGGTCCAAATTTTCTCATCGTTTCGGTGACGAGAATCAGACTATCGAAGAAGGAAGTTAGCGCTACGCGAACCTTTCGAGCCTCCCTTCCTGTGATTTGTCTGTAAGAAAAATTGTTATTATTGTTTTTGCGCACAATTTTCGTGATGAAGAAGTGATGGGTATTTTTTTACACTTTCAAATATTTATCCTCCAACTTCAGGACTTTTTTGACTCCGCTTCGTTTTGGCTCGTCGTCGACTCTCAATACTTGATAGGCTACTTCGGCTTCTCGCACGGTCGGAAAAGGAATTGCCAGATTTCTGTGCAAATTGATAGGAACTTTTCTCATTCTTTTACATTTTTTCGTCAGAGTTAATTCTAACGGGTTTTCCGATTTTAACGACTTTTTTCGTTTTTGCAAAAATGGCCTAAACGCTTCAACTTTTGCAATTTTCAAGATATTGCACTCGAACCTTGAACAGAATTAGTAAAGCTATTAAGGTTGTTTGGCATTGAATTTGGCAAAAATTGATTGGAAGATCAGATTTTTATGAAATTTTGAATTTTTTGAAAAATGGCGTAAACGTTTTAATTTCTGCAATTTTCGATATATTGCACTCAAACTTTGTACAAAATTAGTACAGGTATTAAGATTGTTTGGTATTGAATTTGGCAAAAATCGATCGAAAGATTAAATTTTTATAAAATTTTTGAAAATTAGTAATTTTTTGAAGTAAATTTGAACGTATCTGGCAAATTTGCAATGTGCGAGTGTCCAATTTGCAGGGTTTTTAGTTTCAAATCTCACTCTTTTTTAGTTCTGCCTTAAAGTAAGCAACAAATTCCCTCCCTGATCTTCAAGATTTTTGAGGTTATGTCGCGTAACAATAATTCTAATTGCGAAAATTGTGAAACAAAGAATTATTTTTGGCGACAACAATAAAAGGATACACATCAAAATCGCTCATCGCAATAATCCGCGATTATACGACGTCGTATAAACAAAAGTTTGTAGTGTGAATTTTTTTTTTGTTTACGGAACGTCAACACTTCCCGGAGAAATGACGTCACGTTTGTAATTTTAAAATTCCCGGTATAAAATTAATGATCAATGTATCTCCAGTCATCATTAATTAATTCACAAAAATTCATTTGTAAACATTAAATTAACAATGCATTGTTAATTTACGAATATAAAAAATGATAAATTATTTTTTTTAATTTCACGAGTAAACTGTTTTACCGACAGATGGTAATCCGGAAAAGGTTGACACAACTACGCGAGCGCCGTTGTCGATTGCGGCGAAACAGTGAACCTCAATGTTGGAGCGAAAAAACTTCGTTTGCTATCGTAATTTTTCACAAAAATCCTTCAAACTGGTAAATTATTGTCGACGAAATAGGACGCAGAAAGAAATATAAAGAATGATAAATGTTTTTGTATAAAGGATGACAAATGCGAATAAGAAAAGAATGATCTAAATGTCAAAAGAAAATTTAAAAAATTTCATGCGGAAACTGTTTTACCGACAGATAGTAATAGGATAAAGGTTTATATAACTACGCGAGCGCCATTGTCGATATGCGGCGAAACAGTGAAACCTCGATATTGGAACGAGAACAAACTTTGTTTGCAATGTTTACCGTGATTTTTCACAATAATTTGTAAAGCTGATAAATTATTATCGACGAAATGGGACGCAGAAAGAGTAAACGTAAACCACCGAGCAAAAAAAAGGCGATTCAGCCTCTGGACACACAATTTAATTGTCCATTTTGCAATCACGAAAAATCCTGCGAGGTTAAAATGTACGTACAAAAAAAAACAACAAACACCGGTTATTGTTATATTTTTTGTAATTACTTTTTTCAGAGAAGAAAAATGAATCCTGCTTATCGATGATAATTTTCAGGGATAAATTGAGAAATGGGGCGAGAATAACGTGCCGAGTTTGCATGGAAGATTTTCAGACGACGATTAATTTGTTGTCGGAGCCCCTCGACGTTTACAACGATTGGATCGACGCTTGCGAAACTGCAAATTGAAAAAAAAAATTCACCATCGAGGATGAAGAAAGAAAATATTCCAACCGCAGTAAATTATTTTTTTTTTTGCAATATCAATTTTTAAGTCAATTTATAGAAAAAAAAAAAAAAAAAAATGAACGACCCGGAATATTTTTATCAAAAATATTTCAACCCTGGCAATTTGAATAATTGCATTTTTTTAATCATGCAACAATAAAAGAAAATGAAGATTTATTTTGGAAAATATATCATCGTTTTTAAAAAGTTGGATGAAAAAATCTCGATTTATGAATGAATCAAAATCTTCTAAAACTAACTGTCGTTAGCATTAACGTAAATTAATTCAACTAAAAAAAGGTTTAAAAATGTACATAAGAATTTCCTAAAAAAAAAAGGATCAAAAGAAATTAAGGAAAATTGCTAAATTTTCTTTAATCCTAAGTTCCAAAATGCGCTTCTCTGCTAAAAATAAAAATAATTCGTATTTCCATTGCTGAAACGCGCAAATTAAGGCGGTATTCTGGTCTAGAATTTTGAAAAAATCAATTTTGTTTTTTTTCTGTAATGTGAAAGTTTAGACCTTTATATCCTGCAAAGAAAAATTTTGAAATTCCAATAATTTACGGAGTTATAGCTATTTTAGTGAGGCAGGAACTATGCGGACTATAAATTGGTCTATAGATATTTTTTTCAAAACTACTTTTCTCAACATGGCTGACATGATATTTCAAATTCGGCTCAACCGATTTACTTGAAATTTTATGACCGATTTACTTAAATTTTATGAAATTATTAATTTTTTGAAAAATACCGTAAATGCTCTAACTTGTGCAATTTTTAAGATATTGCACTGAAACTTCGTACAGAGCTAATATAGCTATCAAGGTTGTTCGATACCAAATTTGGCAAAAATCCATCGAATGATTAAAATTTTATCGAATTTTGATTTTTTTGAAAAATAGCCCAAATACTCTAACTTCGGCTATTTGCGAGATATTATACTGAAATTTTGTACCCATTCAAAATAGTGATCAAGATTGTTTGCTATTGAATTTCGCAAGAATCGCACAAGAAGTTAAAATTTGTTCAACATTTTATGAAATTTTAATTTTTTGAAAAATAGCCCAAATACTCTAACTTCGGCTATTTGCGAGATATTATACTGAAATTTTGTACCCATTCAAAATAGTGATCAAGATTGTCTGCTATTGAATTTCGCAAGAATCGCACAAGAAGTTAAAATTTGTTCAACATTTTATGAAATTTTAATTTTTTGAAAAATAGCCCAAATACTCTAACTTCGGCTATTTGCAAGATATTGTACTGAAATTTTGTACACATTCAAAATAGTGATCAAGGTTGTTTGCTATTGAATTTCACAAGAATCGCACAAGAAGTTAAAATTTGTTCAAAATTTTATGAAATTTTAATTTTTTGAAAAATAGCCCAAATACTCTAACTTCGGCTATTTGCGAGATATGATACTGAAATTTTGTACACATTCAAAATAGTGATCAAGGTTGTTCGCTACGAAATTTTGCAAGAATCGCACAAGAAGTTAAAATTTGTTCAAAATTTTATGAAATTTTTATTTTTTGAAAAATAGCCCAAATACTCTAACTTCGGCTATTTGCGAGATATTATACTGAAATTTTGTACACATTCAAAATAGTGATCAAGATTGTTTGCTATCGAGTTTCGCAAGAATCTCACAAGAAGTTAAAATTTGTTCAAATTTTAGGCAATTTTTAATTTTCTGAAAAATCGCCCAAATACTTTAACTTCGGCTAGTTGCGAGATATTGTACTAAAATTTTGTACCCATTCAAAATAGTGATCAAAGTTGTTTGCCATTGAATTTCGCAAGAATCGCACAAGAAGTAAAAATTTTATGATATATTTTTTTTTAATAACATAAAAGCTCTATGTTACGCAGCTTCCAAAATATTGCACTGAATTTGTTTGTAAATAGTTAACATAGTGATTACAGTTGTTCGCTCCTGGATTTAAGATTTTTTAAAATCCGGTAAACACTTTAACGTTTGTAATTTGAAAGATATTGCACAAAAAATGTACAAAGACTTTCTATTTATCTTTTCATCAACTTACTCACTAGAATTCTTTCTTTTTCGATGATTATTTTGATCTTTGTTTCAAAAAATTCAAAATTATCGTTACAATAACGTTTCGCGTTTAAAAAAAATCGAGTTCCCGCCATTTTTTGAATCAGTCCGTCCAACGGAAGTGCGTGGGGTGTTCCCTAGGGGAAACAAGATGGCGGCGACGCTGTACAGTCCGGGAAGAAAACTTTCTCAGTGGCGAACGTCCGGGGAACGGGAAGCAGCGAAGGAAAAGGGAGAGAAAAGAGAAAAATGCCACGATAAGCGGAGGAACGGACGCGTGCAAAAAAAGAAAAAGGAAGAAAAGAACGTTCTCTCCCTCCCTTCGTGGGAAAAAAAAAAGATTTTGTACCTCTCCGTGGAAAAACCTGCAGCGGGGGTTTCGTCGGTTTACGAAAAATCCGCGCGTGTCGGAAAATTGTTCGGAAAATCGTTCGTCCACGATTTCAGTCGGGGCATCCCCGGGGATGGGCCAATATATTTCATCCTGGCGATAATAATAATCGCACGAGAATCTTTGAGAGAAACCACACGGAATATAACCGCGGGGACAACGAAAGAGAAAGAGAGAGAGAAAGACGCTATGGCGTCCATCGAATGTGTGTGTGTGTCATTTTTTTTTTTTAATCCACGAAATTAAATGAGTTTACGAGGAAGAGAGAAAATTCTGGGCGGAAAATTGACGAGGAATAACGTCGAACCTTTTTTTCGGTTCTTGAGGTACGTTATAGCTAAAAATCCTCGTGTTATTCGCGCGTTATCCGTAAACACAAACATTTCGATTCCTCTCCCTGCATTTCATACACACATATATATATATATATATATATCTTTTTATATACGCGATTTTCCCGTTTGACAGTTCCCACCCAATCAAAGATTTTTCGGAGGAATATTTTTTATTTCACGAAAATAACCGTCATTTTTTAACCGTCACTGTCGAATTTGAAATTTGAAAAAAAAAAAACGATAATTTTAGGTTCACTTCCGGGTTTGTCGCACTTGGATTTTCGCGCAAATACGCTGTTTACCATTTGAAGCGAGCAACAATTTGTTATTGTTGTTTTTTGTCTTGGAATAGCCTTTTGTTTTTTTTGAAAAATTTGAGGTTTAACCTTCGCTGCGCTGCGTTAAGGATTGTAGCGAATTCGCGATTTGGGAGCATTTTCATGCTGCGGGTTCCAGATTTTTTGGGTTTTCTTTTGTGGTTTGTCTTTATTCGGAGTTTGGGTTTTTTTGTGGTTTGTCTCGATTTAGAATTATGGGTTTTTATGTGGTTCGTCTCGATTCGAAATCATGGGTTTTTTTGTGGTTCGTCTCGATTTGGAATCATGGGTTTTTTTGTGGTTTGTCTTGATTCAGAATTATTATTAATTATTGAATTCCATAATTTTTGGGTTTTTTAATGGTTAGTCTTGATTCAAAATTATTAGACTTTTTTCTTTGCTTCTCGAGGTTCGACTCTGCCCTTTTTTTATGACGAAATTCATGAAACTCCATATTTAGTTTTTTCGCAATGAGACTCGCGATGAAGAATAAGTATGGGGCATTTCCATGAAAATTTTGTTGAAATATTTTTTTACGTAAATCGTAGCTCTTAAAAAATCGATTTCAAGGATTGGTTCTCTGATTATTGCGATAAATCTGTTACTTTGAGGATAAATCAGAGGTTCGTCTTGAAGAAATAGGCGATTTTTCCTTTGGCCGAACATTCGAAACTTAAAATTCATATTTTTGCGGCATATCTTCCTTATTGCCTTTGGCTATGGCAATAAAATTTATGGTAATGTGAATTTATGTCCCAGTTTGTCACGATCGTTTTGAAAATCGAAATAATCGCTCGGAAAATGAATAACAACGTTTTTCAATGCAGAAAAACGTTGTTGAGACAAAAAAAATTTGCGGCATATTTCATATTTTCAATTTTTTTATCCCACATATTGAATCGTCGAGGAAGAAAAAAATTATTCTCTGGGTTGAGACGGAATTACAAGTATTATTTTATTTATTAAGTATCACAAGTATTATTATTATTTATTTTTACTGTAAAGTCATTGGATTTGCATAATTGAAAAATATCAATTTTCCGAATCTTGTAAAATCCATTGAAAATTTTAAGAAAACAAAATGACGATATCTTCATGATTAAAAAAAAAACGAAGGATTCAACTGAGAAATTGAAATAAGAAATTGAAAATCCCAAAATACGAATTTAAAATCAATTAGTTGATGAAAATTTCTTTTTCCATTTTCTATGGTTCAAAGAAGTTTCATCATTTTCAATTGAAAATTTCAATTAATTTTTTTCTGTAACAATGCAGAAAAAGTAAATTATATATCATTAATAAATTGATACAATAACGATAAATAAAATATAAATAAATAAATGAGAAAATCAGATCGTAACTTTTGAAAACAACGAATCCATCTTTTTTCAATTTTCAAAATTTCAATATTCAACAAACAAAACCAAAATTAAATATTATTAATAAATTATATATTATTAATAAATTGATACAATAACAATAAATAAAATATAAATAAAAAAAAAAATAAAATCAGATCGTAACTTTCAAAAACATACACCTTTCTCTTTCCAATTTTCAAAATTTCAATATTTAACGAACAAAACCAAAATTTTCTCGCAGATACTTTCGCATCGGAGGATCAAAGATCTCAACGACGATGTGAATTTCAACCAAAGCAGAGGAAAAAAACAGGAACGAGTGCGGCAATTTGTGAAAAATTGTATCAATTTTTCATTAGTTGAAATTGCAAGAAAAAAAAAATTCTACAATGAGGATCCGACATTGAGACGAAGGATCGATCTCAAAAAAAAAAAAAAATGGGAGTTTAAATCAGGAGGAAAAAAAAACGAAAAATTGTAAAAAAATTTAGGCATTAAAACCTGTAACAAAAAAAAAACGAATAAGCGGTAAGAAAGAAGAAGAGAAATTTGTCGACAATTGCATTTTTTCATTCCTCAAAATTTGGGAACCGAAGAAAAAAAAGAGAGAGAGGACGCGGAGGAGCCAAATTTGAAGGAAAAATTGCATTTTCTCATTCGCGAAAGTTGCGAATGAGGGTAAAAAAAAAGATGGCGTGCTGATCGGGAAATGCTTCGATGAGGGTCAAATGGTCGATCAGCGAAACATGTCAAACAGTTTGGATAGCTTTTTGACAAGAATCGGCGACGTGACAATCGAGCGTGTGACACCGCGTGGCGGAAGTCCGGGAACAACGGAACAAATAGGGGAAATAAACGAATCGATAAATAAGGAAAGAAGGATAAACGATGATAGCTCGGATCTGTCGAGTCTCGAGTCCAACGATGTCGAGCGTGAGAAGAAGAGTGATATCGTCAAGGCCAATGAAATCGAGGAAATACGAGACTGTTCCGAAGGTTCGGGCGACGATATGGATCTCGATGAAACGATAGACACACAAATTGGCGTTAGAATGGACACCGAAAATCGTAATTCGGAATCATCGTCGCCCGATGACGAGCACGATAATATTAATATTTTGGACACTCTTCCATTGGAAGGTGAGTATTATGGAGAAAATCCGTTTTTTCCACGTAAACCAGAAGGTCAAAAAAAATCTCCGATTTTAGAAATAATGAAAATTCCATGATAGAAAACATTGAGCATTATTTTTGTAACGAAAAATGTGAAATCTAACGATTATGCATTAAATTAATAATGAATAATGCAAAAAATGTAATATTATTTTTTGAGTTGTAACATTACTTTGAGTAATGCGTTACAATTGCATTACTCTTAGTAATGCATTACATTGAGCAATGCATTACTTTTAGTAATGCGTTACTTTTAGTAATGCATTACATCGGGCAATTCATTACTTTAAGTAATGCATTACATCGGGCAATTCATTACTTTAAGCAATGCATTACTTTTAGTAATGCATTACATTGAGCAATGCATTACATCGGACAATTCATTACTTTAAGTAATGCATTACATCGGGCAATTCATTACTTTAAGCAATGCATTACTTTTAGTATCGCGTTACTTTTAGTAATGCATTACATCGGGCAATTCATTACTTTAAGTAATGCATTACTTAATGCATACTTAATGCATCCTTAATGCATTACGTTACTTTTAGTAATGCATTACATCGGGCAATTCATTACTTCAAGCAATGCATTACTTTTAGTAATGCATTACATTGAGCAATGCATTACATCGGACAATTCATTACTTTAAGTAATGCATTACTTTTAGTAATGCATTACATTGAGCAATGCATTACTTTTAGTAATGCGTTACTTTTAGTAATGCATTACATCGGGCAATTAATTACTTTAAGTAATGCATTACTTTTAGTAATGCATTACTTTTAGTAATGCGTTACTTTTAGTAATGCATTACTTTTAGTAATGCATTATATCGGGCAATTCATTACTTTAAGTAATGCATTACTTTTAGTAATACATTACATTGAGCAATGCGTTACTCTTAGTAATGCATTACATAGAGTAATTCATTACTTTGAGTAACACATTACATTATTATAATGTAAATTATAATGTAAAAATAATGCATCATTTTTGTAATGAAAAATGTGAAACCTAACGATAATGCATTAAATTAATAATGAATAATGCAAAAAACGTAACATTCATTACAACAGTAATGGATAATGCTAAACGCTGCCATTGTCCATTATTACAGCAATGGGTAATTAAAAGTAGAAACAAATTTTCATTACAACGGTAATGAATTGTACAAAACCGAAGAATCATGCATTACTTTGAGTAATGCGTTACATTGAGCGATGCATTACTTTTAGTAATGCATTACATTGAGCAATGCGTTACTTTTAGTAATGCATTACATCGAGCAATACATTACTTTGAGTAACACATTGCATTATTGTAATGTAAAAATTATGATGTAAAAATAATGCATTATTTATTTTAGAAATAATGAAAATTCTATGATGGAAACACAGAGCATTATTTTTGTAACGAAAAATGTGAAACCTAACGATTATGCATTAAATTAATAATGAATAATGCAAAAAACGTAACGTTATTCATTACAACAGTAATGGATAATGCAAAAAACGTAACGTTATTCATTACAACAGTAATGGATAATGCTAAACGCTGCCATTGTCCATTTTTACAGTAATTGGTAATTCAAGGTAGAAACAAATTTTCATTACTATGGTAATTAATGGTACAAAACCGAAGAATAATGCATTACTTTGAGTAATGCGTTACATTGAGCGATGCATTACTTTTAGTAATGCATTACATTGAGCAATGAATTACTTTTAGTAAATAATGATTTTGAAGTGTTAAGGGGCAATAAACATGATCCTTTAATTTTTTTCAAAAATTTGATTGCTTGTAACAAAAAAAAACCGTTCGATAGATCAAATTGAAACTTTACAGGGATTTTGTGGGTATATTGAGCTGTAAAAGTCACGCTCAACATTAGTCGTTTTGTCAATATTTTTAATTTGGCCGTTGATTTTCTAAAAAACCATAAATAGCCCTTTTCTCCTGTTTTTTCAAATTCATGGCACGAATGGAAAAAAATTTTTTTTTCAAAAAACCATCGACAATCCTTGTAGAGCATTGGTTCAAGTTTGTGAAACGCCTCTTCTGATTTCTGTGCGATCATTGGTTGCTGAGATATCAATGGTGAAACAGAAAAGTGCCTTTTTTCGTAAAAGCTCGATATCTCAGCGAAAAATGGTCGCAGCGAGGTCTCAAAAAAAGCAAATTGAAGCTAAATAAACAAGCTATTCGGTCCTTGTAATGTTTTAGCTGGAAGAATTTTTTCCCAAAAATTACAGCCAAAACAAAAGCGATGCAAATTTGCCAATTTTTTTTTTCTTGGTATTTCTCATAATTGCGTGGAACCTGTAGCTTCGAAAATTTTTTTGCTAAAAGATCTGAAAACTAGAAACTTCAAGCTTCAAAATGCTTTTTTTTAGACCTCGATACGACCATTTTTCACTGAGATACAGCATTCTTAAAAACCACTAAAAATTTGGGAAATTTTTTTGATCCCTTAATTTTTTCCACTAGTGTATATTAAATTTACGCTTAAAACGCTTTACCAAATAAATAAAAATGCAAATTCAATGATACTTCTGTTTTTATATTCTTATGTCATTAATTGAAATTTGTACTGCTCAAAATTACAGAATTACATGATTGCTCAACTTAACTTGAAGGAAAAAAGAAAAAAAAATGTTGTACCAAAATTCAAAAATTCATATTTAAAAAAATAAAAAAAACACTATTCTGAAAATTTGAGGATCTTTTAAGATCAGTACAAGGTATTCTATAAAAAAAAAATTGAACCAAAAATTTAATGTCGATCTTGGATTTTCACGATTTCCGAAAAGTGAAAATGCTCCAAATTCATTGTTTTTCGAAATTTGAAACATAAAAAAATTTGTGAAATTTTGAATCTTGCATAGCTATCGAAAATAAATTTTTAAATTATTTTTCTTCGGTACAACTTCGTTTTATTAAAATCGAAAACTTCTGACCAAGTTTCATCGAAATTGAAAGAAGTCGATTCCAAATCTTGGTCGATTTGACATGGAAACAAAATTATTTACCCATTTTTTAAGCAATATTTGCAATTTTTATCGTTTTGCTTAACAAATTTAACGTTTGTTAAATGAACGAATATTCTTTAAAACTTCTTCTACAATTTTCGATTATTTATCATATTTAAAGTAAATTATTATTTTTTTAACAATTAAAGCAGAAAAAATAATTTATCCATCTTGTACGCAATATTTGCAATTTTCATGAAAAATCTTTCCAAAATTAACTTTAGTTAAAAAATTTTTTTATGAACTAGAATTAGATGCCCTATTATAAATTAAAAAAAAAAAAAATAATTTGGTATTAATTGATAATACACAATGATAATAGTAATATTAATTACGCAATATTTGCAATTTTCATGAACAATCTTTCCAAAATTGACGTTAGACTTATAGTTATGTCCAAAAAGTAATAAAGGTTTTAAAAAATCGGTTAATCTTTATTTTCACAATTTTTCAAATTATCTTACTCACTTAAAAAATTCAATTATTTTTATTGAAAGATCATTATAATTTCTATAAGTAATAATAATTTTTTTTTCATAAAATTCGAAAAAAAATCATAAAATAGGAACCAAAAAACCCAATTAATTTTGAAAAACTCGGCTTTCTGCCCTAAAATCTCCTAAAATCTGCCTTTATCCGTTGCAAAAATCATTTTACACCACTCAGTGCTATAATGGACGCTTTTACGTCCGCAAGCGGACGTGAAAACGTCTATTATTGCACCTCGTGAAATAAAACATCGTACATCACTCGGCGTAAAATCATTTTCTGACTCGTGTGATTGCAGGACTCGCGTTCGGTTCGTTCCGCAAACTCACACTCGTCAGAAAATGTTTTTACGTCCTCGTGATGTAATGTACTATTGGAAAATTTCCTGAATGTAAATTCTTCATTTAACAATTTTGAAAATGCCTTCAATTTTGTATTTGTTGCAAAAATAATTTTGGAGAATGTCCCGAAGGTAAATTCCTCATTTTACAATTTTGGTAATGCCTTCAACGACCCTTGTATAAAAAAAAAAAATTTGAAAAATTTTCCCCATTCCTCATTTTTCAATTTTACAAAAGTCTAACCCACAAAAATTCTCTCCTATGTACAAAATAATGGTAAACAAAATAATTGAAAAAAAATTCCCCCCAAAAAAAAAATAGGAGCACCGATCGAGGGCCAGGAGGTAACGGAGGCCGATCTTCTGGGTCTTCCATCGAAGGACGACGACAACGAGAGCCTGGAAAATGACAAATCCGAGAGTATATCGGGTGGAGAGGACGAGGACGACCCGGAGGGCAACAAGAGACGGCTCGACCCTGAAAATCCGGAATCGACGAAGAAGAAGCAGAAGAAGGACGACGTCAACGAGGATTCGGCGTCGGAGTGTGAGACGAAAGCGGAAAAAAAATTGGCGAACATGAGGCGTAACATAAGAGAGGTCATGGACGAGACGCAATTGGACGAGGCGACGTTGTCGGCCCAGAGACAGGAAATGGAGCGTTTGCGTCGTGTCCAGGAGCAGCAGAGAATAATAAGGGAGGTCCAGCGTCAGATCGCCATTAATCGTCAAAACAACAAGACCCAAACACGGGTGATAAGTTTGCTCCAGGGTAAGCAGAACCAGGGTGACACGACGATATCGGAAACGACACCAACATCGTCTCAGCTTCGTTTGCCCAGCGGCGTGATGTTGAAAGTAAATTCCTCAACGGGCTCTCCCCAATCGTCGTCGGCTTCCCAATCGCCGCAGATTCCCCGACGACCTTCGGAAGGTCAACGGTGGCCGAAAAGTCGCGGCGGCGGTCAAGCCGGGGCCCAAACTTCGATATCGCGGGTGCCGAATCGCACAACTGGTCAACAAAACATGTTGCAACAGAGAATACGGATGATGACACCGTCCGTCAGTATTTCGCCGGTTGTGCCGAAAAAGGAGCCGATCGAGCGTACGGATTACTATTCGGACTCGGAAATGTCCGATATCGAGGAGGCCGAAGAGGCCTTTGACGAGAAACAGATGCATCACACCTTGAGAAAAGTTTCGGGGGCGCCGAAATCCCAAAAATCGGCCAAGGGCAAAGACGTCGTCACGATATCGAGCTCCAGCGAGAGTTCGGACGACGATTGCATCGTCCTGAGCGATCCGAGCGGCGGCGAGGAAACTGACACCGAGGACGATCCCGCGAATTCGGGAATGCACACCAACGACCGTTACAATTTACCGGACGAACACGGCAGAGTATTGATCAACGTTGGACATCCCGATACCGAACCCGACGTTTATCTCGCTCCGCAAGTCGCCCGAATAATAAAACCTCATCAGATCGGTGGCATAAGATTCCTCTTCGACAATATCGTCGAGAGCATCGAGAGATACAAGAATAGTTCGGGTTTCGGCTGTATATTGGCTCACAGTATGGGCCTCGGCAAGACCCTCCAAGTGGCGAGCTTCTGCGACATTTTTTTTCGTTGCACCACAGCCAAAACCGTTCTCTGCATCATGCCGATAAACACATTGCAAAATTGGCTCGCCGAATTCAACATGTGGCTGCCGTTCGAGGACCCGACCTTGTCGAGAAACGACCGGAAGAGCGATACGAAGGTCGAAGCTACGGTGGAGAAGAGCGAGAACAAGGATGACCTTCAGAGCGATGTGTCAAGGCCGATCAGCAACGAATCGGCGCACCGTATCGCTCACGATGTCCATCAACAGATGGTCAATGATCCCGTCAATGCTTATCAGAATTATGACAATAGCATCCAATACGGTCACGATATTATCAAGCCGATTGGTCATACGGCGCACATGCAGCCGAATTATCATCCTCCGCCGAATCAAAATCCAATTTACGGCCCCGGTGTGCCCTTTGAAACGATGAAACAGGACCACGGAGTCATCGGCAGACCCGCGACCCATTACGGCATCAACAATCAACAACCTGGAGTTTATACGGCAGCGCAAAATCCTCATTATTCGGACATGGAGAACCGAAATGAAGCCGGACAAATTTATCCGAATAATCCAGCAGCGACTTATCCCTTCGACAATGCGCAATCGGCTCAATACGGCAATTATCAAACGGCCGTACAGCAGCCGATCGAGCCCATAAAGAAGGAGGAACCAACGCCGCTCGTCAACGAGGTCAACGTCAAAATCGAACCTACCGACGCCGTAAAGAAGGAGGATACTGTGCCGAAAAATGAGAATACGGCCGAAGACGCTAAAAAGTGTACGGCCAAGATCGAGACGCCCGACAGCGTTGATTCGCCGATCGGAATGACACTCAGACCAAGACACTTTCGGCTGCACATCCTCAACGATTCGCACAAAACAATGGCGGCGAGATCGCGGGTCGTTCTTGATTGGCAGAAAAACGGCGGTGTTCTGTTGATCGGCTACGAGCTTTATCGGCAATTGTCATTGAAGAAGCCGAACAAGGCCAAGCGAAAGCGCAATCAGCCGTTCAAGGACACGGTCGATGTCGAGGAGGAGGATAAGAACAAGGGTCTCCTCGACGACATGCACAATGCTCTGGTCAGTCCTGGGCCCGATTTGGTCATATGCGACGAAGGTCACAGAATAAAAAATTCTCACGCGAGCATAAGTATGGCGCTCAAGCAGATGAAGACAAAGAGGCGAATCGTTCTCACGGGTTATCCGTTGCAGAATAATCTTCTGGAATATTGGTGCATGGTCGATTTCGTGAGGCCGAATTATTTGGGCACTAAGAGCGAATTTTGCAATATGTTCGAGAGACCGATACAAAATGGACAGTGCATAGATTCAACGCCTCAGGACATAAGATTGATGCGTTATCGGGCTCACGTTTTGCACGCGCTTCTCGAGGGTTTCGTTCAGAGACGCTCGCATTCGGTCCTACAAATATCGTTGCCCCGAAAGGAGGAATACATATTGCTCGTACGGATGACGCCGCATCAGCGTAAACTTTATGATGTATTCATGAATCAAGTCGTGAAGACGAGGGCAGTGCCGAATCCGCTGAAAGCGTTCGCCGTATGTTGCAAAATTTGGAATCATCCGGATATACTGTATCACTTTTTGCGCAAGAGACAGGCGAACGAGGAGGATGACCTTGACCTTGAAGAGACGATCGGCGAGAAAACGGCACCTGGTGGCAAACGTGGAAAGCCGAGAGGCGCCAAAGGTGAACCGAAAAAGGGGAAAAAGTTAACGGCTACGAATATGAAGAACAAACCGGCGGCGAGTGTACCGCCGAATTCGTCGTCGTCGTCCAGCAATGACAACGTCAACGAGGCCGATAACAAGCAATTCGCGGCTAATTATTCGCCGCAGATCAACAATACCTTTGCGCCGGGACAACAGGGCAATTATCCGCAAAATTATGGCAATTATCGGCCGAACGAGACCAATAATTATTACCGAAACGACGCTAATCACGGCGAATACAATGAATTTTACAACAATCAACAGGGTCAACCGAGATACGGCAATGCGCCGTTTCAAAATTATCCGCAATCTACGGCCACTTACAACAATCCGAATTATCCGAATCAACAGACTTACATCGGCAATAACGAGCAATCGGGTAATCCGAGATTCACTGGACCCGAATTTCGGGCCGAAACCGGGCCGAACGGTAATTACCAGACACCGGGAATGTTTTCTAGGCCGTACGTTTTTCCCGAACGCGGTTACAATGCTAATCAAACGACGAATTATCCGCAAAATTCGGCACAAGGCACGAATTTTACGGCTAACATGACTCAAGGTCAAACATCGGCCGTGCCCTTGAACGATTATGGCTCTTACGGCGCCAATAATGCCCAAAATTATCCACCATCCGGCGAGGCCAATAGTCAGATCTATTCGCGACCCGATAATACTCATCAGATGCAAAATTCGGCGATGGGTTATACGGCCGGACCGAATCAGAGTACGAACGTCAATCAGAGCCAATCGGGCAATTACATGCAGCAGCTTCCTTCGGCCGGTGGTAATCGGGATTTTCCTCCGAATCAGCCGAATTCGGCAATGCACAATTCGGCCCATGTTTATCCGCCGAATCAGCAACAGCCGAATAACGCGGTACCGATGCAAAATCAACAGTCGCACGGTTATACAAATCCGAATCAGGTTGGGCCGAATTCAACGTCGCAGAATACGGCCCACGGTTATGCGGCCAATCAACAAACGGCTGGCTCGATCACGCCGAATAATCAGGGATACATTCCAGGTAGCACGGTTCAAGGTACGGCGAAGCTGGGCAGAAAACGGTTGATCCGTTAATCGTTAATCAACGAAATTAACACATTGCTTAACGGATTAACTTTTGAGTTAAGACCACGTCAAACCAGTGGATCAAAAAAATCGATGTCTCCAATCATGCTCTCGATATTTTACTGTGTTCTCTTTCATGAGAAAACATTGCTGAATCGCTGGCCCAAAATAAAATTATTTGTACGAGTTATGATTTTTTGAAAATTGCGTACTTTTAACGGATCGAAAAACAACTTTTTTGCTTTTTTCTATAACTCCGCTGGATTTTGGAATTCGAAAACTTCACTTCGAGAAATCGAAACTGTATTCGAAACCCTTCAAAATGAGCACAAATTAACCTCATTTGGTGCATTTATGACGTCACAAGCGTAAAATTACGTTTTTTTCGAAAATCAAGAATAACCGAAAAACCTTATTTTTTAAAAATCTGAAAAAATCATATTAAATTTTTACGACAAAAAATGTATATCTATGTGGAGTTTGAAGTGGTTTTGACCAATAGATTTTGAATTATTGATCAATTTCATCTTTCATAAATCAGTTTCAGTTATTTTTGGACTTTCAGGTTTTGACTTTAGGTTTTCTGAGAATTTCGTCAATAAAATCGATAATCATTGTTTCAAAAAAATTTTTAAACAATTTATTTACAATTCTTTGAGATCCATCTTTGTTGTAATTGTAGAATTGTAATTGAATTGTTTTATAATTTGTTGAAACAATGACTATCGATTTTATTGACGAAATTCTCAGAAAACCTAAAGTCAAAACCTGAATGTCCCGTAAAAATGTAATATGATTTTTTCAGATTTTGAAAAAATGATGTTTTTCAGTTATTCTTGATTTTCGAAAAAACTCAATTTTACGATTGTGACGTCACAAATGCACCAAATGAGATTAATTTGTGCTCATTTTGAAGAGTTTTGAACACAGTTTTCATTTCTGAAAATTTTTCAAAAAATTTGCTAAAATTTGCTAATGGTCGAAATAGTCAAAGAAACTTTGACTACTTCGACCATTTAACTATTTTAACTAATTTAATTTTTAACTATTTTCATCGTGGGGATATTTTCCCTTCTATTTTATTCATAACTAAAAATAGTCTTTTTTTCACTATCAGTAAAAAAGCCTTGATTTCAAAAGGTCGGACACTTTTAATTTTTTTCAAAAAATTTGCTATGAAACTTTTACTATTTCGATCATTTTTAATGCTAGTTCAATCGTGACCTGATTTTTTCTTCTATTTTGTTCATAATTAAAAACGATTTTTTTTTCATTACTAGCAAAAAAGCGTTTTTTTTAAAGGGATACGTTTAATTTTTTTTTTCATTTGCATGGAAACTTTGACTATTTTAACTATTTTTAATACCAGTTTCATCGTGGGGACATTTTTCCTTCTATTTTAATCATGAAAAAATTATAAGGCAAAATGTCCCCACGATGAAGAAACTGGTCTTAAAAATAGTTAAAATAGTCAAAGTTTCCTTGCAAATAAAAAAAAAAATTAAACGTACCCTTTCGAAAAAAAACGCTTTTCTGCTTGTGATGAAAAAACATTGTTTTTAATTACGAACAAAATAGAAGGAAAAATCTGCTCACGATTAAACTAGCATTAAAAATGGTCTAAATAGTAAAAGTGTCAAAGCAAATTTTTTGAAAAAAATTAAAAATGTCCGACCTTTTGAAATTAACAATTTTTTGCTTTAAGCGGTAAAACGATATAGAAGATGAATTTCGTTAAATTTTTAATATTTTTTATCAAAAAGTGCACTTAAAGACGGACATTAAAAAAAAAAAGTTGATTTGGTCCATTTTTCCCTAAGTTACGTTTGAAAAAAAAATCAAATTTCAACAATAAATCATATCTTGTAAATGCATGGGTAAAAAAATTTGAAAAAAATCAAGTAAAGTTCCATAAATAGGTACAATAATAGAAAAAAGTTTGAGCCAAATAAAAAAAATACAACATGTAAAAGTGGTTGAGTTGAGCTGGAATACCTCTACTATACTATTACTATACTATTACTATACTATTACTATACTATTACTATACTATTACTATACTATTACTATACTATTACTATACTATTACTATACTATTACTATACTATTACTATACTATTACTATACTATTACTATACTATTACTATACTATTACTATACTATTACTATACTATTACTATACTATTACTATACTATTACTATACTATTACTATACTATTGCTATACTATTGTTGAACCAGTTAACTTTTGGTTTAACTTTGCCCACCTTTTTTAATTAGGTACGATGGAGCAAAATACTATGAGGGGATATACGGCTGGTCAGCAAGGTCCGAACAACACATCAGGGTCTCAAGCTTCGTACGGGGCCAATCAAACGTCTCAGCAGACGCAGAATATTCCTTACAGCGGTGATGGTCAACAGGGTCCAACCTCACCGAGCCAAAACAGCATTCACGGCTATACCGGAAGTCACCTTGGACCGCCAACATCGGCAACCGGAAATGCGCCGTATTCGGCCAATCAGGCGAATTCCGGGGCCCAAAATCACGGTTATACGGGTCAACAGACCCAGACGGGTCAATCTCACAGATACGGCGCGGCAACGCCGCAAACGGCCGTAATGCCGCAGAATCAAGGCATAAATTATACGGCCGGGCCGAATTCAAGCGGCTCGTTGAATTCCGGTGATCAAATGTATCCTCGGGCCGAATCTGCGGCGACGCAGAATTATTCGGCCAATACGGCCGCCAATAATCACGAATATCCGGTCGATCGGCAAGTTAGAGATCCAACGCCGAATTCCGGTGGGCCGAATTTTATGGCCAACAATCCTCACGGTCCGAATAACGGTCAAAATTCAAATTATACGGCCAAAGGACAGAGTCAAAATTCAACGGGAACGTACGGCGACAATCCGGAGGATCCTTATTGGCAGAGAAATTACGGGCAAACGGGTCGTCAGGAAACGTGCAATCAGGAACAATATTTTCGCGAACCGTCGTCGAATCGTTATCAGAATAATTATTATCCAGGACAGAATTACGGAAACGCGCCGTACGAGAATTATACGGCACCGCAAAATACCGATGAGCCGAAAAATCCTCAAGGAAACATCGTCGCGCCGAGGGCGCAAAATCAGGCACAGAATTACGACAAAAATGTCAAAGATTCGGCGTCGAACGTCGTCGGACAAAATTCGGCATGTCCGCCGAATAATTCGGTTACGGCCGTTGGTTTCAATGGCAATGAAGGTCAATGCACGAACATGCCCCAACAATCAATTGGAAATTGTCAGACTCCGAATGCCAGTTTGGGCAGCAATGATGGAATGAAGGACGATGACAAGGATAAGGACGATCTTGCGGAAAAGGACAAAGATGACAAATCCGACGATGAGCTGTTGGCCAAAGATGAGGAAAAAGATTCGAAATTTACATTGCCCGGAATGAAGGAAGAACCCGGTATTCCGTACGATTGGGTCAGCATTTTTTTTTTTTTCATTAAGGGGGTTTTTAGTCCAAAAGCCGATTTTACGTGCGATTTTTTGCAAGTAAAGAAAAGAAATTTGGTTTTTTGAATAAAAAAAAAAATTCAATGTAGGTAGGTAGGTTCTGGATTAACCGGATAAGTCTGATATCTTTTCGAAGAAATTGGAAAATGCTGATTTTTCATTTTTCTTTATATGCAAAATGATGATTTCCCATTGAAAAATATTAGAAAGTCTTGATTTTCCATTTTTTTCAAAATAAAAAATGCTCGGATCCAAATTTGTTAAATACAGCTTTACGATTGGATTCATAAAGAGGAAAATTTGAGCTTCAATTTTCTTTTTTTTTTAAAACCTTTGAGCGATTTATTTTCCAAAGTTATTCTGTTTTTTTGTGACAAAAGAAGATATTTGAAAAATCCCGTATAACACGAAAACAAAGAGGATTCAGGAAAAACTTCAAAAGAGCAAAAAGTTGCGTCTGTTTTTGTTGAGTACAGAGGAATTTTTTCAGATTTTTTTTCCCATAAATTTTTTTTCTCATTTTCTTGATTGGAGCTTGGATCATTCGATGACTATCATTCGATAACTATGGGATTATTGGTAAAATTTCAAGAGGGTAAAAACTTTATTTTACCATTTTCAACACAATGAAATTTTTTTTCAAATTTTTTTCCCTCATTTTTTTTTCAGCCTCAACATGAGTAAACAAAATTTTGGAAAAAAAAATCTGAAAAAATTCCTCTGAACTCAACAAAAACAGACGCAACTTTTTGCTATCCTGAAGCTTTTCATGAATCCTCTTTGTTTTCGCGTTATACGGGATTTTTGAAATTTCCTCTTTTTTCACAAAAAACAGAAAAACTTTGGAAAAAAAGATCGCTCAAAGTTTAAAAAAAAAAGAAAATTGAAGCTCAAACTTTCCCTTTTACGAATCCGATCGTAAAAATGTATTTGAAAAAATGCCTCTGGAAGATGGGTGCACGTGAAGAGATGGGGATAAAGACGAAAAACAGCTGTTTTCAAAACAGAGTCCAAATCTAAAAAGAAATGGTAAAAGTAATTAAAAAATCAGGAAATGAAGCCGAATTCTTCCCCTTAAAATGCCGCTTGTTAAGTTAGTCTATGTCGACTTCCGGGGAAATGGCATAAAAAAACGTTCCAGACCTTTTTTGAAGTTTTGTCCGGAAACTTTTCGCCGGTAGTGGAGAGTTGGCCAAATTTGTAATTAGCTAATTACAAATTACATTTGTAATTAATATCGGAATTTTCACTAATTACAAATTACAAATATAATTAGTATCGAAAATTCCACTAATTACAAATTACAAATGTAGATAGTATCGAAATTTTCACCAATTACAAATTACAAATGTAATTGGTACCGAAATTTTCCCTAATTACAAATTACAAATGTAATTAGTATCGAAATTTTTATTAATTACAAATTACAAATGTAATTAGTATCGAATTTTTCACTAATTACAAATTACAAATATAATTAGTATCGAAATTTTCACTAATTACAAATCACAAATGTAATTAATATCGAAATTTTCACTAATTACAATTGTAATTTGTAATTAGTGAAAATTAAAAATGTAGATAGTATCGAAATTTCCTCTAATTACAAATTACAAATGTAATTAGTACCGAAATTTTCATTAATTACAAATAACGAATGTAATTAGTATCGAATTTTTCACTAATTACAAATAACGAATGTAATTAGCATCGAAATTTTCGCTAATTACAATATACAAATGTCATTAGTATCGAAATTTTCACTAATTACAGATGTACAACGTATCGAAATTTCCACTAATTACATATTACAAATGTAATTAGTACCGGAATTTTCACTAATTACAAATTACAAATGTAATTAGTATCGAAATTTGCACTAATTGAAAATAACGAATCTAATTAGCATCGAAATTTTTACTAATTACATTTGTAATTTGTAATTAGTGAAAATTAAAAATGTAGATAGTATCGAAATTTCCACTAATTACAAATTACAAATGTAATTAGAAACGAAATTTTCACTTATTACAAATTACTAATGTAATTAGTATCGAAATTTTCACTAATTACAAATTACCAATGTAATTAGTATCAAAATTTGCACTAATTACAAATAACGAATGTAATTGGTATCGAAATTTTCACTAATTACAAATAACGAATGTAATTAGTATCGAAATTTTCACTAATTACATCTGTAATTAGTAATTTGAGGGTAATTAGTTATTTCAAGTAATTAGTAGTGCCCAATCCTGCGGTACTGTATAATAATAGATATAAAATATAGTATATAATAATAAATATAAGATATTAATGTATAATAATATTGATAAAATATTAATATATAATAATAAATATATAATATAAAATATTATTTCAGGCAACGGATCTCATGAAGGGATACGTGCCCGGTTTGATCGACGCATCGGCGAAGATGACCCTATTCTTTTGCATACTGGAGGAAGCGGTTCGTCTCGGCGATCGTGTATTGGCGTTCTCGCAATCCCTCTTCACGCTCAATCTCATCGAGGATTTTCTCAGCAGAAACAATTTGAAGTACACGGACGGTCGTACCGAGTCGTGGATGAAGAATGTTAATTATTACCGTTTGGACGGAAGTACGAGCGCATTGGAGAGAGAAAAATTGATAAACGAGTTCAATTGCAATCCAAAGATTCATCTTTTTTTGGTGTCGACGAGAGCGGGCTCGTTGGGAATAAATCTCGTTGGTGCTAATCGCGCCATTGTTTTCGACGCTTCCTGGAATCCTTGTCACGATACTCAAGCGGTTTGTCGGGTCTATCGTTATGGACAGACAAAACCGTGCTTCGTTTATCGTCTCGTCACTGATAATTGCTTGGAGAGAAAGATCTACGATCGTCAGATAAGCAAACAGGGAATGGCCGATCGTGTCGTTGATCAGTGCAATCCCGATGCACATTTGTCCTTGAAAGAGGCAACGACATTGTCCTGGGACTGGGAAGAGGACAGTCAGGTGCAGGATTTTTCACAATCAAAGGAAAATTACACGGACGAAGTAATGAGAATCGTTCTCGAGCGACACTCCTCGCTCCTCACCAAAGAGCCCTTTCATCATGAGAGTCTACTCGTCGATCGGAAAGACAAGAAACTCAGTCAGGCGGAAAAACGATTGGCCAGGAGGGGCTACGAACTCGAAAAAATGGCCGCCAATTGTTCCAGACCGAGTTACAGCTACGTTCCTGGCAATACAGCGACTCGAGGTACAAAATCCTCGGAGAAAAGAATTTTTATTGCACTCCGTGCGTAAAGTGACCACTTCTCGCACGCTTCGCTTCGCTGCGCGTGCGAGAAGTGGGCACTTTACGCACTCGGGCGATAAAATTTTCGTACGATACTCGTGCGAGAAAAAGTTTCATCGCACTCGTATCGTAATGTACTATTATGATTTTTCTTGTTCTGTTCTCCCGACGCTCGAATTTTTTTTTGCTGGTAAATGTCGACTCGGAAAACAAACAATTGGAAAATACGTATTTCTCATTTTTAATGAATTAAGAATACAGATTGTCGATATCAAGAATTGAAAATACTGATTTTCATTGTAACGAAGGAAAATTTTGATTTTTCTCTGGGAAAACTGGGAAATGATGATTTTTCAATTAACAAAAATGGAAAATTTGGATAATTCATTCTGAAGAAATTGTCAAATACTGATTTTCCGTTTAGAAAAAATCCTCATATGCTGATTTTCCATTTTCAAACGCATGGAAAATACCGATTTCGTCATTTTTAATGAGTGGAAAATCCACATTGTCGATTTGAAAATACTGATTTTCCATTCAGAAAACTAAAAAAGTCTGATATCTGTTCAAAGAAATAGAAAATGCTGATTTTTCATTTTTCTTTATATGCACAATGATGATTTTCCATTGAAAAATATTAGAAAAATATTAAAAAGATTTTCCATTTTTTTTTAAATACAAAAATGCTCATATCCTATTTAAAAAAATATACAGATATATTCAAAGAACATTAATTTTTGACTATTAATTTTAAAAAACTGAAAATGCTCTTTCTTTTTTGATAAATGGAGAATTTTTATTTTTCATTCAAAAAAATGTAAACTGCTAATTTTTCTTTTTCAAAATTTGACACCGGTGATCGCAAACTCAAAAAAAATGCTGATTTTTTATTTAAACAGGAAATAATTCTGGTTTTTCTGTTCAAAAAATAAAACGTGCAATTTTTTTGTATTGCAGAATGATTTCCCATACAAAAATATTGGAAAATGTCGATTTTCCCAATGTCTTTTTGGGAGTGATGTCCCATTTAAAAAAAGGCTCCAAATTCATTCGAACAATAGAAATTCTTGATTATTTATTTGAAAATAATAGGGAACTTGCATGCATCTGAAATCTCTATTTTAGTCTATTGGATTTGAAAGTAGGATAAAAAATAATGAATTTCCCAAGACAGTTTTTTTTTTAAAGGAATATTAACGATGCAAAAGTGTTTTATTTTACACTAATTTTTCTCGGTAAATTTGAATTGGCAACCATATTGTTGTACCCAACTGTCAGCGCCGCGAGTGTCGCGTCTGGGAACTAAGTCCCATTGTAAGACAGTTTTCGCTCCCGCAGACATCTTGCTCGCGCAAATTCTAACCTATAATACACATATAACCTGCAGTATAATATTCTTCAATATTATTATGTTAACGAAATTGTGAAAGTATCGGTGACGTCACAATATCACAGAAATCATATAAATCACGTCTTCAATATTATTATGTTAAATAAGTTGTGAAAGTGATATAAATTGACGGATGGATGACAAATGGACAATATATTCATTCACTCCGCAACCAAACTTATTAGATTGGTTCATGTCTTATTTCAGTTTATTCATAATTTTATATTATCATATCGCTAGTATGTAAACGAATATTTTTGCTGATTTATATTTTTATTGCAGGTTATGGCTACATTCGCTTTGGACGCTTACGCGCCTGTGAGCGCCACATCCTGTAACATTTTATATGTCGATGTATATCTATAAATACGCGCTGAAAGCGCGTAAGCGTCCAAGCGAATGCAGCCAGTGTTTATAATGCGACGTAGTTCCCGGAAGCGACACTGGCGGCGCTGATAGTTGGGTACAACAATATGGTTGCCAATTGAAATTTGCTGAGAAAATTTGTGTTAAAGAAACAATTGTCGCAGCATTGATGTTGCTTTAAAAAAAAAAACCGTCTTGAGAAATTCATTATTTTTCACCCTACTTTCGAATAATAGTACATTACGATACGAGTGCGATGAAACTTTTTCTCAACGAGTATCGTACAAAATTTTATTGCACTCCGTGCGTAAAGTGACCACTTCTCGCACGCTTCGCTTCGCTGCGCGTGCGAGAAGCGGACACTTTATGCACTCGTGCGATAAAATTTTGTACGATACTCGTGCGAGAAACTTTTTCTCAACTCGTGTGATTCACTCTCGTCGAGAAAAAGTTTCATCGCACTCGTATCGTAATGTACTATTATCGCACGAGTGCGTAAAGTGCCCGCTTCTCGCACGCGCAGCGAAGCGAAGCGTGCGAGAAGTGGTCACTTTACGCACAGAGTGCAATAAAGAAATTAAAAAAAAGACATGCAAGTTCCCTATTGAATATATGTTGGTTTTTCGAAAAAATTACAAATTTTGATCGGCTGCAATTTACGAATTCGTGCAATTTTCATTTTGGCTTATCTTATTTTGGTATTTCTTTTTTTTTTTTTTTTTTACAGCTGGCGGATTACAAATTCGTGCGATAAGAGGCGTCGATGCTGGAACGACCCAAAAACCGGTTGCATCGGTCAGACCGATGCAACAACGCGGTGCCGAAAATTTGGGCAATCGAGGAATCGTGGGAAGTCGATGGATACCTGCCGAAGTTTGGCAGAGACAGGGAATGAGCGCTCAAGAAATGACACTGCCATTGGACGTCGTTATACCAACGAATTCACCGGACAAGGGCAGCATTGTATTGAAAGCCGGACAACGAGTGATGGTCCTTAAAAGTCCAAAAGGAATTTACATGCAGCTCGAATCTGGAAAAATAATCGCCATTAGAACTGCCCTTAAATTAAATCAGCAGAAACGCGACGAAGAACCGAAAAAAGGTAAATTTCTTCTCAACGATATTTTATTTTTTCTATTTTATTTTATTTTTTATATTTTATTTTATTTTTTCGTCCATTTTCATGGAAACGTTTTTTTCGGATTTGATTCGCACCGAGGAAAAAAAAATTTAATAATATAATAAAAAATTAAATTAAATACTAAAATTGCGGATTTTTTTGGATCGTTGCAAAAAAAAATCAACTCCTTTATCAAGATAGCGGGCATTTTTTTTTTTTTAATAAATGAAATTCTGCTGATTCTGATTATTTTTCAATTTTTTGCAGATTTTTGAAGGTGGATCATCGATTTTGATTATTTTTCGAGGCAACTGAAATTTCAGTGTTTCAAGAATTTCAAAAAGTTTCCTGAAAATGAGACGAAGTTGAAATTTTTTTTTTTTACTTCCTGGAAACATATTTTGATGCAAAATTATTTTAAATAACGCAGAATTTTAGTTGAAAAATATGTATTCGGGAGTAAAAGCGAAGGAAAACTTGGAAAAACATGTTTTTGATGAAAATTCATGAAAATTTTCATTTTTTGGGGATAAATCATTGGTAAATTTGTGTTAAACGAGAAAAAATACAGCGATAAGAGGTTTGAAAAAAACAGAAAAAGGGATTTTTCGAGCTTCAAAATTCTGATCATTTTTCAATTTTTCGCAGATTTTTAAAGACGGATAATTGATTTTGATTATTTTTGGAGACACTTAAAATTTTAGTGCTTCAAGATTTTTTAAAAGTCCCCTAAAAATGAGACAAAATTGAAAAAAAAAAATTTACTTTTTGGTAACATATTTTGATGCAAAATTATTTCAAATTATGCAGAATTTTAGTAAAAAAAGGTTAACTCTTGAAGAAAAGCAAAGGAAAACTTTAAAAAAAATGTTTTTGATGAAAATTCATGAAAATTTTCATTTTTTGGGGGTAAATCATTAGTAAATTTGGATTTAGCGAAAAAAAATACCGCGACGTAAAATTAAAAAAAATAAGAATCAATTTTCTTCTTGCATTTTGGCAAAAATTGTACTTGGTCATTAAAGTAGTTGTAATTTTTTCCATTTGTTTCGGCGATTTACAAAGTCCTTCAATTTGTGCAAATTTTTTAAGGTAAACCCTTTTCCATTTTATCGGCGATTTTCGAAGTCTTTCGATTTATGCAAATTTTTTAAGGTACATCTTTTTTCCTTTTTTTCGTCCATTTTCAAAGCCCTCCAATTTCAACAAAAATTTATTTCAATTTACAAAATGTGATTTGCAATGTAAAGAAAAAATTGCTTTGGAATTTGACGTGATACTTGACCTTAACATTTAACATTTAACTTAAAATTTAACATAATAACATTTAAATATCGATTCCCTTTTTTCGACGCTATTTTACTTGAAAAGAAAAATATTTCCAAAATTATTCAACTCGAAATAGCTTTTTTGCCTTTTTATGCAAGAAATACCAAAAATCGTGAAAATGAATGTTTTGTGGCACTTTTTAAATTGTTTTATGTACATTACAACTATCGAAAAACATGAGTAATCAACGTGCAAATTTTCCAAATTCTTTCAAATTTCCTTCTTGCTAAATTTGATTTTTGCTAAATTCAATAGCTAACAACCTTGATCACTATTTTGAATGTGTACAAAATTTCAGTACAATATCTCGAAAATGGCCAAAGTTGGAGTACGCTATATAAAAATAAAAAATATTTTGATCAAATTTCAATAATTTGATCGATTTTCGATAAATTTAATCAAGAACATCCGCGATAGCTATATTAGTGCAAAGTTTCAGTGCAATATCTTAAAAATTGCACAAGTCAGAGCGTTTACGCCATTTTTCAAAAAATTCAAAATTTCATTAAAAAATTTTAATCCCTCGATGGATTTTCGCTAAATTAAATAGCGAACAACCTCGATAGCTACATCAGCTCTGTGCAAAGTTTCAGTACAATATCTTAAAAATTGCACAAGTTAGAGCGTTTACGCTTTTTTCCCAAAAATTCAAAGTTTCATTGAAAAATTTTAATCCCTCGATGGATTTTCGCCAAATTCAATATCAAACAACCTTATAATAGCTATACTAATTATGTACAAAGTTTGAGTGCAATATCTTGAAAATTGCAGAAGTTAGAGCGTTTATGCCATTCTTGCAAAAACGAAAAAAGTCGATAAAATCTGAACACCCGTTAGAATTGAAACAAAAAAATTTCATAATAAAGGGCAATTCGTCCTGGACAAGTGTGCCAAATTTCAGCTCGATATCTCTAACCGTTCTTGAGTTATTAATTATTTACATCAAAAACTCAGAACACACAGACACACGCGCGCATGCGCACGCGCAGGCGCAGGCGTACGCGCAGGCGCACGCACATGCGCGTACGCACGCACGCACTTATTGAATTTAAATCAAATTATTGATTTTAAATGATCGATAAAAATGTTTCTAGGTGTACCGGCCGTTGCGTCAAGAACGACGACAGCGACAACGACGCCAACGACGACGACGCCAACAACGACGAAGCCGGAAGTGGCTTTTCCGTTGCGAAACAATACGGCGATATCGTTGATACCAAAAGCGACGACAGCGACATCTCCGATCGGTACGCGTCCGTTATCGAGACCCGGAAGTGTGCCCGGTTTCAAGCAATATTCCGAGAAGGAAACGCCGAAACGCGGCAGAATAGTTGCGACGGGTGCGGCAAAGCCTCAGATAAGTCAAATAACGACACTGACGCATCACGTTTCGCTGCAGCGTTTTCACAAGGCAAAACAGGAGCAGCAGCAGCAGCAGCAGCAACAACAGCAACAGCAGCAGCAACAACAGCAGAGCATCGAGCAAACATCGTCGATCGGTGAAAATTCGAATTCGTCGGACAGTCAAATGAGAACGGAGCAGAGAGTCGAGGAAGTCCAGCTCGAGGACGTAGTCGCCGAGGCCGGAAACGAGTACAGTCCGTCGAATAAAAATCGCGATGGAAATATCGACAACGAAAGCACAATCCGGAAGCACGAGGACGAGGATAAAGCACCGGAAGTTTACAAGAATTCCGAATCAACGAGACACAACAATCCGGAAAGTAATCCGGAAAATTCGTCGAAAATAGGGGCAAGCGTAACGGAAAATTTGTCGTCGACGAGTCTCGAGGCGAAAAACGTTGATAAGAGTGATGTGAATTACGGGAATTTCGCGAATCAGGGAGAAAAATGCGAGAGAAAGAACGATAACGACGCCGCGGATGCGACTCCCGGTGTCGGTAAACTGGCGTCGGTAATGTCGGGATCCTTGAATCCAACGGAAATTTCGCAAACGAGAAATTTGGAGATAAAGAACGACAATGCGGCGACGATTGATTCGGGTATCAAGGAACGAGACTCGAGGGTTCAAGAATTATCGCAGGAAACGCATAATCTTCCTCAGGGTTATCCTTACGCGCAATATCCGAGATATTACGATTACGCTGATCCGAGATCGCGAACTTTGCCGAATCCTTACGGAACTTATTTTTCCGGTGTTGGAAATCCGCCGCGTTTGCCGATCGATAATACGAAAATCGGTCATTGCACCGAACAAACGAAGAATCAGGATCAAAATGTCGGATATCCGCAGAGCGGTGGAATGGGGAAAAGTGGATTGGAAATTGGTGAAACGAAAAATAACGATACGAACAATCAGACGATTAATAACGCGAGCAGGGACGAGGGTCACGTACCGACCGCTTTTTCTCATCCTGCGAGCAGTCGTTATCCCGGACCTTATCCACCAGCGCCGTACGATCCTTATACGCAACATTATCCACCCGCGCCCGGATCCTCGGCGGCTTATCCACCGAGTGGTGAGTCTGCCGTGAAAAAACGATTTTTCAAGACTATGCAAAATTTTAATTTAGTAACATAAAAAATTTATATGGGGCGTTCCATCCCAAATCGAAAAAACGATTTTTCAAGACTGCAACATTTTAATTTAGTAACATAAAAAATTTATATGGGGCGTTCCATGCCAAATCGAAAAAACGATTTTTCAAGACTATGCAAAATTTTAATTTAGTAACATAAAAAATTTATATGGGGTGTTCCATCACAAATCGAAAAAACGATTTTTCAAGACTATGCAAAATTTTAATTTAGTAACATAAAAAATTTATATGGGGCGTTCCATCACAAATCGAAAAAACGATTTTTCAAGACTATGCAAAATTTTAATTTAGTAACATAAAAAGGTTATATGGGGCGTTCCGTCCCAAATCGAAAAAACGATTTTTCAAGACTATGCAAAATTTTAATTTAGTAACATAAAAAATTTATATGGGGCGTTCCATCCCAAATCGAAAAAACGATTTTTCAAGACTATGCAAAATTTTAATTTAGTAACATAAAAAATTTATATGGGGCGTTCCACCCCAAATCGAAAAAACGATTTTTCAAGACTATGCAAAATTTTAATTTAGTAACATAAAAAATTTATATGGGGCGTTTCATCCCAAATCGGACAGTTTGAGATTTTTTTTTTTTATTTCCTCAAATTTTTAATATTTGTTAGAAGCCATCAAAAGACCCGTGCTGGTAAATTTTGAGATTTTTTTAATTACCCCTTCAAAAGATATTAAATTAACAAAAAAAACCGCTCTTTCGGTATTTTGGTCATGACTTCTACAATAATGGTCCAAATTAAAAGTTTTTTTTTTAATTTTTGTTTTTTTTCCCGGTCTTTTCAGAAAAAATACACCAAAAATATACTACTTGTTTTTGAATGAGTTTTTTGAATCTTAAACTTTGAATCGTGTTTTCAAAAGTGCATATTTAGATTTTTTTGAAATTTTTTTTTATTTTAAACTTCCATTTGTTCAACAACTTTTAAGACTAATTTAATAACGAACAACGCACAAACATTAGCACTGTACAAAGTTTCAGTGCGATATCTTAAAAACGTAAAAAGTTGATAAAATCTGAACATCCGTTGGAATTGAAACAAAAAATTTTCATAATGAAGGCTCGAAGCGTTATCGATTTATTAATTATTTACATCTGAAATTCAGGATACAAACATAGAATATAACCAAAAAATAATAGTTTAGGAAATTTCATCAAATATATCAATTTAAAAAATTTCATTAAATTTATTTTGACAAATGTTTATCTATATGTTTATTTCAAAAATAAAAATTCTTTCCTATATTTTTTAATTAAAAATTCGCCAAACATTTTTACCAACTGCGTAAATTCAAAAAATTTCATAAAATTTATTAATTAAAAACATGTTTATCAGATATATTAATTTAGAAAATTTGACCAAATTTAATTTGAAACATTTTCTCAACTATTCTGATTTCAAAAATGTCTTCGATTATGTTTATGAAAATTCTTTCCTCTATTTTTTAATTAAAAATTCGCCAAAGAATTTCACCAACTGCATAAATTCAAAAAATTTCATTAAATTTATGAATTCAAAAGAATTCATTGAACCCAAATAATTCAAAAAATTCATTGAATTTATCAATTGAAAAAATTTCATCGAATTTATCAATTCGAAAAATCTTATCAGCTATATTAATTCCAAAAAATTGTCAAAATTTAATTTAAAAAATGTTCTCAACCATATTTTCGAAATATCTTCAATTATGTTTACAAAAAAAATATTCAAATTTAAAAAATGGAAAAGTAATTTCAAAAATTGTCAACAGGAGCCCTTGATTGAATTTCATTGAATTTATCAATTCAAAAAATCTTATCAGCTACATTAATTCCAAAAAATTGACTAAATGTAATTCAAAAAATGTTCACAAGTATTCTCTGTTCAAAAATGTCTTCGATTATGTTTATGAAAATTCTTTCCTCTATTTTTAAATTAAAAATTCGCCAAAGAATTTCACCAACTGCATAAATTCAAAAAATTTCATTAAATTTATTAATTCAAAAGAATTCATTGAACCCAAATAATTCAAAAAATTAATTGAATTTATCAATTGAAAAAATTTCATCGAATTTATCAATTCGAAAAATCTTATCAGCTATATTAATTCCTAAAAATTGACTAAATTTAATTTAAAAAATGTTCTCAACCATATTTTCGAAATATCTTCGATCATCTTTACAAAAAAAATATTCAAATTTAAAAAATGGAAAATTCATTTCAAAAATTGTCAACAGGAGCCCTTGGTTGAATTTCATTGAATTTATCAATTCAAAAAATCTTATCAGCTCTAGTAATTCCAAAAAATTGCCTAAATTTAATTCAAAAAATGTTCACAAGTATTCTCTTTTCAAAAATGTCTTCGATTATGTTTATGAAAATTCTTTCCTCTATTTTTAAATTAAAAATTCGCCAAAGAATTTCACCAACTGCATAAATTCAAAAAATTTCATTAAATTTATTAAATCAAAAGAATTCGTTGAACCCAAATAATTCAAAAAATTCATTGAATTTATCAATTGAAAAAATTTCATCGAATTTATCAATTCGAAAAATCTTATCAGCTATATTAATTCCTAAAAAATGACTAAATTTAATTTAAAAAATGTTCTCAACCATATTTTCGAAATATCTTCAATTATCTTTACAAAAAAAATGTTCAGATTTAAAAAATGGAAAATTAATTGAAAAAATTTTCAACAGGAGCCCCCGGTTATGCGGCTTACGGAGGTCCAGCTTACAACACGGACTACGCGAGGATGTATTCGGCATTTCACGGTCCTCCGCCAGCGGCGACGGATCCTTACATGCATCGAGGCTACGCTCCGCCATCGACTCATCCGACGAATTATTATCCACCGTTTCCGCACCCTCCGCCGCCGCCCTATCCGAATTACACATTTTTGCCGCCGTATCCGAATCCGAATATGTCCGGTGAGCCGCAGCCGCCGAATCAGTAAAAAAAACGAAAAAAAAAACGAAAAAAAAAAAACAATCACGTTAAATCGAAAAACAAGGGCCGGCAAAAAAAAAAACGTAAAAGATTGAAACAATCGCCGATCGTCGAATGGGATCGGATCGTGGAAATCGTCCGGAATCGCGGGAAATCCCGCGCGAAGGAAAATCTTTGGGAGAAGATTTTTTTTCACAAGAAAATAAAATGCTCGATAGACTGAAGATTTCTTTTCTTTTCGTGAAATCGTTGTAAATGATTATGACAATGGAAAGGGGCGGAAAGGGAGGTGCGGAAAAAATTATCGACGGAAAAGAAAATCGGAAAATCGAGGCAAGGGCGAGAGAGAGAGAGAGAGAGAGAGAGAAATTTTTGTTCAACGAATCGCCCTTAATCCAAAAATGTGCAATGCGTCGAGATAATTCATGGAAACACGAAATCGTGGCGTTTCATTGTCTTGACTATATACAATTTAATATTACGTAGAAGGAGTGGGGGAAAAAAGAACGAGGGGAGAAGGAAAAAGGAATTTTTTTTTTTTTTTTTTTTTTTTTTTTTTTTTTTTCAAAAAATCCAAGCGATATTTTTTCCGTTCGCCTTTTTCTTTTCTTCTCTCACTTCGAGAACGATTCTTCGTCGCCCAAATGCTTCCTTCTCGCATCGAGAGATCGTGGAAAAAAAAACTACTTTTTGTTTTGGTCGTGAAAATAAAATTTTTTTTTTGCTCAAAGAAATTTTTTTTTTTTCACGACCGAAAAAATCGGGGAGAAAAACCGCTGAAATCGTTAAGTCCCGCACAATTACATGACACGATTCGTCATTTTTTGTTTGTTTTTTTTTTTTTTTATTATTATTATCGATACGTTTACAATGGAGATATTATCAGGTGAAAAGTTGATTAACGCGATTACGAAAAAAAAAGTGCTTCGGGGGTTTTTTTTTTTTCGTTCGCGCCTCGAATCGACGGAGGAAAAAATTTTCTGTCGAATTATTTTTTTTTTCTTATATGAAACTATTTTTTTTTTGTACTTTTAAGAATTTTTGTGAATAAAAGAAATTTATACATTCGAGTGGCGACGTGGTTAACTCTATTTATTTAATTGCGAATTCCAGTCGTGAAATATGTTTTTATTCGATTGGAAAATTGTCCTCGCGAAGGATCTTGCGAGTGGAAAATTTTTTAGGGGTCGCTCAGAGCGAAAATCGATTTTCAATTTTTTTTTTTTTTTCATCAATTTTAAATGAAAATCGTTTCAAAAATTCATCGCCCGAGAATTATGGATCTTGAAGGAAAATGGGCGAAAGCTATTTTCTTTTGAAAATGGCCAAATAAAAAATATTATTTTGTGAGAATGAGAAGAAAAACGGATTTTCGGCAAGAATGAGCGACCTCTTCTTGAGCGACCTCTAAATATTTTTTTTTAAGCAAGATCTTTCACTTGGATTTTTTTTTCATCGAAAAAAATGTATTTATGGGCTGGGACTCGAAATTAATGAATAAAGATCTGATTTAATTTATCGTGTGTAAATAAGAACTTTTTGAGCGTCCTTTTTTTCTTCAATAAAGGAAATCTCTGGCTGTTTAATGTTAAATAATTTTTTTTCGCATCGAATCGATATGAAAATAAAACACGACTGTGACAAAAAAAAATCAAGAAAATGCTGAATTTTCGTTATTTATCGAAACTGCACTTAAAAAAAAATAATAATTGAAATTACATAAAAATTCTTGTTATTTTTCAAAATCGAAAAAATTGTTATTCAAATAAATCGGACAAACTTTGTGGAAATTAACATTTCCTGATGCAAAAAAATCGCTGATTTATTTTCATCGCTCATCAGAATCGAATTTTCGTTGGATAAAAAAACGAATTTTCTGATTTACCAAAAAATTACAATTTATCAAAAATTATTGATTAAAGGTGGAATTTTTCTTTTTTTCAAAATTCAAGAAAATCATTCAATTGAATGAAAATAAAATTATTTCATCAAAATTAACGTTATATAACAAAATCTTCGATTTCAAAAAATTATAATTCACAAAAAATTTGTAATCGATAAAAAATCAATTTTTTCTTATTTTTCAAGATTCAATAAAATTGTTAATCAATTAAATTTAAAAAAAAATCATTTCATGCAATTAAACACTTCCTTGTGCAACAAAATCACCGTTTTTTAAAAATCGCTCATAAAAATAAAAAATTCGTTGCAAGTAAAAATGAATTTTGTTAATTTACCAAAAAAAAAAAAAAAAAAAATTCTTGGAAATATATTTGTCGATTCGAGGTTGGCGGATTTTCCCAAAATGTTTTTAAAAAATAGGAAAAATAACTCGAGAAAATTTTTTGAAAAAAATAAAATCGCAGAGAAAAAAAAATACCTAATTCTGGGCCTTTTTTCCGGAGAGAGAGAATTTGAAAATATGAAGAAAAAAAAAAATTAAAAATAAGAGCAAGAAAAAAAAACATTGTAACAAAAAGCACGAGTGGCGTTGACGACTTTTTACATGCATTATACGTACAGTATTCACTCGGAACATTTAGCAGCCAATAAACCCAGTTTGCAGCCACCCTTTAGCAATGTATATGGGGCGTTCCATCCCAAATCGGACAGTTTGAAAAACTTTTTTTTTTTATTTCCTCAATTTTTTTATATTCTCAAGTACCCATCAAAAGACCCTTCCTGTTAAATTTTGAGATTTTTTTGATCACCCGTTCAAAAGATATTAAATTAACAAAAAAAACCGCTCTTTTTTTGGTATTTTGGTCATAACTTCTTCAATAATGGTCCAAATTGAAAGTTTTTTTTTTCAAAATTTTCGTTTTTTTATAGCCTTTTCAGAAAAAAATACAACAAAAATATTCGACGCGTTTTTTAATGAGTTTTTTGAGTTTCAAACTTTAAATCGCGTTTTCAAAAGTGTCATTTTTGATTTTTAAAAAAATTTTTTGTTTTAAACATCTATCTATTCAACAATTTTTAAGACTATTCCGATCGTGGGATTTCAATAACTACTATTTTTTTCGATTTTTGAAAATTGAATTTTTTTTTTTTTCATAAATTATTATGAATACCAATTTTTGTTACTGTGCAGTATTTTTTAAAATCATTTTGAATTAATTTTGACTCTTTCTCATTGTTAATTTTGAAAAAAATTGAAAAAAAAATTTTTTATTTGGATCATTATCAAAGAAGTTATGACCAAAATACCAAAAAAGAGCGGTTTTTTTGTTAATTTAATATCTTTTGAACGGGTAATAAAAAAAATGTCAAAATTTAGGAGAAAGGGTCTTTTGATGGGTACTAAAAAATATAAAAAAATTGAGTAAAAAAAAACTTTTTCAAACTGTCCGATTTGGGATGGAACGCCCCATATTGACTACGTATTAAACTACTAAACGTTGCGATTTCTTAAAAAAAAAAAACGAAAAAAAAAATTAGACTAAAAAAATTATAAAATAAATAAAAATATGGAAAAAAAAATTGAAAAAAAAATATATATATACGAAAAAAACACCGACGATAGATAATCTTACAATAGAAACGTAGGATCGTTGTTAAATAGGGATGTTTCACGATTTAATTTTAAAAAAAAATCTTGGGGCGTAGATAAAAAAAATAGGGAGCGCTGGGATGGGAATTGGAAAAAAAAAATTAAAATTTTTATTTCTTCCATCGACAATTTTTGAAAAAAATTTTTTTTTTAAATTTTTTTTTCCCATCGACAATTTTTTGTAATTTCTCGCTGAATCGATTTGACTTGAATCGCCGAATGTTTCTAAAATCCGACTGAAATTGGAGACAGAGGCAATTTTTTCAATTCCCAAGATGAATTTTTTTTTTTTTTTTTTTTTTTTTTTTTTTTTAAATATTTATCTTCTCCAATCGCGGATCACTCAGCGCTCCCGAAATTATTATATAGACGAATTATTATGTAGCGCGGAAAAAAAAAGAAATTTAAAGAGAAAAAAAAACCAAAATGACATTCACGCCGGAATATGCTGTTATCATGCGTACGTGGCAAAATGCTTTTTTTTTTTTTTTGGGTGATATCGTTTTGCGAGAAAGAAATAAGAGAGGAGGGAAAAAAGTGCGAGAAAAAAGAAAATTTCGAAAAATGATGAATTTAGCTTTTTCCGAATAAAAAAAATTTTTGAATTTTTTCAAATTGTGAAAAAAGAATTCCGAAATTTTTGTCTTATATTTTGAAAAAACTTTTGGAATTTTTTTTTCATAAAAATTTTTTATTTTTATTTTTGAAAAAAAAAAAAATTCAAAATTGTTTCAAATTTTTTTTTACACATGTCTCGAGACTCTCTCTGGCTCGTGTGTAATTTGTTGTGAAGCGGAAACGTTATATAATGTAGATTCTAAGTGTACAGGTATTTAGGCAACGATGAATACGAGACGTCTTTTTTTTTTTTTTTTTTTTTTTTTTTTTTAATTTTGATCTTGATGACGATCCAAACGAGAAAAGCCCTCGGCCAGATATATGAACATATATGGGGCGTTCCATCCCAAATGGGACGGTTTGAAAAACTTTTTTTTTTTATTTCCTCAATTTTTTTATATTTTTTAGTACTTATCAAAAGACCCTTCCTGTTGAATTTTGAATTTTTTTAATTACCCGTTCAAAAGATATTAAATGAACAAAAAAACCGCTCTTTTTTTGGTATTTTGGTCATAACTTCTTTGATAATGATCCAAATTGAAAGTATTTTTTTTCAAAATTTTTGTTTTTTTATGGTCTTTTCAGAAAAAAATACAACAAAAATATTCGACGAGTTTTTGAATGAGTTTTTTGAGTTTTAAACTTAAAATCGCGTTTTTTCAAGTACCATTTTTTTTTGCTTTAAACATCTATCTATTCAACAATTTTGAAGACTATTCCGATCGTGGGATTTCCATAACTACTATTTTTTTTAGTTTTTTGAAAATTAATTTTTTTTTTCATTAATTATTATTAATACCAATTTTTGTTACTGTACAGTATTTTTTTAATCATTTTGAATTAATTTTGACACTTTTTCATTGTTAACACATTTTTTAAATTAATAATTAAATTAATAATTAATTAATAAATTAGTAAATTAATATGAATGAATAAAAACTGTTGTTATTATTGTTCATAAACAGACTTAACGATTAATTATTAATGTTAAGAAACTGTACCATAAAAAAGTGTCAAAATAAATTCTAAATATTGAAAAATATACTATACAGTAACAAAAATTGGTATTCATATTAATTTATAAAAAAAAAAAATTAATTTTCAAAAATCGAAAAAAAAATAGTAGTTATGGAAATCCCACGATCGGACTAGTCTCAAAAATTGTTGAATAGATAGATGTTTAAGGCAAAATTTTTTTTTTTTAATAAAAAATGATTCGCTTTTAAAAACGCGATTTAAAGTTTAAACCTCAAAAAACTCGTTGAATATTTTTGTTTTATTTTTTTTCTGGAAAGGCCATAAAAAAACAAAAATTTTGAAAAAAAACTTTTAATTTGGACCATAAAGAAGTTATGACCAAAATGCCAAAAAAAGAGCGGTTTTTTTTGTCAATTTAATATCTTTTGAACGGGTAATAAAAAAAATCTCAAAATTTAACAGGAAGGGTATTTGATGGGTACTAAAAAAAATTGTGGAAATAAAAAAAAAAAGGTTTCAAACTGTCCGATTTGGGATGGAACGCCCCATATATATATATATATAAAATCAATGAATAATTTTATTCTGTCTCTGTTATAGCTTTTTTTGCCATTTACATATTTGTAAATACCCATTATTTACATTTCATACTTAATTTATTGAGATATACATTGATTTTGGTATCGGCTTTTCGCGTCGTGAATATCGTTCCAGTGTAAAGTCAATTTTACATCGACGATAATTATTTCTTTTTTTTTCAAATTTTTTTTTTTAACCATATATTGTTACACAGAGATATCAAAGCTCATATATATATTATTGTTTTTAAGTCTTGACCCCACCCCCGACCCCACCCCCGACCCCCCTTAAATCCAATATATCTTCTCCCCTCTCCCTTCTTCCCCTCGTCGCAAAAGACAATTTTGCAACGCGAAATTATTAAATGATTTAAATAATAATAATAATAAAATATTGATAATTAAACGGAAAAACTGTGCATGTAAATGCTTAGTGTAAGGGAAAAAAATTTAAAAAAAAAAAAAAAAAACAACATTGTCAATGAATGTCAAGATCATAGGGCTGTAATTAAACGGGACTTCCCAACTACAAGATTTTGAAAATTTTCCGTGTCGCATTTTCATCATTGAAAAATCACCCTCGTCGATTTTTATTTTTATTATTATTATTATTATTATTTTAATGTGTTGAAAATTTTTAATTAAAAAAAAATTGCATTTGATTTAAAATGTTAATTTTTTTACATTGTAATGGATTTAAAATTTCTATTTTTTTAAATTATAATTTGATTGAGCCACCGAATTTTTCTTTTCATTCAATTTTTGTGGTTTTATTTTTATCTAATTATTACAATTAATTGATACAATGAAAAATTGTAATTAAAAAAGAAAATTGCGTTTTATTAAAATTTTTATTTTTTTAAATTTTAATTTGACATTTTTATCCAATTATTAAAAATAATTGATACAATTAAAAATTGTAATTTTAAAAAAATTGCATTTGATGACACGTTTTTTATTTTTTAAATTTTAATTTGGTTGAGGCAACGAATTTTTTTTTCATTCAATTTTTGTGGCTTTATTTTTATCCAATTATTGTAATTAATTGATACAATCGAGATTTGTAATTTAATAAGAAAATTACGTTTGATGTAATTTTTTTTTTTTTTAATTTTAATTTTATTGAGGCACCAAATTTTTATTTTCATTACATTTGTGTGGTTTTATTTTTATCTAATTATTACAATTAATTGATACAATGTCAGAGAGATTCATTCAGTTGAGTTTGTTAATTCTGTCGTTGGCATATATGAAAAATACAAAAAAAAATTCAAAATCTCATGAAATCGCATTGTCTGAAAATTCCTGTCAATGCTCAGATTTTGGTGATTTTGGATTTCAAAAATATTTGAAATTTTCACAGAACTCGTCCTAACTTTTGCAATATTTTTAAAATATAAATTTTTGAATTTTTAAAAATCGTGCAAATCCACGATCAACGTTAAATTTTTGGTTAAATTTTTTTATATAACACCTTGTACTGATCGTATTTATTTTAGTAAAAAAATTTTTTTTTTTTTAATTGCCATTAATTGAAATTTTTACTGCTCAAAATTACAGAATTAAATGACTGCTCAACTTTACTTAACTTGGAGGAAACGAAAAAAATTTTTACTAAAATTCAAAAAATTTTGTTTTTGAAACAAAAACACACCATCCTGAAAATTTCAGGATCTATGAAGATCAGTACAAGGTATTATATAAAAAAAAATTTAACCAAAAATAAAATATGCAACTTGGATTTTCACGATTTTTGAAGATTCAAAATTCTTCAAATTCATCATTTTTCCAAATTTTGTTTCGGAATATTTTTTTTTTTTTCGTAGCCCCAAGTATACTCTTCAAAACGAATTCAGAACGATTTTTCGTAACTACAATAGTTTTCGAGATATTTGAAAAATTGTAAAATTTTGAATAACTTCTGAAAAAAAAAATTTTAATTTTTTTCTTTTATTAGAACGCCGTTTTACTGAAAAAGAAAATTTCTGACCAAATTTTTTCGAAATTGAGAGGGGTGGATTCCAACTTTTGGTCGATTTGACATGGAAGGACCCATATATATTTATTGTGTGCGTGCGAGTGTATAAAATATTCTAAATTTCCGTATAATAACTCAATAGAGACTGATTGATTCCTCATTTCCACCTAATACGATTTTTCGTATTAAAAAAAGATTCAATATTTAAAACTCGGCCGAATATTTCGTAACATTTAAAACTGGGATTTGAATTTCCCGCCGTCGTTCGAGCGCGCCGCGCTCATGCGGCGAGAAATTGAACTATCCTCAAAAACTCCCCCACGATTTCCTGTGACATTCCTTTTACTTTTTTTCCGTCACTTTCGTAATCCGTATAAACATATTTAATCTTGCGAATGCGTTTTTCATCAATCTGCATTCGTGTAATCGCGATTAATAAACGTTTCGGCCACGTTGAAAGAATATTTCAAAGGCGAAACATCGCGACGAGTTTTAGGTTATCCGGCATCGAAAATTGGGGAACAGCGAAGAAGCACAGAAATATTAAATTGCACTTTCAACCGAAAATGACGGATCCAAAAATCGAAGAAACACTCGCGCCTTTGAGAGCGAGTGTCAAAGAACAGGTAAATTTTTGACCATATGGTCGCGACTTTCATTTTGCGTTTCTAACCTCACTTTACGTTCCTAACCTCACATTTTTCACGTTGACACTTTTTCCCATCTGACAGCTGATTTTCGACGATAATTCTCCCATTTTCACATCTCTAATATTATTTTCTTTTATTTTTTACTTTCTAGATGGAATTTTTTAAAAATTATTTTTTATGCGTTGATACATGAATCGTAATTTTGAAAAAATTAAAAAATCGACGATTGTGAGATTGTTGCGATTTTTTGTTTGACAGATGAATTATGTTGGATGTATTGAGATAATTAATCATTGGCATACAAAAAAAATTAGTTATTTAATTAATTCGATTAATAAATTTGAATATTACAGTTTTAATTCTGCAATTCCATAATTACGGATTCGTCTTCGTAAAAATAAGATTATGTTCGGTTTAACTGAATTTTGATTTCGAAATGCATTTCTTTTTCATAACTTATGGGCATATTTTAATTTAAAAAAATTTTCATGTCATCAATGTAATTTGTGTAAACAAAAATTAAATCTGTAATTTTAAAAAAATTCAAATCGATACATAATGAATTCAATAATAATTTGGTAGAAAATGATATCTTTTTTTCATTTTTTTTAAATTTGATGCAACTTGAATTTTACAAATTTTAATGATATTTTTGAGAATAAAAATTAAATGTTTTTTTTTTAATTTAATTTTCAATAGAATTTAAATTCAATTTGGCACATCATTAATTTAATCATAATTTGGTACAAAAATTATCGATTGATGTTTGCGAGATGGATAAAAAAATTGGAAATTGAATTTTGAGAATATTTTTTTTTTAATTCTCAGTGTAATTTGTAACTAACCGTTTAAAATATTAAATTATTATTGTATTTTGTATTTTTCAATCACTTGCTAATTATTACAGAATTTGTAATTTCCAATTGTTTTTTTAAAATAGATTGGAATTTTTTATGCTTCGTAGAAAGTTGCAATTGTAATTTGTAATCATGAAGGATTTGTTACGAATCACCATTGCAATGTTGTAACTTTCGATGGTTAATTGCAAATGCCGATTGAAATTTGTCATTTTTCGCAACTTTTTGAAATTAAATTTTGTAATAAAAAATTTGGATTGGCCTTCCGCAACAATAAAATTGTATCTTTTGATCTTCGAATTTACAAATTTGCTTAGTTTTCAAGTTATATTTGAAATTTGCAATTCAATCATTAGAATTACATATTGCAAGTTTAATTATCTGTCGGATTAATTAAGAAACATTTTTAATTCAAATTCGCTATCCGATTAATACAATTACATATTACAGGTGTAATTTGCAATCCGAATGATAAAATTATACTGCACGTGTAATTTACAATTTGATCATTGAAATTTTCTATTACATTTGTAAAATGCCATTGGATTAATTAAATAAAACGTTGAAATCGAATTCTGCTCTCCCATTTATGAAATTACATATTACAAATGAGATTTTGAATTTACACATAAATTTTGAAGCCTCAAATTTACAAATTCGCTTATTTTTCATGTTATATTTGTAATTTGCAGTTCAATTATTCGAATTACATATTGCAAGTAAAATTTGTAATCTAAATACTAGAATTACATACTGCTCATGTAATTTGCAACTCGATCATTAAAATTGCCCGTTACATTTGTAAATTGTAATGCGATTGATAAAAATATATAACGTAAGAATAAAATGCCATTGGATTAATTAAATAAAACTGTAAAATCGAATTCTGCTCTCCCATTTATAAAATTACATATTACAAATGAGATTTTGAATTTACACATAAATTTTTAATCCTTAAACTTACAAATTCGCTTATTTTTCGTGTTATATTCGTAATTTGCAATTCAATTATTAGAATTACATATTACAAGTAAAATTTGTAATCCGATTAATAAATATATTTAAATTTGCTATCGGATCAATAAAATTGTGTTTTTCAAGTATATTTTGCCTTTGGATTCTTTAAATAACATTCTAAAATTCAAAATTGCTATCCGGTTAATAAAAGTACACATTACAGATGTAATTTGCAATCCGAAGACTGAAATTACATACTGCACATGTAATTTGCAACTCGATCATAAAAATTTCCCGTTACATTTGTAAATTGCAATACGATTGATAAAAATACATACCTTGAGAATAAAATGCCATTGGATTAATTAAATAAAACTGTAAAACAGAATTCTGCTCTCCTATTGATGAAATTATATAATACAAATGAAATTTTGAATCCACACAAATTTGTAATCCTCAAAGTTACAAATTCGCTTATTTTTCATGTTATATTTGTAATTTACAATTCAATTATAGAATTAAATATAATAGTTTGTAAAAAACTTTATCTAAAACTGTGCAAATAAAACTTCACTGATCGATATGGAATTACATGTTACAAGTAAAATTTGTAATTCGATTGATAAACATAAGTATTGCAAGGTTACCTTTGAACCGTATCAATTAAATAACATTTTTTTATTCAAATTTGTTATCGGATGAATAAAATTATGTTTCGCAACTCTATTTCGCCTTTGGATTCTTTCAATGACATTCTAAAATTCAAATTTGCCATCCGATTAATAAAATCACACATCGCTGATGTAATTTGCGATGCGATTGAAAAAAATACCCACCGTAAGAATAAAATGCCATTGGATTAATTGAATAAAACTCTAAAATTCGATTTTGCTCTCGCATCGATGAAATTACATGTTACGAATGAAATTTTGCATTTACACATAAATCTTGCAATTTTCCCGTTTTCCTAATTTTGCATTTTCATACTCAGGGTGATCTCGTCCGCAAGCTGAAAGCGGACGGAGCACCAGAATTGGACGTAAAGAGAGCGGTGGCAGAATTGAAGCTCCGAAAGAAACTCCTCGAGGACAAAGAATTGTCCTTCGTACCGAATTCGGCAACGTTCGACAGATCTCGAATGGAGGATCTCTTGAAACGTCGTTTTTTCTACGATCAGTCCTTCGCGATTTACGGCGGTATAACGGGTCAATATGATTTCGGCCCTATGGGTTGCGCCTTCAAGGCAAATCTTTTGAGCGAATGGAGAAAATTTTTCATTCTCGAGGAGCAAATGTTGGAGGTGGATTGTTCGATACTGACGCCGGAGCCAGTGCTAAAAGCATCGGGCCACGTCGATAGATTTGCCGATTTGATGGTAAAAGACGTTAAAACGGGCGATTGTTATCGTCTCGATCATTTGATCAAATCGCATTTGGAAAAAATTGTCTCGGACAAGAAAACGCCGGAGGAAAAGCGGGCCGAATCGCGCGAAATAATGGTAAAACTCGACGGAATGAGCAAAGCCGAAATGGCCGAAATATTGAAAAAATACGGCATGAAATCGCCCCTTTCCGGAAACGATTTGTCCGAACCAATCGAATTCAATCTAATGTTCGGCACGCAAATCGGCCCAACGGGTCTGACAAAGGGTTTCCTCAGACCGGAAACGGCGCAGGGAATATTCGTTAATTTCAAACGTTTGCTTGAATTCAATCAGGAAAAATTGCCATTCGCCGCGGCGCAAATCGGAAATGCCTTCAGAAACGAGATATCGCCGCGTTCGGGATTAATTCGGGTGCGAGAATTCACGATGGCCGAAATCGAGCATTTTTGCGATCCGATTGACAAGAGTCACGATAAATTCGGCAATGTCAGCGACACGATAATGTCCCTTTATTCGGCGTGCAATCAGATGGACGGAAAAAGCGCCGAATTCGTTAAAATCGGCGACGCCGTTGCTTCCGGTTTGGTAGCGAATGAGACGCTCGGTTACTTTATGGCGAGGATACAAAAATTTTTGACCATGATCGGCATCGATACGGCCAAATTGCGATTTCGGCAACACATGAGCAACGAAATGGCGCATTATGCGAAAGATTGTTGGGATGCCGAATGTCTGACTTCTTACGGCTGGATCGAGTGCGTCGGTTGCGCCGATAGATCGGCCTACGATTTAACGCAGCATGGAAAAGCTACGGGGGTTCGTTTGGCAGCGGAAAAACGTCTCGCCGAGCCGAAAACAATCGACGTTACGGAAGCTGCGCCGAATCGCGGCGCGATCGGCAAAGCATTCAGAAAAGAGGCGAAATCGGTACTCGAAGCGCTCGATTCGTTGGACGAAGATGGCGTCGATAAGCTGGAAAAAGGACTTTCGGCCGGCGAATACGAGCTCTTCCTTACCGACGGTAGTTCGGTTAAGATAAACAACGAAATGGTCGCCGTAAAACGCTACAAAAAGACCGTTTACGTCGAGGAAATCGTACCGTCCGTTATCGAACCTTCCTTCGGCGTTGGACGGATAATGTACGCTACTTTTGAACATAACTTCCGGAAAAGAATCGGCGATGAGATGCGGACCTTCTTCAGTCTGCCGCCGATCGTCGCGCCACTGAAATGCTCTGTTTTACCGTTGAGCGGTAACAACGAGTTTGTGTCGTTCGTGAAGAAATTGTGTGAGTTTTCGGTCATGAAGATCGGGGAAGAGATTGATTATTTTCTGCACTTGCAAATTCGAGTATCAGAATTGTATTTTTAATTTGGGTCATTCCATGTCAAATCGACCGAGAGTTGGAATCGAGCTCTTTCAATTTCGATGAAATTTGGTCAGAAGTTTTCGTTTTCAAGAAAACAAAGTTCTACCAAAGGAGAAAAATTGAAAAAAATGTTTTCGAAAGTTATCAAAAATTTAGAATTTCACGATTTTTCAAATCTTTCAAGTTTATTTTTTAAATATCTCGAAAACTATTATAGTTACGAAAAATCGTTCTGACTTTGTTTTGAAGAGTATACTCGGGGCTATGAAAAAAAAAAATATCGCGTTACAGCTGCCATAAGGGCGTATGCCAGCCAAAGGTAGGGCTGGAAAGCCATAAGGGCGTATCGAATTTTTTTTTTTCAGGAATCGACGTAATTATGACCGAAAAGTATAGAAACGATGAAAAAAAAAAATTGGGGAAATTTTTTTTTCATCGATTCTATACTTTTCGGTCATAATTACGTCGATTGCTGAAAAAAAAAATTCGATACGCCCTTATGGCTTTCGACACCAACTCGGAAAGCCATAAGGGCGTATAAAAAAAAAAAAAAGTTGGGAAAATTTTGTTTTCATCGGTTCTATACGTTTCGGTCATAATTACGTTGACTTGAAATTTCGCTATTTTCAGGTTTTTGAAAATAGGCCCAAAATTGAGCAAAACAGTTTTTTATCGAAATTCATGAAAATTTTGATTTTTTGAAAAAACTATTGATAGATTCGTGTTTAGGGGGCAAAAATACATCGATATGAGGCCCGAAAAACAAAAATAATTTTTTTTTTTTGCATTTTGGCCAAAATTCAATCGGTTCACTAAAATGGCTGCAATTTATTTCAAAATCCCGTTTGGGAAATTGGGAAAAATTTTTTTTCAACGGTTCTATACTTCTCGGTCATAATTACGTCGATTCCTGAAAAAAAAATTTCGATACGCCCTTATGGCTCCCGGATGCCATAAGGGCGTAAAAGAGGTGATACGCCCTTATGGCAGCTGTAACGCGATATATTCTGAAACAAAATTTTGAAAAATGATGATTTTGGAAAATTTTGAACTTTCAAAAATCCCGAAAATTCAAGTTGGACATAAAATTTTTGGTTCAATTTTTTTTTATATAATACCTTGTACTGATCTTGAAAGATCCTGAAATTTTCAGAATGGTGTTTTTTTTTGTCAAAAATATGAATTTTCGAATTTTGGTAAAAAAAAATTTTGTTTTACCTCTAAGTTAAGTGAAGTTGAGCAATCATGTAATTTTGTAATTTTGAGCAGTGAAACTTTCAATTAATGACATAAGAATTTCAATTATGTTTCTGTTTTTACATTCTTGTGTCATTAATTGAAATTTTTACTGCTCAAAAGTACAATATTACATGATTGCTTGATCAACTTTACTTAACTTACAATTAGAGGTAAAAAAAAACATTTCTTTACCAAAATTCAAAAATTCATATTGTTGAAAAAAAAACGAACACCATTCTGAAAATTTCAGGGTCTTTCAAGACTAGTTATATAAAAAAAATTGAACCAAAAATTCAATGTTGATCGTAAATTTTCACGATTTTTAAAAATTCCAAATTCTCCAAATTCATCATTTTTTAAAATTGTTTTCGGAATATTTTTTTTTTCTTAGCCCCGAATATACGCTTTAAGACGAATCTAGAACAATTTTTTCGCAACTATAACAATTTTCGAGATACTTGAAAAATAAACTTGAAAAATTGAAAAAATGGTGAAATTTTGAATTTTCGAACGACTTAATTTAATTTTCGTTCCTTTGGTAAAACTTCGTTTTATTGAAAGGCGTCGATTCCAACTATCGGTCGATTTGACATGGAATGACCCATATTTCAAAAATGTAATTTGCAATTAATGTTTTTTTTTCTGCACTTGACTAATTAACCTCAATTAATTGAAAGTTGGAAAACTTGTGGCAATGGAAAACTAAAAATGATAAAAATTATGATTATCGAAATTGTATCGATGACCATGAAAAAAAGTAATGTAAAATCAGTGAAAATCAGCGATTTCAACTACGACTCGTAAAAGTAATCCATTAAAATTTCAAAAAGTATTGGTGAGAGAAATAAAATGGATGACCCAAAAAAGGATAATTGAAATAGAATCTATTGTAATTGCAAGAAGAATCAGTAATTGAAATGTAATATATTGAAATTACAAGAATTGATTGAAATAAAAATTGTAAAAAATGAATATAAAAATTATAAAAAATAAAAATAACAATTATAAAAAAATTAAAATGATTGAAAATAGGTTGAAATGACAAGAAGCAAAAAATATAATTGAGCTTAGAATTTTTTTTGCTTACAGCCCAAGATCTTACGAGGGTCGATGTAACGCATAAAGTCGACGACTCGTCCGGAAGTATTGGTCGGAGATACGCTCGTACCGACGAAATCGCAATACCTTTTGGAATCACGATAGATTTTGACACGTTGAAGAAACCTCACAGCGCGACACTCCGAGAGCGCGACAGTATGGGACAAGTACGAATAAACGTGAGTAATTAATTTTCATATTCAAAACGTAACAATATTTTCATATTAGTAGTAAAATTTGCAATCGGATTAACAAAATTGTATTTTGTAAGTTTAATTGGCAATTGGATTAATTGAATAATATTTTTTAATTTTAATCTGCCATATGATTAACAAAATTACATATTACAAATTCAATTTGCGATTGAATTGCTAAAATTGAATGAAAAATTGGATTGAAAATTTGTAATTAGCAATCCGGCTAGTAAAATTACATTTTGTAAGTATAATTGGCCATTTGATTGATTGACTAACGTTTTTTAATTTTAATCTGCCATATGATTAACAAAATTACACATTACAAATACAATTTTCGATTTGATTATTAAAATTGAATGTTACATTCGTAATTAGCAATCTGATAAATAAAAATACATTTTGTAAGTATAATTGGCCATTTGATTAATTAACATTTTTAAATTTTAATCTGCCGTATGATTAACAAAATTACACATTACAAATGTAATTTGCGATTTGATTATTAAAATTGAATGTTACATTTGTGCTCAGCAATCTGATTAATAATATCACATTTTGTAAGTGTAATTGGCCATTTTGTGTAAGTGTAATTTGGCAACATTTTTTAATTTTAATCTGCCATATGATTAACAAAATTACATATTACAAATGCAATTTGCGATTTTATTGCTAAAATTGAATGAAATTTTGAATTGAAAATTTGTAATTAGCAATCTGGCTAGTAAAATTACATTTTGTAAGTATAATTGGCCATTTGATTGATTGACTAACGTTTTTTAATTTTAATCTGCCATATGATTAACAAAATTACACATTACAAATACAATTTTCGATTTGATTATTAAAATTGAATGTTACATTCGTAATTAGCAATCTGATAAATAAAAATACATTTTGTAAGTATAATTGGCCATTTGATTAATTAACATTTTTAAATTTTAATCTGCCGTATGATTAACAAAATTACACATTACAAATGTAATTTGCGATTTGATTATTAAAATTGAATGTTACATTTGTGCTCAGCAATCTGATTAATAATATCACATTTTGTAAGTGTAATTGGCCATTTTGTGTAAGTGTAATTTGGCAACATTTTTTAATTTTAATCTGCCATATTATTAACAAAATTACATATTACAAATGCAATTTGCGATTCCATTGCTAAAATTGAATCTTACATTTGTAAGTAGCAATCTGATTAATAAAATCACATTTTGTAAGTGTAATTGGCCATTTTATTAATTGATTAACATTTTTTAATTTTAATCTGCCATATGATTAACAAAATTACATATTACAAATGCAATTTGCGATTTTATTGCTAAAATTGAATGAAAGTTTGAATTGAAAATTTGTAATTAGCAATCTGGCTAGTAAAATTACATTTTGTAAGTATAATTGGCCATTTGATTGATTGATCAACATTTTTAAATTTGAATCTGCCATATGATTAACAAAATTACACATTACAAACACAATTTTCGATTTGATTATTAAAATTGAATGTTACATTCATAATTAGCAATCTGATTAATAAAAATACATTTTGTAAGTATAATTGGCCATTTGATTAATTGATTAACATTTTTAAATTTTCATCTGCCATATGATTAACAAAATTACATATTACAAATGCAATTTGCGATTTAATTATTAAAATTGAATGTTACATTTGTAAGTAGGAATCTGATTAATAAAATTACATTTTTGTAAATATAATTGGCCATCTGATTAATTGATTAACATTTTTAAATTTTAATCTGCCATATGATTAACAAAATTACATATTACAAATGCAATTTGCGATTTAATTATTAAAATTGAATGTTACATTTGTAAGTAGGAATCTGATTAATAAAATTACATTTTTGTAAATATAATTGGCCATCTGATTAATTGATTAACATTTTTAAATTTTAATCTGCCATATGATTAACAAAATTACATATTACAAATGCAATTTGCGATTTAATTATTAAAATTGAATGTTACATTTGTAAGTAGGAATCTGATTAATAAAATTACATTTTTGTAAATATAATTGGCCATCTGATTAATTGATTAACATTTTTAAATTTTAATCTGCCATATGATTAACAAAATTACATATTACAAATGCAATTTGCGATTTAATTATTAAAATTGAATGTTACATTTGTAAGTAGGAATCTGATTAATAAAATTACATTTTTGTAAATATAATTGGCCATTTGATTAATTGATTAACATTTTTAAATTTTAATCTGCCATATGATTAACAAACTTACATATTACAAATGCAATTTGCGATTTGATTGCTAAAATTGAATGTTACATTTGTGCTCAGTAATCTGATTAATAAAATCACATTTTGTAAGTGTAATTGGCCATTTTATTAATTGATCAACATTTTTTAATTTTAATCTGCCATATTATTAACAAAATTACATATTACAAATGCAATTTTCGATTTGATTATTAAAATTGAATGTTAAATTTGTAATTAGCAATCTGATTAATAAAATTACATTTTGTAAGTATAATTGGCCATCTGCTTAATTGATCAACATTTTTAAATTTTAATCTGCCATATGATTAACAAAATTACATATTACACATGTAATTTGCAATTCAGTTATTCGAATTACATGTCACATTCGTAATTTGCAATCCGATTAATGAAAATACATATTGCAAATACAATTCGCCGTCGTATTGGTAAAATAACATTCTAAAACTCAAATTTGTTATCCGAACAAAAAATTACAAAAAAAAAAAAATGTAATTTGTAATTTATTTTCCTTTTATCGGGCCTAAGGAATCGTAATTTATTATTAACTAAACTATTAATATTATTATTATATTATATATAATTATTATTATATAATTATTAACTAAAAAATATTTTTGAGTCAGATATTTTTTATGGAGATTATATTTTTTCAAAATATTTCAGTTGGACGAACTTCCGGGAGTCGTGAGAGATTTGTCGTTTGGAAAAGTCACTTGGAAGGAAATCGAGGCGAAGTATCCGAAATTCGAGCAGCAAGAATCGGCCGAGGCTTAGTCGTTTGTTTCTGTAAATATAAGGGAGAATTTTTTTTTCCCAAAAATAGCTCGATAAATATTTATTGCGAAAATTAAACCGAAAATAAGATCCTATAATTTTTTCTCAAAGCATTTACTTGTTGAACAAATTTTTGCACCAACGCTTGAATAAATAAAAGTGTAGATAAAAAAAAAAAAAATTTTTCTCAATTTTTTTTCCCTTTCGTACCTTTTCGCCGCTTAACAAGGATAGTAATTGACGTTAAAATGTATTTTCATTTTATAAAAATCTTGCTCGAAACAGCGCAACAAGCATTCGACGCTCCTCTTCCAATTTTTACGATCATCTTCACGATCGTCAATTTTTTCTTGCAACTTTACATCGACGCGTTTTACTTCTGTACGAATAAAAAGACAATTTTTATTTTTTGTAATTTTAATGTTTAAATAAAATTTCATTTTTTGTTCGACAAAATAATTATGACAAATGAATAGAGATAATTATTTATTGGCTTACAAAAATAAATTCGGTTATTTGATTTATTCCATTAATAAATTTGAATATGTATTAATATTATAAATTACGGTTCCAATTTGCATTTCTATTACGTAATTACGTAGTTGTTTTTGTAAAAATAAAATTGCCTCGGATTTGAGAATTTTTTTATTTTTAAACAATTTTTATTTTTTATAAGTTATGGGCAGAGTTCGGCAAATTTGTAAATAGCTAATTGCAAATAACAAATTCCATTTGTAATTATTATCGGAATTTTCACTTATTACAAATTACAAATGTAATTGGTATCGAATTTTTCACTAGGTACAAATTACAAATGTAGTTAGTATCGAATTTTTCACTAATTACAAATTACAAATGTAATTAGTATCGAAATTTTCACTAGGTACAAATTACAAATGTAATTAGTATCGAATTTTTCACTAATTACAAATTACAAATGTAATTACTATAGAAATTTTCACTAATTACAAATTGCGAATGTAATTAGTATCGAACTAAAACCTGCTGTGGATGAAACCTCAATAAACCCAAATAAACTGCAACCTACTGGATTTCGAAGAAGTTGAAGAAATTTGCGCCGTTAATTGGAAAAAATTTCAATAGTAAATACATTTGTAATTAGTGAAAACGTTGATACTTATTACATTTTTAATTTGTAATTAGTGACAAATTCGACACTAATTACATTTTCAATTTGTAATTAGTGAAAATTTCGATACTAATTACATTTATAATTTGTAGTTAGTGAAAATTTCGATACTAAATACATTTATAATTTGTAATTAGTGAACATTTCGATACTAATTACATTTTTAATTTGTAATTAGTGAACTTTTCGCTATCTTCATTTGTAATTTGTAATTAGTGAAAATTCTGATATTAATTACAAATGGTATTTGTAATTTGTAATTAGCTAATTACAAATTAGCTATCGCAGGTTGCAGTTAATTAGCTAATTACAAATTAGCTAATTAACTAATTTGAGGGTAATTAATTACTTCATGTAATTAGTAGTGCCCCACCCTGCTTATAGGCAAATTTTAATTAAGAAATTATTATTTTATGCGTTAATACGTGCATTGTAATTTAAAAAAAAGAAATTATGTTAAATAAATTGAGATAATTAATTATTGGCATACGAAAAAACGAGTCATTTAATTAATTCGATAAATAAATTTGAATATTATCGTTTTAATTCTGCAAATCCATAATTACGGATTTCCCCTCGTAAAAATAAAATTACGTTCGATTCAATTGAATTTTGATTTCGAAATGAATTTTTTTTGTTCATAACTTATGGGCACTTTTTGATTGAAAAACTTTTTTTTAATGTAATTAATGTAATTTGTGTAAACAAAAATAAAATCTGTAATTTTTTACAAATTTTAATCGATGAATAATTAATTCAATAATAATTCGATAGAAAATGATATCTTTTCTTAATTTGTTATTAATATTATTCAACTCGAATTTTATAAATTCCAATCGAATTTCTGAGGATGAAAGTTAAATGTTTTTTCAATAATTTAATTCTCAATCAAATTTAAATTTAATTTGACGCATAATTGCTTTAATAATAATTAAGTACAAAAATTATTGATCGATGTTTGTTTTTTGACGGATCAAAAATGTTTAATTCGGAAAAAAAAGAAGTAGAAAATTCTTACTGCATCTTCCAGTTCGAATTTGACAAGACATTGAACAAAGTGTTTTCAATCTTTTGATCTCACCGATGAATTCGAAAGTTTGCAATTCTGGCAATTTTAAAAATATTTTTTCCAGCAGATTATCCAGATTTTCGCGATGATGCCAAAATTGAAGATACAGAGAAACTGGAATAATAAAAAAAAAACATGTTTATTAAATATCCGTGTAGAAAAAAAAGGAACATTTTTTTATTCGCAAAACAATTATCGAAAATTCGAAAAAAAAACATCACTTAATATCTGTGAAAAAAAACCAACAAACATTCCAGCGTTGTTGATTACACATAATTTTTTATCAATCGCAAAAAAATTATAAAAACCGCAATAGAAAATTTATCAAAATCCTGCGAAATTGAAAAAAAAAAATAGAATAGAAAAATGGTTTGAAGGTACTTCAAACTTATTGATTCGCAACAAAAACGTACCGAAAATTGCAATGAAAGATTTATTCTGAGAATTTAAAAATAAATTATATTTGAAAAAACAAGATTTCAACGATGAAAAAATTGTATCAAATCGCACAAAAATTATTAAAAAATCCGAATTAAAAATTCATCAATGTTCTTCGAAATTGAGGATGGAAAGAAAATGGATTAAATAGAAAAATGATTCAAAAACTGTTCAAACGTATCAATTATTGATGTTTTTCAAAGTTTAAAAATGAAACAAAAAATCATAAACTATTCTTTAAAAAAACAAAAATAGAGCGAAGAAGGGTTTTAATTTTTCAATCTACAAAATCATCATACTAAAAATTGCAATAAAAATTAATCATCATATTACATAAGAATAGAAAGTGTTGTTGTTATTATTATTATTATTATTATTATTATTATTATTACTATTTTAATTTCTTTAAAATTAATTAATGTTTAATTTTTTAATTTTCTAATAACATTACCCAAATTATTCGGATACCAATTCCAAAGAGTTTTGACAGTGCAATCGATATACCAAGGTTGACGAAAACGCAAATCGATGCCCGATGAGAGCATAAATGTGTGCACGGGCGTGTTTTTGCTAAAAAATCGCTTGTGTCGATCGTATTCTGGCATATCGACTTGAAAAAAAAAAAAATTAAATTAACATCCTCAGAATTCAAAGATTCCAATATATTGCTCTGCTTAAGGAGGTTCATCTGATACACGATTTACAATACAGATGTTGAAAAAAAAAATCAGAATATAGTTATTACCCAGTGGACACAATAATGTTGCAGCAATGTAACGGCAATGTTACCTTTTGTAATATGTAACATTACATGGACGTTACATGTAAGTTACATGTAAGTTACAATTTCCTACTCAGCAATGTAACATTGTTACATAACAGTTATGTAACGTTATGTAACAGTTACGTAACAGTTATATAACAGTAACGTAACAGTTATGTAACAGTTACGTAACAGTTATGTAACTGTGTTACGTTACCGTAACTAGAATTAATTGTTGTTAAACATGTTATAAAAAATATATAGCTCTTGCAAAATAATTTAATATGCATAGTTTGCCGGCCCAAAAAAGATTAACAGAAAAAAAAAATCTGCACGAATTGTCTGATCTAACTTTTCTCAGAGACTGGGAATCGAACCCTCGACCCTACCTACCATCCTACCTATCTACCTAACACGCTACCGATTACGCTACCGACAACTTATGAATTCTCTCTACTTGTATAATATATGAATGCTGGATTGCCGAAAAAATAATAGTATAACAATGGTAGTAAAATAATAATAATAATAATAATAATAATAATAATAATAATAATAATAATAATAATAATGAAATAATAATAGTATATGCATTTGAATGAGCAATAAACCATGAAAGTTGGTTTTTTTATTTGCGAATTCGAATCCCCTGACCCCTCATAAGTTATTTAAACTTTATTCCAGAATACCTGAACCCTCATAACTTACGTTACCCTTCATAACTTAATTTCAGAGCTTCTAACCTCTCATAAGTTATTTAAGCCCTCAAAACATGTTTGAAAGAACTGTGACCTCTCATAAGTTAAGTGACCTCTCATAACTTAATTTGGGGGCCTCTGACCCCTCATAAGTGTCATGTGAACTCTCAAAACTTTATTCCAAAATACCTGACCCCTCATAACTTACGTCATCCCTCATAACTTAATTTCGCGACTCCGGACCCCTCGTAGTAAAATGTTTACAGTGTGTAACTTCTATGGCATATTGCCGCAATATAACATATGTTACATTACTGTAATGTAACAAGGTTATATAGCAGTTATGTAACTTACATGTAACAAATGTTACATAACATGTTACTTGCACGTTATATAACAGCAACGTTACAAAGGAATAACATTGTAACATTACATGTAACTTCCATGTTATCTTGCCGCAATATAACATATGCTACGTTACTGTAATGTAACAAAGTTATATTGCCGCAATATAATATATGTTACATTGCTGTAATGTAACAAAGTTATATTGCAGTTATGTAACCTACATGTAACAAATGTTACATAACATTGTTACTTGCATGTTATATAACAGCAACGTTACATAGGGATAACATTGTAACATTACATGTAACTTCCATGTTACATTGCGGCAACATAACGTGTTCACTGGGATAATATCTAAAAAGTCATCTGTTAAAATTTCAAGACCCGAGGGTACGTTGTTCGTGAGAAATAAATAAAAATGTAAATCCTAAATAACATGCTTATGGGATACCGTCTATAAATATTAAATGCACAATCATTACAATACAGATTTTGACGAAAATTTAAGAATTAATGAAAAAGTATCTAAGGAACATTTTTAGAGCTTCATTAAATCGATCAGGGACTTGTGAGATTCATAATAAATTAATTACTCTCGAAAATGCTGATTATTTTGAGGTTAAGAGGAGGCTAAATACCATTTTCGTTCAATCCCTACATTATCGACTTATCACCGTCGTCCAGTCTTTCTCCCAAAACCGTAAATGAAAATTTATTAAATTTTGAAAATTCAGAGGAGGATAAGTTAATTAACAATTAATTGATAATTAAGGGGCTAAAACGCGTCACAACTAACTCCAACGAATTCATTGGAGCCCCAAAAATATTAGGTTACTCGTCAGAATCCATGGTGCTGCCCTCCCTCGCACGTTTGTAAACTAGATTTCGCCGTTTCGTGTTTCGATAAAACTACAATTTATCGATATTTATCTCCTTATGCGCCATCCAAACTTACGATGTGTCTTTTCCATAAATTAATGTCGAAAACGTCTTGATATTTGTGTCTTGGCGTTCTTCATGGAGCCTCACATTTAGCTTAGAGGAAATACAGTGAAGTCTCATAATTCAAGATTTTCAATTACAGATTCCTGATGGTAATCGGATCTATAATTTTTTTTTTTATTTTTCAAAAAGTTTTTAGTGATGCTCCATTTGTGCCATAATTCCGATTATGCTTTTAAAATTTTATTGAATTCCATTCATTCGTATGAGAGCAAGTTTGGATGGCGATTTCGAAGCGTAGTGTCGGTATTTAGCCTCCTCTTAAGAGGAGGCTAAAGGCGACATTCGGACCTCTCTCTCGCTCTCACACGACCCCTATCATCCTTTCTCTCTCGCGATCGCACGAAAAATGTCGGTATTTAGCCTCCTCTTAAGCATTGTCAATGACTACGCTAGTCACCGATTATTTTGAGGTTAAGAGGAGGCTAAATACCGACACTAACACCTCGAAATTGCCATCCAAACTTGCTCTTATACAAATGGATGGAATTGAATAAAATTTTAACAACATCATCGGAACAATGGAAGGAATGGAGCCTCACTAAAATTTTTTCGGAAAAGAAAAAAAAAATTTACAGTTTCACTTACCACCAAGAAACTGTAATTGAAAAACTTAAATTATTAAACTTTTACTGCATTTCGGGTAAAACCAAGAGTGAGGCTTCATGAAGAACGCCACGATACAAGTATCGAGACGTTATCGACATTATTTTATCAAAATGACAGTTTGGATGGCGCATCAAGAGATAAATGTCGATAAATTGTAGTTTTGTTGGAAAACGACATGGCGAAATGTAGTTCACAGACGTGCGAGTGAGGGCAGCACCATGGATTCTGATGAGTAACCTATAATATTTAGGGGGCTCGAATGAGTTCGTTGGCCCTAGCCGTAACGCATTTTAGCCTCTCAATTGACAATTAATTGTTAATTAATTTATCCCCCTCTTAATTGTCAAAATGTAATTAATTTTCATCCACGGTTGTCGGAGAAAGACTGGACGACGATGATACGTCGATAATGTAGGGATTGAATAAAAATGGTATTTATCCTTTAAGCATTGACATTTTTCTTTTGAGTGTTCCTGCAAAAAAAATGGTTCATTTTTTTTTTTTTTTAAATAAATTCTCAAAAACGAATTAATGTAAAAAATCGTTCCTCACCAAAGACCAATTGAACTTTGAGGGATGATGCCAAAATAATAGTGGCTTTCCAGGCAATATCGGGAATCGAATGATTAATTTCATTACTGTTTTTATCGCAAATCGATGTCTCATTCTCCTGACACAGCAATTGCAGCCATTGCCAATTCGAGCCGAGGGTTCTGATTAAAAACAAAAATTGTATATACAGGGTGTCACATAAGTAACGGGGCGGTTGAATATCTCCTCAGCTAAGATATTTTTCCAAAAGGTCAAGGTCAAGTTCTTGCAGTAACTTTTGACGAGGAAGTCAACGGTGATCTTAATTTTGACCTTGACGATTACCTTAGAGGTTATTTCAAGGTCAACTTTATTTTTTCAAATATAAATCCCCTTTTTAGACATCGGCAATTGAAACAGCGAAAAATTCCACGTTCAATTACGTACTTAGGTCAAAGGTACATTTTGACCTTGAAGATCCTCCAAAGTCAATTAAACGTATACAAAGTGTGGATACCTCTGAGAATTGAAGCATTTCACATTCTTCGAAAGGACCAAAGTTATTAATTTTAACAAGACGCATTTAGTAGTGACCTTGACGATGACCTTCAAGGTCATTTCAAGTTCAACTTTGTTTTTTTTTTTCATGAAAACTTCTATATGGATAAAAATTTCATTGCAATGAATAAAATATAATAAATAATTGCTCTTGGTAAATCGTTCCTTAAATTATTTCTTGTACTTTTTGCCATAAGATGTATAACGTATAAATGAAAAAATTTCAAAATTCTAACTTGGCCAATTCGAGTAGAAGGTCACCACTTGGTGTCGCGATATACGAATAATTTAACGAAATCGTATTTAGAGCTTTTAAGTTATTAATTGCTCGCCACCATTCGCTCTCACGAGGCAAATATTCGTGAAATTTTTTCACACAAATTTTATTTTCAGAACGAATTATGGGTCCTTGATTTTTGTCAAAGCCAAGCCAACAGTAGAAACTTTTTAGATTTCGTTGACAATTTTTCAAGGCAGAAACGAGTCTCAATCCCTCATCTCGTTTAAGCCTGAGGCCTTCCATGCAAAATGTCTCCAGATCAGTCTGTTGGCTTTTTAATTTATTGGTATTAATTATTAATTAATGATAATATGTCATTCGTCATTTTTCATCGATCATTCATTTAATAATTTATTCTTTATTGAATTCATTATGCTTAATTGATCGTTCGTCAATTATCATTTTTCAGTCAATATTTAATATATATGGGTCATTCCATGTCAAATCGACCGAGAGTTGGAATTGACCCCTTTCAATTTCGATGAAATTTGGTCGGAAGTTTTCGTTTTTAACAAAACGAAGTTCTACCAAAGGAAAAAAATTAAAAAAATTTTTTTCGCAATTTTTCAAATCTTTCAAGTTTATTTTTTAAATATCTCGGAAACTTTTATAGTTACGAAAAATCGTTCTGAATTCGTCTTAAGGAGTATACTTGGGGCTATGAAAAAAAATGTTTCAAAAAATTATGAATTTGGAGCATTTTGAATTTTCAAAAATCGTGAAAATCCAAGTTGGACATTAAATTTTTAGTTCAATTTTTCAAATTTAATACCCTGTACTGATCTTAAAAGATCCTGAAATTTTCAGAAAGATGTTTTTGGTTTTTTCAAAAATATGAATTTTTGAATTTTTAAAAATCGTGTAAATCCACGATCAACATTAAATTTTTGGTTAAATTTTTTTTACACAATACCTTTTGACTGATCTTAAAAGATCCTGACATTTTCAGGATGGTGTCGTTTTGTTTAAAAAATATAAATTTTTGAATTTTTGAAAAAAACATTTTTTTTTACTAAAATTCGAAAATTTATATTTTTGAAACAAAACAACACCATACTGCAAATTTCAGGATCTTTCAAGATCAGTCCAGGGTATTATATAAAAAAAATTTAACCAAAAATTTAATGTGAATCGTGGATTTACACGATTTTTAAAAATTCAAAAATTCATATTTTTGAAAAAACAAAAAAACCATTTTAAAAATTTCAGGATCTTTTAACATCAGTACAAAGAATTATGTAAAAAAAATTGAATCAAAAATTTAATGTCCAACTTGGATTTTCACGATTTTTGAAAATTCAAAATTCTGAAAATTCACAATTAAAAAAAAAAAATTCGGAACATTTTTCTTTCCATAGCCCCAAGTATGATCTTCAAGGCGAATTCAGAACGATTTTTCGTAACTATAATAGTTTCGGAGATATTTAAAAAATAAACTTGAAAGATTTGAAAAATTGTGAAATTTTGAATTTTCCATATAACTTTCGAAAAATAAAAAAAAAAAATTTTCCTTTGGTAGAACTTTATTTTGTTGAAAGCGAAAATTTCTGACCAAATTTCATCGAAATTGAAAGGGGTCGATTCTCACTCTTGGTCAATTTGACATGGAATGACCCATATTATTCGTTATTCATTATTCTTTGTTTATTATCTTTATCTATTCTCCATAATCTACTAATTTTTGTCAAAATTTGAGTTCAAGAAACATTGAATTGTTCATTCATCTTAAAAAAATTTTACCAAATATATTTCTCCAGTCGATTCAGAATGTCCCTTCTGCCCAAAGAGTCGAACGCGCATATTCGGACGAGTTGCTGCGATATGAGAATGTTTCTTGATGTTTTCTTGCCTCGAACGAGTCTGAATATGAAAAACAAAACATTGGGACCGAAGGGACAATATTGTAGTCGGGAGGCTGATTATTCCGAAGGGAAGGCACGTTTTTATTTATTTTTATTTTTATTTTTATTTTTTTTACTTGTTGAGAGTGGTGAGAAGGGCGAGGTTAAGATTCCTCTGGTAAAGGGGCTCGTGCTTCGCGCTCGCTGAGTAAAGATGCCAGTAGAAACGAGCCTGGGCGTAATAACTTTTTAATTATCGCTCATGTACATGCTCGCAAAGGCCCCCCCCACCCCCTTTTGGGATCACCCCCCCCACTCCCTCCCCCCACTTGGATAATTGAGTTCGAGAGATTATCTCCCGTCTCTCATGTAATAATGCCAAGTCCATACTCGGATAATATATATATATATGGGGCATTTCATGTAAATTTTGCCGGCTTACGCTCAATTTTTTTTTCAGATTTTTTCGAACCGCCCTTTGGGCCCTACGCCCCCCTCCCCACCCCCCACTCAATAAAATGCATTCTAGCTCAATTGAGATGGGGTTTTTTCCAATATATTTGATCATGGAACTTGCAGGAAATATTCTTTGGGCCCAAAAGGACGTTTTGAAATTTTTTCCTAGTGCCCCATTGCCCCCCCCCCCATCCCCATTTAATACAATTCGTTTCCGATCAATTCAGCTGTTATTTGGTCCCACACTCTTTAATCTTGGAATCTTTTGTAGGAAGTATTCTTTCGATTCAAAAGAATGTTTTGAAGTTTTTGCAAATTTACTCCAGCCCCCCCCCCCTCCCCCGACCCAATTAATGAAATGCACTCCGACAATTTGGCAGGGATTTGGTTTCAAGCTTTTGAATTTTTGAATCCTTTGCAGGAAATATTTTTTTGGTCCGAAAAAAATCCTATAATTTTTACAACATTTTTCGACCCCCCCCCCGCCCCCACTCAATAAAATGCATTCTAGCTCAATTGAGATGGGGTTTTTTCCAATATATTTGATCATGGAACTTGCAGGAAATATTCTTTGGGCCCAAAAGGACGTTTTGAAATTTTTTCCTAGTGCCCCATTGCCCCCCCCCCCCACCCCCATTTCATACAATTCGTTTCCGATCAATTCAGCTGTTATTTGGTCCCACACTCTTTAATCTTGGAATCTTTTGTAGGAAGTATTCTTTCGATTCAAAAGAATGTTTTGACGTTTTTGCAAATTTACTCCAGCCCCCCCCCTCTCCCCCGACCCAATTAATGAAATGCATTCCGACAATTTGGCAGGGATTTGGTTTCAAGCTTTTGAATTTTTGAATCCTTTGCAGGAAATATTTTTTTGGTCCGAAAAAAATCCTACACTTTTTAAAAAATTTTTCGACCCCCCCCCCTGCCCCCACTCAATAAAATGCATTCTAGCTCAATTGAGATGGGGTTTTTTCCAATATATTTGATCATGGAACTTGCAGGAAATGTTCTTTGGGCCCAAAAGGACGTTTTGAAATTTTTTCCTAGTGCCCCATTGCCCCCCCCTCCCCCATTTAATACAATTCGTTTCCGATCAATTTAGCTGTTATTTGGGTCCACACTCTTTAATCTTGGAATATTTTGTAGGAAGTATTCTTTCGATTCAAAAGAATGTTTTGAAGTTTGTGCAAATTTACTCCAGCCCCCCCCCCTCCCCCGACCCAATTAATGAAATGCACTCCGTCAATTTGGCAGGGATTTGGTTTCAAGCTTTTGAATTTTTGAATCCTTTGCAGGAAATGTTTTTTTGGTCCGAAAAAAATCCTACAATTTTTACAACATTTTTCGACGCCCCCCCGCCCCCCTATTGCCCCTCCCCCTGCCCCAGTTGAAAAAATGCGTTCTAGTTGAAATGGGCTGAAATACGGCTTCAATCTTTTGGATCTTGGAATAATTTGCAGACAATATTCTCTAGCTCAAAAAATATTTTGAAATTGCTGCAAATTTTGACAAACCCCCACTGCCCCCCCTTCCCCCCTATTTCATAAAATGCACTTTAGGTCGATTTGGTTGAGATTTGGTCGCGATCTACTCAATCTTTGAGTGATTTGCAAGAAATATTCTCTAAATCCAAAAGAACTTTATAAAATTTGTAAAAATTTTGCCCCCCTCCCCCCACGACCCCACCGCATAAGAAAACGGACTTCAGGTCAATTCTAGGCAAATTGAGCTGGGATCAGGCATCGACTATTTCAATCTTGGATCCGTTTGCAGAAAATTCTTTAAATCCAAAAAAACTTGACGACATTTTTGCAAATTTTTTCACCTCCTCCCCCTCCTCCCCACTCAATAAAATGCAGTCTAGATCTTTGAATGATTTGCAGGAAATATTTTTTGAATTCAAAACAACGGTTTTAATTTTTGGTTAATTATTTTTATCCCCCAATCCCCCCCCCCCACCCCCACCCCCCCTCCGCCTAATAAATATTATTATGAAAAATTTTGGAATTCCGATTTCGTGGGAATAATGATGAAAAATCATTAATCAAATCGAAATGGATCAGAATGTAATTTTGACCAATTTGGCCGAGAATACTGCGTATGGTAGTTTTTTTTATATGGCGAACCTCCCTCGAGGGCAATGCCAGATTTGGCATGGGTCTCGGATAAATGGCTCTCTCGCAATGGAGCAACATTTCCCAATGTCTTCGCGGCTCTTCGACTCCAAAAGTCCTTGAAAATGATTTAAAACAAAAATTAAATATCAAATTTAATTTTAATTTTTTTAAATTAAAAATTATTAAAATTAAATAATTATCAATGACTCAGTGAACAATTTCAATGTAAAAATTTGTATCCCCAAACTCAATTTCTTGCATCGTATCATTATAAAAAAATATAAATATTAAGTACGAAATTCCTTGGAATTAAAAAAACATTATTATTATTTTTTATTATTAAATTATTATTTATTTAGTATTCTTACAACATTTATTATTTTTTATTTATTTAAATTTTATTTATTTATTTCGTTGTTTATTTTTTTTTATTTTATTTATTTTTTTCTATTTTTTTTTTGATAATCATGTCAGGAGAAAATTTTGAACTAACCTTGGAAATTGATCGATCATTTTGATGAGCAAATCGTCCTCGAATTCGGCGTCATAATTTGGAATTGATTCGTGATAAGTTTCTGCTAGTAAATCCATAATTCTGCTGATAAGAAAAAAAAACTTGAATCCATTAAAAAACGGACAAAAGATTCATCACGATGACATTTCACAGCTGTCTTAAACGCCGCTTGGTAAAAAATAAAAAAATTGGCGGGAAAGTTGATTTGAAAAAAAAATTTTTTATCTTTATCAAAATTTGAAATACTCAGTCTTTTGGAAATTGCCTGTTGATCACGAATCCACAATGGAAAAAAAAAATTCGCACGAGAAAATCGAGGAATTGCGGAAAAACAGGATTTTTGGACTTTTTCGGATTTTGCTAAGTAAATCTCTATTTTTGTGACTATTACAATGAATTTTCATCAGCTTAATTTTTTGTGTGCTGATTTTGAGTATTTTTTGGTGTACTCAGTGACTCAAATTCCCTCTCAGCAGAATCGGAATTTCGTTTTAAACGAAACTTTAAATTTGGCGCCAGAAAGGCTGCGTCGTAATTTTGGCGGGAAATTCAAACTTCCCGCGAACGCCGCGCGATCGCTTGGTGATTTTTTAAAGGGATTATCGACTTATACAACAGAAATTGAATCCCTGATCAATGCTGAAATAACACTTTTTATGTTTTGTTTACTTTTTTTTTCATTTAAAAGATCATAACCTAAAAATGCGCTCTCAGTGGCGGCCTCTCGCGGCGCGAATGTTATTTACGCGGGCCTCGTGCGAATCGCCCACGCTCAGCATTTCATTCTCACTCCGGAGTTTCGATAAATAAAATTAAAAAAAAATATACCCACACATATGTGAAAAAAGGGCTTTTGCAGAATGGAAAACGTGCGATCCCAGGACTGCTCGATGATGATAAATAAACATAATATACGAAGGAGTGTAATAATAACGAGAAAATGGTCGGAAGAGGGCGCGGGAGTTTCACGACTCTCGGAGGATCCCACTTGTAATGGCGCGTGTGTGAGTAAATTGTGGGGTGGGGAGTAAATCGTGGGATGGGGAGTAAATTGTGGGTGGGGAGCGGGGAGGGGAGGGAAAGGGAATGAGATATATGAAGCATTCCACGTCAAGTCGGCCACCCAATTTTTTGAAATCGCCAAAAATCGCATACAAATTTTTAGAAAGTAGTTCTATCAAGAAAATTCGTGATTTTTTTCAGATTTTAAAATTACACATTTTAGCCGGAAAAAAGTGAAAAAATTTTGTTTGTCCCATTTTGTAACTCGAAAATTATTCACCGTACGAAAAAAAAAGTAGAACATAAAATTTAGGATTTTCAACGTGCTTTCCACTGACATTTTTTACAAACTCCTCCGGAAGCGCTATATGCCATTTTTGGAGCAAATAAAATGTTGATATTTTTTTTCTCAGAATTAGCATTTTTGATTCGTCTGTAGTTCTAACAGTTTTGCTATCTATAAATAGTCTCAACCTTGTTAATGTTCAAGAGAAATTTGTGTATTCGTTTGGGATGAAAAATGCATGCGAAGGAATGGGTTGTCCACTGAGTCAATTTTTCTGTAGTCTGTAAATATATCAAGCAAAAAACTGTTTGAACTACAGACGAATAAAAAATGCTAATTCTGAGAAAAAAAATATCAAAATATTATTTGCTCCGAAAATGGCATATAGAGCTTTCGGAGGAGTTTGTAAAAAATGTCAGTGAAAAGCACGTTGAAAATCCTAAATTTTATGTCGTACTTTTTTTTTTCGTACGACGAATAATTTTCGAGTTAAAAAATGGGACAAACAAAATTTATGTATTTTTTTCCGGCTAAAATATGTAATTTTAAAATCTGAAAAAAATCACGAATTTTCTTGATAGTTAGAACTACTTTCTAAAAATTTGTGTGCGATTTTTGGCGATTTCGAAAAATGGGGTGGCCGACTTGACGTGGAATGCCTCATATATAAGTAATGAGAGGGCGCAGGCGGAAGCGACACGGCAATCGTTGGGAACTGGTTACATCCACATGGTTTATACATGAGACCTTTATTACAGAGTACAATTTTTTTTTTAATTTTTCAAATTCGTACATTAAATTTTTTTTATATTTCCCTTTTCATTTTTTTCGGCGAATTTCAAAGTGCCCCCATTTCTACAAAATTTCGAAATCGGTCAAACCGAAGTAAAGTTGCGAGCACTTAAATTTTTTTCGTAGTTTGGCGATATATATGGGGCGTTCCATCCCAAATCGGACAGTTTGAAAAACTTTTTTTTTTATTTCCTCAATTTTTTTATATTTTCAAGTACCCATCAAAAGACCTTCCTGTTCAATTTTGATATTTTTTTGATTGACCGTTCAAAAGATATTAAATTAACAAAAAAACCGCTCTTTTTTTGGTATTTCTTTGATAATGGTCCAAATGAAAAGTTTTTTTTTCAAAATTTTTGTTTTTTTATGGCCTTTTCAGAAAAGAATACACCAAAAATATTCGACGTGTTTTTGAATGGATTTTTTGAGTTTTAAACTTCAAATCACGTTTTTAAAAGTGTCATTTTTGATTTTTTTTAAATTTTTTGTTTTAAACATCTGTCTATTCAACAATTTTTAAGACTAGTCCGGTCGTAGGATTCCAATAACGACTATTTTTTTCGATTTTTGAAAATTGAAATTTTTTTTTTTTTCATAAATTATTACGAATACCAATTAATATTAAAAAAAAAATTTAATTTTCAAAAATCGAACAATAATAGTAGTTATGGAAATCCCACGACCGGACTAGTCTTAAAAATGGTTGAACAGATAGATGTTTAAAGCAAATTATTTAAAAAAAAATAAAAAATGACTCTCTCTTTGAAAAACGTAATTTAAAGTTTAAAACTAAAAAAACTCATTGAAAAACTCGTCGAATATTTTTGTTGTATTTTTTTCTGAAAAGGCCATAAAAAAACAAAAATTTTGAAAAAAAAAACTTTTAATTTGGACCATTATCAAAGAAGTTATGATCGAAATACCAAAAAAGAGCGGGTTTTTTGTTAATTTAATATCTTTTGAACGGGTAATCAAAAAAATCTTGAAATTCAACAGGAAGGGACTTTTGATGGGTAGTAAAAAATATAAAAAAATTGAGGACATAAAAAAAAAAGATTTTCAAACTGTCCGATTTGGGATGGAACGCCCCATATGTTGCAAGGATCGTCACCAAGTTTCTTTGGTCCTTCGTGAAATGCCAAAAATATTTTCTCCAGCCGTTTAACTCGTGTGGGTGCGGTCCCAATTATCCACAGTGGCTGACTTCGTTGTAGACATTATATAGTACATGTTTATGTGTATACACATAATGCCCCATATACATGTATATACCCGTAGTAAAAAACTCCATTGAATCGCCAATGGCAACCAATGGTCCTCATACGACTCCATTGGACAATGAATGGCGACCCATTGAGATTTCCGCATTTTTCAATGGCGTATAGGAACGACCATTGATCAGTGAATGGATATCCATTGAAAAGTCACCATTGCCCAATGACGTCCATTGGACAGCAAATGCGGATGAACCGAATGATCACCATTACTCAATGATGCCCATTGGAAAGCAAATGCTGATGGACCGAGCCATCAGCATTGCCCAATGGTGTCCATTGGAAGGCAAATGCTGATGAACGAAATGATCAGCTTTACCCAATGATGTCCATTGGGAAGTAAATGCGGATGAACTGAATGATCAGCATTACCCAAAGATGTCCATTGGAAACCGCGTCGCGTTAGTTCCGAGACTTGGCGCGAGATGTCGCAGGACGGCAACCCGCTGAACTCCCATACGGATTATGCGAAGAGTATGCTTATCTAGACGATTGTGAGCACGGAATATTAGCAGAAGTCGGTTTCCAAAAAATCCATGCAAGGAGTTCTTGCCGACTGATGCCCATGGGATAATTTCTATTCCGTTTGAAATGGGGAAGTCAATCCTCATTAGAAAATCCCTATTCGATTTCAAATGGGGAATTCAATGGCGAAAATGTCCTTGGGGCAATTCGACATTCATCTCCATTGGTTATTTTGGCAATGGGGAATGAATGGCGATTTTTCAATGGTGACGAATGGAGTTTTTTACTATATGAAAGAATCTCAATTGATTATCGCCATTCATTCCCCATTGCCTACAAAAACCAATGGAGATGAATGCCGAATTGCCTATGGGGATTTTCTTCATTGAATTCCTATAGGATAATCCCCATTCCGTTTCAAATGGGGAAGTCAATCCTCATTGGAAAATCCTCATTCGATTTCAAATGGGGAATTCAATGGCGAAAATCCCCTTAGGCAATTCAGCATTCATCTCCGTTGGTTATTTTGGCAATGGGGAATGAATGGAGATTTTTCAATGGCGACGAATGGAGTTTTTTACTACGGGTATGGGGGATTTTGCTTCAAATTAAAGGGATTTAAATCTCCCTGTCATCGTTAAAGGGCTAAATTTTTTGGGCTTCTATAAAATTCACTGAGAGCCTCCCATACATGTATATGGGGCGTTTTGCTTCAAATTAAAGGGATTTAAATCTCCCCAACATCGTAAAAGGGCCAAATTTTAATTTTTTCATTATATTTCGTCATCGAACTTAACTAAATACCGATTAACCAAATAAAAAAAATCTCTATAAAAATGAAATAAAAACCATTTTCAAAAATTATTACTAATTAGCGATGAGTAAGGAAAATTAATAAAAAAAATACTGAACGTTTTGGAGGTTTATCTAAATTGCATAAAAAATATTAAAGCAATTTCCAAATGCCCGGGCTTCTATAAAATGCACTTCGAATTTGTTATACATTTATATGGGGCATTTCATTTCAAATTGAGAAGATTAAAAATCCTTCGATAATCCTCAAGGGTTTAAATTTGTATTTTTCAATAACAGTTCGTTATTGAACTTTTTTAAATACCGTTTGCAAAAATAAAAAAAATGTATATAAAATTGAAACAAAAATAATAAAAGAAGTCACTAATTAGAGAGGATTGATGGAAATGAATTTTAAAAATACTGAAAAAATACGTTTTGGCGGGTTTTCCAAATTGTGCAAAAAGTTCTAAAGAAAATTCTAGATCATCGGGCTTGTATGAAATTTACATGGAATTTCACATAAATTTATATGGGGTGTTCTACTTCAAAATAACCAGATTTAAATCCCTCGAATATCCATGAGGGACCAAATTTTCATTTTTCAATTAAATTTTACTAAATATCGATTACTGAAAGGAAAAAAAATTATAAAAATTAAACAAAAATTATTTTCAATTAGTATGACTAATTAGAGTGGATTGAGGAAATTTTTTTTTAATACTGAACGTTATTAAGGGTTGCCCACACAAAATAAAAAATTCCGAAGAAAATTCTAGATCATCGGGCTTGTATCTAATACGCATGTATGGGGCATTTGATTTAAAATTAACAAAATTTGAGTCTCCCAAATATCCTCAAGGATTCAAATCTTAATTTTTCAATAAGAGACCTTTTTTGAACTTTACTAAGAACCGATCCCTGAAATTATAAAAATGTGTATAAAAATAAAACAAAAAAAAAATGTCAAAAATTTATCACTAATCAAAAATGATTGAAGAAAATAAATTTAAAGAATACTGAACCTTTCTAATAATATTTTCAATTGGATAAAAAATTCTGAAACAAATTTTGGACCATCGCGCTTGTATAAAACTCACTCGGAATTTCCCATACATATATATGGGACATTTTACTTATAATTGTCCAAATTTGAATCTCCCAAATATCCTCAAGGATTCAAATTTTTATTTTTCAATAACACCCTTTTTTTTAACTTTACTAAATACCGATTACTAAAATTTACAAAATTTGTACAAAAATAATACCAAAAAAATGTCAAAAAATTATCACCAATTAGAAATAATGAAAGAAAATAAATATAAAAAATAATGGACGTTTTTAAGAATTTTTAAAATTGTATAAAAAATTCTAGAGCAATTTTTAGATAATCGAGCTTGCTTAAAACTCACTCGGAATTTCCCATACATACGTATGGGGCATTTTACTTGAAATTGACCAAATTTGAATCTCGCAAATATCCTCAAGGATTCATTTTTCAATAACACCTTTTTTTTTGAACTTTACTAAAAACCGATTACTAAAATTTAAAAAATTTGTACAAAAATAATGCAAAAAAAAATGTCAAAAAATTATGACCAATTAGAAATGATGAAAGAAAATAAATTTAAAAAATAATGAACGTTTTTAAGAATTCTTTTGATTGTATAAAAAATTCTAGAGCAAATTTTGGACAATCGGGCTTGTTTAAAACTCACTCGGAATTTCCCATACATACGTATGGGGCATTTTACTTAAAATTGACCAAATTTGAATCTCCCAAATATCCTCAAGGATTCAAATTTTCATTTTTCAATAACACCCTTTTTTTAAACTTTACTAAAAACCGATTGCTAAAATTAAAAAAAATTGAATAAAAATAATACAAAAAAAAGTGTCAAAAAATTATCACCAATTAGGAATGATGAAAGAAAATAAATTAAAAACATAATTAACGTTTTTAAGAATTTTTGAAATTGTATAAAAATATCTACAGCAAATTTTGGATAATCGGGCTTGTTCAAACTCACTTGGAGTCGCCCATATATCTGTAATATATGTATATGTAATTATTTATGTTTATGTTTGCGTCAGACACGGTCCAAGACGAGACGTCATGGGCCTTATGCCCAAGACACTGGGACATTAAAAAAAAAACGGGCGGGGCACTTATCTCGCGAATTTTCACTTTTTATTTCTCCTTTCTCTCTCTCTTTCTCTTTCTCTTTTAACTGTATTCATGTGTTATTTTATTCCGCTTTGAGCGAGACTCGCGTCGAATCGATTCACCTCGACTCGTTTGGGCTCGTCAAGGAACGATGAATACGAACCGAAAGATTTTATACACGTTATTTAAAAACCCTTCCAAAAAGGGCGTATCTTCCATGCTAAGTTACGCTGAATACGCCCTTTTTGTTTCGAGTGATCGATACAGACGTCTCGGTGTTTAAAATCGAATGTATTCGGTTATGCGATTTTTTTCTCTCACTCTTGCAAACGATACAAGCTCCACCTGTCAGAAAATTAACACCCTTTGGCAAACGTAATGAAATCCTTTTCAACTCAATCGAAAAAATAAAGACGGTATTCCGGAGTCCAGACTTCGTTTGGGTTTTTTTGTTTAATAAAATTTGTATTTTAAACAAAATTTTAATTTAATTATTTAATGTTGATTGCGCATAATCGAAATTAATGTTTCAAGTGGTTGAAAATAGTACATTACGAGTGTCATACAGTATTTTATTGCACGAGTGCGTAAAATGCCCACTTTACGTACGGAGTGCAATAATAGTATCACGAGGACGTAAAAACATTTTCTGACGAGTGATGTACGATATTTTATATCACGAGGTGCAATATGGAAGTTTTCACGTCCGCTTGCGGACGTAAATGCGTCCATTATTGTACTGAGTGATATAAAAATATTTTGGACATTTTTTGACTGCATGACAAATCTTTAATTTGTGGATTTGAAAAAAGAAAATTTGATCTGTCTCCGTTTCGAGAATAAAAACTTATCGTCTATACATGTCGATACTCATCATTGATTCGTGTATACATGACAAAACTCCAATTTGTCGAACTCTACATTGCAAAAATAGCTTTTGCATCGTCTCTACATGCCAAAACTAACTATTCTATCGTCTCTACATGATTAAACTCAACAATTCCCTATTGAGCTGACTGTACATGGCGATACCCATAATTGAATCTACTCTACATTGCAAAACTCATCATTTTATTATTTTCATAATTTCACATGACAAAACTCGCTACTGCATCATCTCTACATGACTAAACACGACACTTCACTGACTGACGATTTCCCTGACTCTACATTGCAAAAATCACCATTCCATTAACTCTACATGCCGAAACTCATCATTGGATCGTCTATACATGACAAAGCTCGACATCTCACTGATTTACGATTTGTCCAACTCTACATTGCGAAAATCGCCTTTGCATCAACTCTACATGCCAAAAGAAACTATTGCATCGTCTCTACATGATTAAACTCAACAATTTACTATTGAGCCGACTATACATGTCGATACTCATAATTGAATCGACTCTACATTGCAAAACGCGACATCTCATTACTTTTATAATTTCACATGACAAAACTCACTATATGGCATCATTTCTACATGACTAAACACAACACTTCACTGACACACGATACCCCCCGATTATACATTGCAAAAATCACAATTTCATCAACTCTACATGCCAAAACACATTATTCCATCGCCTCTACCTGACTAAACTTGACATTTCTCTGATTCGCGATTTGTCTAACTCTATACTGCAAAAATCACTTTTGCATCAACTGTACATGCCAAAACTCCGAATTGCATCGTTTCTACATGACTAAACTCGACTTATTGACTGATTTATAATTGCTCTGATTCTACAATGTGAAACTCGTGATTGCATCAACTCTACACGATGAAACTCAACATTTTACTCACCCGCATGGTCAAAATTGCCGTTTTATTCGTTGAAAAACGCAAATTAATGGAAAAAAATACAGTTGTTCCGACTCTACATGAAACAACTCACCATTTAATTTAATCTTCATGACAAAGCTCATTTAACTAACATACGAGAATTACATAACTAAGTGCATATTCTACTCTACATGACAAAACTCACCATTTAACTGCCTCTACATGAAAAAAATCATGAAATAATTTTTTTTCAACACTTTTTCATATCTTTTCCACTAACAAATCGTTGATTCGCTCGGAATATCGAACGGGTATAAAAAGTTCGGAAATTTTCATCAATGGGAAAAAAATGGTTGAAAAATATTTCCTCGTGTGTCATTTATCAACGGAATGTGATAATCGTCGAGGGAAATGGATAATTCCTTGCTTCTTACCGGGAATTACGTCGAATCGTGTTCAAAGAGAACTGCGATGGATTAAGAATATATACATATAGTGCGTGGGGTCAAATACCTTATTTTCTTTTCCGACGATTTTCCTGATCCCGCTTTCGTGCATATCGCCTTTCCCGAGATTACAGGATTTCTACGCGTTCGAATAAGCCTCGTTCAAATATATCCTGTCCTGAAAAAGAAAAAAAAAATTAGTAACGATTTAAAAAAAATTATCAATGCAAAATTCACCACAGGATCTTCAAATTCCGTCAAAATCGATGAAAAAATAATTTTTATTTTTTTTATTGACCAATCAAATTAATTTTATTTTTTATATTTTGCTCAGCCTAAAATTTTTTTTTATTGCACTCCGTGCGCAAAGTGCCACTTTGTGCAGAAGCAAAGCGTGCGAGAAGTGGTCACTTTACGCACGGAGTGCAATAAAAATTATTATTCAACCAGATCACTTTTTAAAGGGCACTTGAATAGTAATCTCACATTGTCAATTTTCTTTCGAGCTACAATTTTGTTTTTCTTCAAGCAGATCACTTTTCAAAGGGCATTTCAATGATCTTTTCAAATTGCCAATTTTTTTTTTAGTACAAAAAATTTGTTGTTCGACCAGATCATTTTTTAAATGGTACTTTAATAGTCCTCTCATGTTGTCAATTTTCTTTGAAGCTCCAAATTAGTTTTCTTCAACCAGATCACTTTTTGAAAGGCATTTTAATGATCCTATCGCATTGTCAATTTTCTTTAGAGCAAAAAAAAATTTATTATTCAACCAGATCACTTTTCAAAGGGCATTTTTGATCCTATCGCATTGCCAATTATCTTTAGAGACGGATTTTTTTTAAATTCAACCAGATCATTTTTTAAAGGGCATTTCAATGATCTTTTCAAATTGCCAATTTTTTTTTTAGTACAAAAAATTTGTTGTTCGACCAGATCATTTTTTAAATGGTACTTTAATAGTCCTCTCATGTTGTCAATTTTCTTTGAAGCTCCAAATTAGTTTTCTTCAACCAGATCACTTTTTGAAAGGCATTTTAATGATCCTATCGCATTGTCAATTTTCTTTAGAGCAAAAAAAAATTTATTATTCAACCAGATCACTTTTCAAAGGGCATTTTTGATCCTATCGCATTGCCAATTATCTTTAGAGACGGATTTTTTTTAAATTCAACCAGATCATTTTTTAAAGGGCATTTCAATGATCTTTTCAAATTGCCAATTTTTTTTTAGTACAAAAAATTTGTTGTTCGACCAGTTCATTTTTTAAATGGTACTTTAATAGTCCTCTCACGTTGTCAATTTTCTTTGAAGCTCCAAATTAGTTTTCTTCAACCAGATCACTTTTTGAAGGGCATTTTAATGATCCTATCGCATTGCCAATTTTATTTAGAGCAAAAAAAAATTATTATTCAACCAGATCACTTTTTAAAGGGCATTTTTGATCCTATTGCGTTGCCAATTATCTTTAGAGACGGATTTTTTTTTAATTCAACCAGATCACTTTTTAAAGGGCATTTCAATGATCTTTTCAAATTGCCAATTTTTTTTTAGTACAAAAAATTTGTTGTTCGACCAGATCATTTTTTAAATGGTACTTTAATAGTCCTCTCACGTTGTCAATTTTCTTTGAAGCTCCAAATTAGTTTTCTTCAACCAGATCACTTTTTGAAGGGCATTTTAATGATCCTATCGCATTGTCAATTTTATTCAGCGACAAATTTTTTTAAAGTTCAACCAGATCACTTTTTAAAGGGCATTTTCATGATCTTTTCAAATTGCCAATTTTTTTTTAGTACAAAAAATTTGTTGTTCGACCAGATCATTTTTTAAAGGGTACCTTAATAGTCCTCTCACGTTGTCAATTTTCTTTGAAGCTCCAAATTAGTTTTCTTCAACCAGATCACTTTTTGAAGGGCATTTGAATGATCCTATCGCATTGCCAATTTTATTTAGAGCAACGAAAAATTATTATTCAACCAGATCACTTTTTAAAGGGCATTTTTGATCCTATCGCATTGCCAATTATCTTTAGAGACGGTTTTTTTTTCATTCAACCAGATCACTTTTTAAAGGGTACTTTAATAGTCCTCTCACATTGTCAATTTTCTTTGGAGCTACACATTTTTTTTCTTCAACCAGATCATTTTTTCAAGGGCATTTCAATGATCTTATCGAATTGTCAATTTTTTTTGGGTAAAAAAATTTCTTGTTCAACCAGATCATTTTTTAGAATGCAAATAATCGTCCTCTCACGTTGTCAATTTTCTTTGGAGCTACAATTTTTTTTTCTTCTCCAGATCACTTTTCAAAGGGCATTTTAATGATCCTACAGCATTGCCAAATTTCTTTAGACAGAATTTTTTTTTCATTCAACCAGATCACTTTTAAAAGGGCATCTTAATAATTCCGTCGCATTGCCAATTTTCTTTAGAGCAAACAAAATTTTTTTCTTCAACCAGATCACTTTAAAGGGCACTTTAATAGTCCTCTCACGTTGTCAATTTCGTTCAGAGCTACACATTTTTTTTTCTTCAACCAGATCACTTCTTATAGGTCATTTCGATGATCCTCACACATTGCCAATTTTTTTTCGAGCAAAAAAAAAAAATCTTCCCCAGATCACTTTCCAAGAATCATTTTAATAATTCTCCCCAATTGCCAATTTCCTTTATAGCCAAATTTTTTTTCTTTTAACCAGATCAATCTCAAAAATGTATCTTAATAATCCTCTTTCCCTTTGACAATTTTCTTTTGAGCAAAAAAAAAAAATTCTCTTAAAAATAAGAAATTTTTTTAGGGTTTTTTTTTTAACCTGGTCCATATTGCCCCATCATCTCCCAAAAGTGTTATATCGCGTATGTAACGCATATGTAACAACGTGCGGTCTTTACCGACGCTCACACGCGCGGTTACAGATATAAATGGCGATAAATCAAACGCCCTAATCAGGCCTCGCGAGTATCTCACCCCCCCCCCCCCTTCACTTTTCGGTGAATTATGGGAGAGACCCGATATATCGCACGCTCCCGAAGACCCGTGAAAAAAAAAATCAAAAATATAAAGACCGAAAAACCAAGCGAAAGAGAATAAATTTTTTTTTCTTTTTTTTCCTGGGATTTTTTTTTACCATATTACAGGGTGTTTTATAGCCAAAATCATGACCCTACAACCCGATCATGATTCCGCATTCTCGCCCTTTCATCCACTCATTTCATCCGCACTCCGATTCTTTTTTTTTTTTGCATTTATTGCGCAAATAAAACGCGAAATTGTGGAAAATAATTTCGAGCACATTTATTTAAATGACCCCTAATAAAAAGTTCAAGGGTAATGAGATATTTCGATTGTTATTGTTGCCTATTCGTTCTGTGATTGGTCGGCTGGGTTGACTCGGACCCGACTTCACACCGCGCGATTCTCAGATGACCTTGACATGTTGGAGCGGTTAGGGATACAAAGAGTCATGTCAGTCACATAAAAACGACAAAATCAGTGAATTATGGTGAATGCTTATTCGAGTAGCCCATATAATTTCCGATTCCAAACACACGCATTGAACCTTAAAACGACGGAAAAAAACACCGGAAATCACCCAGAAAAAAGGTCTAGTACATTTAACTAAATCCTAGTCAAGCCAAATAAATTTTTTTAGTTGTAGGCCTAATACAACTCTACTTGTATCGACGAATTTTTTTTTTTGAATGACCTACTAGGAAAATATATTGCGATCTAATAAATTTTTATTTAATATTAATAAATATTATTTCACCCGTAGTAAAAAACTCCATTGAATCGCCAATGGCAACCAATGGTCCTCATACGACTCCATTGGACAATGAATGGGGACCCATTGAGATTTCCGCATTTGTCAATGGCGTATAGGGACGACCATTGATCAGTGAATGGATATCCATTGAAAAGTCACCATTGCCCAATGACGTCCATTGGACAGCAAATGCGGATGAACCGAATGATCACCATTACTCAATGATGCCCATTGGAAAGCAAATGCTGATGGACCGAGCCATCAGCATTGCCCAATGGTGTCCATTGGAAGGCAAATGTTGATGAACGAAATGATCAGCTTTACCCAATGATGTCCATTGGGAAGTAAATACGGATGCACTGAATGATCAGCATTACCCAAAAATGTCCATTGGAAACCGCGTCGCGTTAGTTCCGAGACTTGGCGCGAGATGTCGCAGGACGGCAACCCGCTGAACTCCCATACGGATTATGCGAAGAGTATGCTTATCTAGACGATTGTGAGCACGGAATATTAGCAGAAGTCGGTGTCCAAAAAATCCATGCAAGGAGTTCTTGCCGACTGATGCCCATGGGATAATTTCTATTCCGTTTGAAATGGGGAAGTCAATCCTCATTAGAAAATCCTTATTCGATTTCAAATGGGGAATTCAATGGCGAAAATGTCCTTGGGCAATTGGGCATTCATCTCCATTGGTTATTTTGGCAATGGGGAATGAATGGCGATTTCTCAATGGTGGCTAATGGCGTTTTTTACTATATGAAAGAATCTCCATTTATTATCGCCATTCGTTCCCCATTGCCTACAAAAACCAATGGAGATGAATGCCGAATTGCCTATGGGGATTTTCTTCGTTGAATCCCCATAGGATAATCCCCATTCCGTTTCAAATGGGGATGTCAATCCTCATTGGAAAATCCTCATTCTATTTCAAATGGGGAATTCAATGGCGAAAATCCCCTTAGGCAATTCGGCATTTATCTCCGTTGGTTATTTTGGCAATGGGGAATGAATGGGGATTTTTCAATAGCGACGAATGGAGTTTTTTACTACGGGCAAACTGAACAAAAATGTATTTAAATGAAATAATTTTTTTTTTATATTTACACGATATATATTTTTAAACATTTAAATCTTTGAATGTATAGCTACACATATGAAGTCTACAATTTCGTAGAGCTTCGTCTTTTCTTTAACAGAAGGGATAAGAAAACAATCTCTTTCTTATAGGAATCCTTTTCAGTGTTGCCTCTGGAAAATCGTTCCGTACTGTCGGCGCCACAAAAACGCACTGAAACGGACGAAAACGTACTTAAGCGCTATATATATATACATATATAGCATACCCAAGCTTAATGACCTTCGGTCGGTAAGATAGGGATCGGACTCTCACCTTCAGTCGGTAAGGTAGGGATCGCGAAAAATGCACACATACCAATACAATCAGTATAAAACAATACAAAATGTGTATTTGAGATTCGTTATGCGCCGACGTCGGATGATCCGATTGGATGCGCCATGTGCGCTCATGGCATATCCTGGCACGGTAAGGATTATAGATTTGTTTCTTTTTTCTGAGATTTCAAAACGTACTGAATTGGCCAGCGTCGTACTAACGTACTGAAACACGTAAAAATGTACTGAATTCAGTACAAATGTACTGAACTGGCAACACTGATCCTTTTCCGGGATTCGACCATCTCGCGTTTTGCCGCAATGTTCAATGTATTACATATCCATACTGAAAAATAAGGATATCAAACATAGATGAGCTTGGAAAGGATATAGGCGTCGAGAGGCAGGTTCGCTTGTGCGAGAGGTAGCCACCTGGCGGATTTTTGGGGTACTGACAAATCTGCAGAAATGATCGGATAGGATTACGGGTGAATAGCTATATAGTAGGGAATTCTAATAAATAAATATAGTGGAAGCAGGGTTGCAAAATTTTTATTGAAAAAATAATGCATTAATCATCACTTTTTTAATGGCTAATGAAAATTATTTCCATTAACCATTGAATTTTAATGGTTAATGGAAAATATTTCCATTAACCATTAAATTTTAATGGTTAATGGAAATTATTTTCATTAACCATTGAATTTTAATGGTTAATGAAAAATATTTCCATTAACCATTAAATTTTAATGGTTAATGGAAATTATTTTCATTAACCATTAAATTTTTATGTTTAATGGAAAATATTTCCATGAACCATTAAATTTTAATGGTTAATGGAAATTATTTTCATTAACCATTAAATTTTAATGGTTAAAGGAAAATATTTCCATTAACCATTAAATTTTCATTTCCTTATTTATTCATTTATTTATTTTCTTTTATTCTTGAAAGTGCCAAAAAAATAAATAAATAAATAAATGAATAAAAATTTGCTTAAATTGTTTTTTTCTTTTTTTTTTAAAGCAAGTTCTTATTTATTTATTTATTTATTTGTTTATTTGTTTATTTATTTATTTATCTATTTTTTTTGCACTTTCAAGAATAAAATAAAATAAATAAATGAATAAATAAATAAAAATGTAATGGTTAATGGAAATATTTTCCATTAACCATTAAAATTTAATGGTTAATGAAAATAATTTCCATTAATCATTAAAATTTAATGGTTAATGGAAATAATTTCCATTAATCATTAAAATTTAATGGTCAATGGAAATAATTTTCATTAACCATTAAAATTTAATGGTTAATGAAAATAATTTCCATTAACCATTAAAATTTAATGGTTCATGGAAATATTTTCCATTAATCATTAAATTTTAATGGTTAATGAAGATGCAAATGCATTACAAAAAGTAATGCATTACTTGCAGTTTTTTTTTCGTAATTCTGATCTTTTTTCCTTCTATGACTACATTAGTTGATTTCAATGATGTTAAAATAAATAATCTAACTTGCCTCACATATTTTCATTGTAAATTATAATAGATAACATCGAGAATTACAATTTAAGTACGTTTTGCACTTTAGTTTGCAAAACGTACTTGAATCGTAATTCTTCATGTTAATTATAGTAATTTACAATGGAAATATGTGAGGCAAGTTAGATTATTTATTTAAACATCATTGAAATCAACTATTGGAGTTATAGAAGGAAAAAAGTTCAAAGTTACGAAAAAAAAATCGAATAAAAAAATTTCGTTAAGAAGTTATTTGAATTCCCTCTTCGGTAAAATCTCAAAAATTTGGTTTTTTTACGTAGAATTTTATAATTTTTTTTGAAAGAAATCGAAGGGGTTCCATTAGAAGAAAATCCAATTTTTTAGCTTAAAACAGTTGAAAAGACATTAAAAATTTGTTTTTCTTGATTCTTCGTCTTTTTTTCAAAAAGTACCTTGAAAAACAAAAAAAAATGACTTCTTGACAAATTACAATATCTTGGTTAATGTAGAAGTTATGATTATTTTAAGTATATTCTTGAAAAATCAATAACTTCGGTAAGGTTTAAGATAGAGAGCTAAAAATTGGCATGGATACTTCTTTTTGCATGTATAATAACATATTGAAAAATAAAAAAAATCGAAGGGGTCACCGTCACAACGTCGTTGAATTGATATGGAATGACACATATGCAACATATATGTATGGATTAAAAATATATGTACATATATTCGAAATATATCCACATATATTTTGCGTATATTAAAAATATATAAATTTCCGTGGGGGTATAAACAAAAATATGTACATAGGATAACAAAAATTCCGGTGGTCCATATTACCCCATTTTTCCTAAGTTCATATCAATATAATACCTCAGCGATCCTCATAAGACATCGAGGCATCGATTCGACTTCTCTTGTCTTTTCTCTCTCTCTCTCTCTCGATCTTCGCCCTCGCGAGCGTAATCTCGTTAAAATTTATTCATGATCCCTCAAGAAGAAAGAGGAGAGAGAGAGAGAGAGAGAGAGAAAGGGAAGCGAGAGAAAAACGCGCGGTAAAACTGGTCGGACTGGTCATCGTTGTCGTTCAACGATGTCGGACTTATCCAAAGTACGAGAATTCGGAAGAGATTCTTTAAAAAAAAAAAAAAAAAAAAAAAAAAAAAAAAAAAAAAAAAAAAAAAAAAAAATTAAAAACGACCCACGACGCCCACATTGACCACGTTTTAAGTGTCCCATTTTCCCCCCTCGCGCGAGTTCATAACAATTGTAACTTTATTGCGTGCATTTCGGGAATAATGCGAAAAAAATGATAATTTTTTTTACGAATAAAAATATATTTTTTTCAACGAGCGCTAATGATTTTTTTCAGCATTGAACAAAAAATGTGTACACTACCGTCCAAAAGTTTCGGGACAAAACTTCGAAAAAGGTCTGGAACGTTTTTCTGTGCCATTTCGCTGGAAGTCAACGTAAACTAATTTAACAAAAGGCATTTTAAAGGGGAAGAATTTGACTTCGTTTCCTGTTTTTTAAATTATTTTTACAATTTAATTTTAGATTTAAACTCTATTTTGAAAACAACTGTTTTTCGCCTTTTTTCACCCTCTCTTCATGTGCAACAATCTTCCGGAGGACTTTTTTTTTCTACATTTTTACGATTGGGTTCATAAAGGGGAAAGTTTGAGCTTCAATTTTCTTTTTTTTTTTAACTTTGAGCGATTTTTTTTTTCAAAGTTATTCTGTTTTTTGTGAAAAAAGAGGAAATTTGAAAAATCCCGTATAACAAGAAAACAAAGAGGATTCATGGAAAACTTCAGGATACCAAAAAGTTGCGTCTGTTTTCGTTAGGTTGAGAGGAATTCTTTCAGATTTTTTTTCCAAAATGTTTGTTTACATTTTTTTTTCTTTTAATTACGCCATTATTCGATAAAATAAAATCGGCAAATAATTTGCCCTCATTAGTTAAAATAAAATGGGCAAATTATTTGCCCTTATTTACTAAAATTAAATGGGCAAATAATTTGCCCTTATTACCTAAAATAAAATGGGCAAATAATTTGCCCTTATTCACTAAAATAAAATGGGCAAATAATTTGTCCTTATTTGCTAAAATAAAATGGGCAAATTATTTGTCCTCATTTGCTAAAATAAAATGGACAAATAATTTGCCATTATTTGAAAAAATAAAACGTGCAAATAATTTGCCTTTATTTACTAAAACAAAACGGGCAAATGATTTGCCATTATTTGATAAAATAAAATGGGCAAATAATTTGCCCTTATTTACTAAAGTAAAATGGGCAAATAATTTGCCCTTATTAGCTAAAATAAAATAGGCAAATAATGTGCCCTTATTAGCCAAAATAGAATGGGCAAATAATTTGCCCTTATTTAGAAAAATAAAATGGGCAAATAGTTTGCTCTTATTTGGAAAAATAAAATGGGCAAATAATTTGCCCTTATTAGCTCAAATAAAATGGGCAAACAATTTGCAGTTATTTGCTAAAATAAAATGAGCAAATAATTTTCCCCTATTAGCCAAAATAAAATGGGCAAATAATTTGCCCTTATTTAGAAAAATAAAATGGGCAAATAGTTTGCTCTTATTTGGAAAAATGAAATGGGCAAATAATTTGCCCTTATTAGCTCAAATAAAATGGGCAAACAATTTGCCCTTATCTGCTAAAATAAAATGGGCAAATAATTTGTCCTCATTTGCTAAAATAAAATGGGCAAATAATTTGCCCTTATTTTCGCAAATAAAATGGGCAAATAATTTGCCCTTATTAGCTAAAATAAAATGGGCAAATAAGCCCTTATTTACTAAAGTAAAATGGGCAAATAATTTGCCCTTATTTACTAAAGTAAAATGGGCAAATAATTTGCCCTTATTAGCTAAAATAAAATAGGCAAATAAGGTGCCCTTATTAGCTAAAATAAAAAGGGCAAATAATTTGCTCTAATTAGCTAAATTAAAACGAGCAAATAATTTGCCCTTATTTCCTGAGATAAAATGGGCAAATGATTTGCCATTATTTGGAAAAACATAATGGGCAAATAATTTGCCCTTATTTACTAAAATAAAATGGGCAAATGATTTGCCCTTATTGCTAAAATAAAATGAGCAAATAATTTTCCCCTATTAGCCAAAATAAAATGGGCAAATAATTTGCCCTTATTTAGAAAAATAAAATGGGCAAATAGTTTGCTCAAATTTGGAAAAATAAAATGGGCAAATAATTTGCCCTTATTAGCTCAAATAAAATGGGCAAACAATTTGCCCTTATTTGCTAAAATAAAATGGGCAAATAATTTGTCCTCATTTGCTAAAATAAAATGGGCAAATAATTTGCCCTTATTTTCGCAAATGCCCACGAGGAGTTTTTACACGGGGGTCCATAAATCCTCCGAAAGATTGCCAAAAAATGATTGGGGGTATCGATATGTGATATCTCGCACGATCTTTTACCAGCTGCGGATGGATCAAATATCTTCGATATACATACGACCATGTATGGGGCATTCTATGCTGACTCGAAAAAAAATAATATTAAAAAATACCAAAAATTTTAGTTAAATTTTTTTTAAAATTCAAATCAATAAAAAAGGGATAGTTTTTGCGTTGAAAAAAATTGAAGATCATAATTTTCGTACAATTTTTACGGTTTAAATAAAATAGGGGATAAAAATGTTGAAAATTAATTGAATAAATGATTTAATGATTTTTTTTTTTTTAGTAAAATTTCTTTATCCTATTGATTGATATTTGTTGATTGATATTTTTTTATATATATTTACGATAATTTATTTATTTAAATTTTTGATCTTTTTTTAATGTACAACATGAAACGATTTGCAATGACCCATAGACATTAATTCACAAGCAATTTGGGCATTGTTTTCACGATAAATTTCGCCATTGTAAGAACTTATCGCGCATAAATTGCACTCAGTGTCCGTTTCGTTACTATATTCATGTATATACAGTGTTTGTGGTGTATATGGTGCATTCCACACCGATTCGACCTTGGTCTGACCTTTCACCTCTCCGATTTTGTTCGCAATTTTTTATAGTTTTGTAGTATCTCTGAAAAGCACTCGGGATTTTTTTCAGATTTTTTTGGAGCGATTTGACTTGACAATAATTTTATAAACAAATTATTTTCAGCCCAAATTAAAAAATCTGAAAAAAATCACAAAAATCCCTTTTTTTGTATGAAAAAATTCAAGCTTTGAGCCCAAGTGGGCAGTGATTCCCTTCTGTTTATAACAAGCCGTTGAGTTTTTTTTTTTTTTTTTTTTTTTTTTTTTTTTTTTATTGAAAGAGAAACCTGAATTGAGTTAAGTCAAATAGCGCTAAAAAAATCGGAAAAATTGCGGACAAAAACGGAGAGGTGAAGGGTCGACCCGGAGTGGAATGCCTCATATACATGAGGCATTCCACTCCGGATTGTATCAATAAAAATG